>ONZH01010409.1:0-18443 GCA_900303285.1 Rhinella marina
TTAATTCTCTAGGATACGTGGTTGTATGCCATCCGGTCCTGGCGATTTGTCTATTTTAATCTTTTTAAGACGTCGCTGTACTTCATCCTGGGTCAGACGGGGCTCTTTTAAATGGGAATTTATTCTGCATTTCATATGACAGTTTACTTTCCTCAGTGAATACAGTGGAGAAAAAAATATTTAGTAGCTTTGCTTTTTCCTCATCGCTCTCTGCAACTCCAGGTCTGAATGTACCATTACTTATATCTTATGGTAACATTCTGGTGCACCTGTGTAGCCTGAGTCACATGAGTCATTGGTAGGTGGGGCTCATAGTCTCCTCCCTCCTCCCATTGTATGTGTTATTTCACGCTGGAGGTAACTAGGAGTAGGTTGCTGTGTGTCAGCCTATATGCTCCTTCCGCAATTGCCCAACGGCAAGGTCGGTTAGCGTTAGGTCCTGAGCCACTCTGAGATACCTTGACGCGGTGCTCGGGCTCCGGTATGTTCTTGATTAGAGATGAGCGAGCATGCTCGTCCGAGCTTGGTACTCGTTCGAGTATTACGGTACTCGTAAGTGCTCGCTGCTCGGAGTATCTCGCCATGCTCGAGGAAATGGCATCTCCCGCATTTTTAATTTTTGGCGCCTATAAACTCAGCCAATCACAAGCCAGGAGACTCTGCGGTACACCCAGCATCACGTGGGGCCCTTACATGTCGATAGCAGGGGTTGGCTGGCCTGATCAGGTGACCCTGGAATATACTAGTGACTGCCCGCAGTGCTTGGCTCAGATGCTGTCTGGATGTCGTTAGGGACAGATCTGCTGCGTTTCAGGGAGAGTGTTAGGGCCTGCATTTAGTTCTCTGTTAGGCAGGAGTGATATCGAAAGAACCCAACAGCCCTTCTAAGGGCTACAAGACATTTTTTTTGTCTCCTGGCTGGGCTGGCTGGCACTAGTAGTGCAGCTATCGCCATATAGAACCATTTTTTTTTATATTGTTTTATCTCAATGATACAAATCCATTTCATACAGCTGTGTGGAACCATTCTGTGTGTCACAGTTCAGCTGTCCACTCACCACAAACCACAATCCGTATTTTCTGTCCAGGTGACCCATACGGTACGTCACGTAATCAAATACGGTCTTTTGCTTTCACTGATACAGCTACATTACAAAAATCTCTGTGCGACATTTGTCTGGGTTGTAGTCAAAATAGCCACAGTCAGCAGGGGCTGAGTTTGCTCTCTGATAGATTCTGCACATCACGTAAAAAAATATATATATATTTAAAAAAAATATATATATTAAAAAAATAGTTTTTTTGTTGTTTTATCTCAGTGATACAAGTCCATTTCATACAGCTGTGTGAAACCATTCTGTGTGTCACAGTTCAGTTGTCCAGTCACCACAATCCGTATTTTCTGTCAAGGTGACACATTCTGTACGTCACTTAATTAAAAAAGGTCTTTTGCTCTCACTTATACAGCTACATTACCAAAATCTCTGTGCGACATTTGTCTGGGTTGCACTTAAGCAGACCAAGTCTGCCTAATCTAATAGTTTCCGTGTAATTGCTCCATACTGCACGGTACGTAATAACATACATAATTTTGCTTATGTTGAAACCCAGGGCTAAGGGTCGAGGACGAGGGCGTGGGCATTCAATTACTGCATTGGGCAGAGGCCGTGGTCCTGGGCAGGGTGAGACAGTACCTGCTGATGAGGGAGCAGGGGAACGCCGCTGAGCTACAATCCCTAGCTTCATGTCTCAACTTACAGGGACACGTGGTAGAGGACTGTTGAAACCACAACAGTGCGAACAGCTGATGTCGTGGATTGCGGATAATGCTTAAAGTAATTTATCCACCAGTCAGTCTTCCACGCAGTCCACCCACGTTACCCAAGGGAGCACTCCTCTGGCTCCTCCACCTCAACCTCCTTCCTCCCAGTCTGCCCCCTCCCAGGAAAATTTGGAATGCGATCCGGCATACTCTGAGGAACTGTTTTCTGGACCCTTCCCAGAGTCACAAACCACTTCTCAGGTTGCTACTGACCTCTTTCCCGATGCCCAAGTTTTCCAACTGTCGCAGTCTATTGGTGATGATGACAATGTTGACTTAGTGGAAGAAGTGTGTAAAGAGGTGTCGGACGATGAGGAGACACGGTTGTCAGACAGTGGTGAAGTTGTTGTCAGGGCAGGAAGTCCGAGGGGGGAGCAGGCTGAGGAATCGGAGGATGACGAGGTGACTGACCCAAGCTGGGTTGATAAGCCGAGTGAAGACAGTGCTTCTGAGGTGGAGGCGAGTGCTGCACCAGAACAGGTTGGAAAAGGCAGTGGTGTGGCCAGAGGGAGAAGCAGGGCCAGAGCTGGTGCATCAGCAGCAACTGTTTCACGTAGTGAAGCTCCCATAGCGAGGCCTAGATGTTCGCAAGTCTGGAGGTTCTTTAAAGAAATTGAGGATGACCGACGGACTGTGGTGTGCAACCTGTGCCACACCAGGATCAGCAGGGGTGCCACCACTAATAGCCTAACCACCACCAGCATGCGCAGGCATATGAGTGCTAAACACCCCACTCAATGGAACCAAGGCCGTTCACCTCCTGCGGGTCCCATCACTGCTCCTTCCCCTGTGTCAGTCGCTGCCTCTGCTAGTCAACCCCCTGCCCAGGACCCCGGCACGAGCGCCTCCCGCCGGAAAACCACACCTTCGCCTCCACGATCCTCCACAGTGTACACCAATGTGTCCCAGCACAGCGTTCAGCTGTCTTTACAGCAGACGCTGGAGCGCAAGAGGAAATACAGTTCCACCCACCCACATGCCCAAGCCCTCAACGTCCACATCTCCAAATTGTTGAGCCTGGAGATGCTGCCCTATAGGCTGGTAGAGACCGAGGCATTTTGCAATCTCATGGCGGTGGCTGCCCCTCGGTATTCGGTCCCCAGCCGCCACTATTTTTCCCGATGTGCCGTCCCATCCCTACACCAGCACGTGTCACAGAACATCATCCGTGCCCTGACCAACGCTGTTTCTGAGAAGGTCCACCTAACCACGGACACGTGGACAAGTGCTGCCGGGCAGGGACACTATATCTCACTGAGGGCACATTGGCTTAACTTGGTGGAGGCTGGGACCGAGTCTGACCCTGGGGCCTCTCATGTACTGCCCACACTGAGGATTGATGGGCCTACCTCGGTCACGGTCTCTCAGACGTACTATGCCTCCACCTCCGACCCCTCCTCCTCCTCCACCTCCAGCTCCGAATTACCATCCGTGGGCACGGCGCCTTCAGTCGGTAGCTCTAGGCGCAGCAGCAGTGCCGTGGGTAAGCGCCAGCAGGCGGTGCTCAAACTGCTGAGCTTAGGTGACAAAAGGCACACCGCCCAAGAGCTGTTACAGGGCATCACGGCGCAGACCGATCTGTGGCTGGCACCGCTGAACCTCAAGCCAGGCATGGTTGTGTGTGACAACGGGCATAACCTGGTGGTGGTTCTGCAACTCGGCAGACTGACACATGTGCCATGCCTGGCCCACGTGTTCAATCTCATAGTTCAGCGGATCCTCAAGACATACCCCAATCTGTCTGATTTGCTCACCAAGGTGCGCCGCATCTGTGCGCATTTCCACAAGTCCACCATAGATGCTGCCACTCTCAGGGCAGCGCAGCGCCGCCTACAACTGCCCGCTCACTGACTGTTGTGCGACGTGCCCACAAGATGGAATTCGACATTAAACATGTTATCCAGAGTTTACCAGCAGCGCAGAGCGATTGTAGACTGCCAGATGTCAACTTCCACCAGAACTGGCAGTCAGGTCAGTCAGATTCCTCAAGTCTACAATGAGGAGTGGACGTGGATGTCTGATATCTGCCAGGTGTTGAGCAACTTTGAGAAGTCAACACAGATGGTCAGTGGCGATGCCGCCATTATCAGCCTCACCATCCCGCTGCTTTGCCTGTTGAAAAACTCACTGCTCAGCATGAAGTCGGAAGCTTTGCGCTTGTCACAAGAGACGGTGGAGGAAGATACGTCGCTTGATAGCCAGAGCACCCTCCGGTCTGTTTCTCAGTGCGTATCGGAGGAGGGTGATGAGGATGAGGAGGAAGAGGAGGAGAATGTCGGCGAGACAGAAGAGGGTACCAGTGCTCAGTCCTTCTTAACTCTTGAGCGTGTATGGGCTGAAGAGGAGGACTTGGAAGAAGAGGAGGAGGAGGAAATGGAGAGTCAGGCCAGTGAGGAGAGGGAATTCTTGCGTGTTGGGACTCTGGCGCTCATGGCAGACTTCATGTTAGGCTGCCTATCCCGTGACCCTCGCGTTAGAAGCATTTTTTCAAACACCGATTACTGGGAGTTCACTCTCCTGGACCCACGGTACAAGCAGAACCTTTCCACTCTCATCCCTGTAGAGGGGAGAGTATGAGAGTGAATCAATATCAACAGGCCCTGGTGCACAAGCTGAAACAATCCTTCTCATCTGACGCCGCTAGCGGCAGAGGGCGTGGTTCTGTGGGCCAAGTAGCGGGGGAGACGAGGCAAGCAGGCAGCTTGTCCAGCACTGGCAGAGAAATGCTCTCCAAGGCCTTTGCCAGTTTTATGTCACCCCAGCAACACACTGTCACCTGTCCCCAGTCTAGGCAGAGTAGGGGGGAGCTGTACAGAAAGATGGTGAGGGAGTACCTAGCTGACAATACCAACGTCCGGACCGATCACTCTGCTCCATACAACTACTGGGTTTCAAAGCTGGACACGTGGCCTGAACTCGCGCTGTACGCCTTGGAGGTGCTGGCCTGCCCTGCCGCTAGCGTGTTGTCAGAGCGGGTATTCAGTGCAGCTGGTGGCGTCATCACCAATAAGCGTACACGCCTGTCAACTGACAGCGCTGACAGGCTGACGCTTACTAAAATGAACAAAGCCTGGATTTCACCGGAATTCAAATCTCCTCCGGTGGAAAGCAGCTAAAGATTAACATTACTTATGTATCCGATTCCTCTTCTCTACTCCTCCTACTCCTCCTTGTCATCTTTGCCTAACGCTGACCCAAAAAACGCAATTTTTTAGAGGTCCAACTGGCACTTTTTTACAACAATTTTTCCGGAGGTCCATCTACAGGCCCTCTCTCTGAACAATTTTTCCGGAGGTCCACCTACAGGCCCTCTCTCCAAACAATTTTTCCGGAGGTCCTCCTACAGGCCCTCTCTCTAAACAATTTTTTCCAGAGGTCCACTTACAGGCCCTCTCTCTAAACAATTTTTCCGGTTTATGTTGAGGTAGACTTTATGTACTCTGAAAAGAAAAAATTTTTTGGAGCGTCAACAAAAGCCATTTCACTGCATTCTCAGTTGGACAAAGTCATTGGTGGTGTAACCGCCATGCCGTGTCAGGCTAAATTTTTGGGTGCTTCACCAGCTACCGCATACTAACTCAGTAACTCTGTTGTCACCGCCGCCATACAGGGCCACGAAAAAAGTTTTTTTGTGGTTCGCCTGCTCCCGCAGTGTCACTCACTCACTCTGTTGTCACCACCATAGTGGTTTGCACTATAGCAGCCCAAGTTTGCACATTCCTCTTTTTATCTCCAAGTGATCTATACTGCAAGTCACGTAAAAAAATAGGTTCTTTTGCTCTCAGTAATACAAATCCATTTAATAAAATCCTTTCTTTCTCTTTAGCTGATCTATACTAAACGTCACTATTAAAAAAACGTCTTTTTCCTCTCTTTCTCTCTCTCCAAACTATTTTTCCGGATAGGTGCCTTATACGGTATTAAACTGAGAAGAATACATACAACACATGCCCCACTTGATCAATTTCATAGTTGACAACCGTACCGGTTGATGCAAAATTTTTAAGTTGGGGTCCTGCGTCGTCGAACTCCATCCGGCTGTTGTCACCACCACACACGCTAGCCAAGGGGGCACTCCTCTGGCTCTTCCAGCTCAACCTCCTTCCCCCCAGCCTGCCCCCCCACCTACAGGCCCTCTCTCCAAACAATTTACCCGGATAGGAGACGTATTAGATTTTGTACTGATTTTTTTTTGGTTCTTCTTTTAATTGGCTCCTGACCTGTGATAGGCAGAGCATGGAAACGTCCCCTTAGCTGCAGTAGAAAAGACACTCCCCTGGCCAGAGCAAGCTCTTTTTCCTTTTCCGTGTTTGAAAAATCCATGAAATATATGGTCCCAAGATAGGGGACGTATACGATTTTAAACTGAGAAGAATCAATACCACACATGCCCCACTAATTCAAGCCGTACCAGTTGATGCCAAATTTTTAAGTGGGGGTTCCACCACTACCAGCCTAATCACCACCAGCATGCGCAGGTATACGAGTGCTAAACACTATGGAACCAAGGCCATCCTTTCCCTTCATGCGGGTCCCACCACTGCTCCTTCCCCTGTGTCAATCGCTGCCTCTGCGAGTCAACCCCCAGCCCAGGACCCCGGCACGAGCGCCTCCCGCCAGAAAACCACCCCTTCGCCTCCATGATCCTCCACACTGTCCACCAATGTGTCCCTGCGCAACGTTCAGCTGTCATTACAACAGACGTTGGAGCGCAAGCAGAAAAAAAGTTCAGCCCACCTACATGCACAAGCCCTCAACGTCCACATACAGGGCCACACAAAATTTTTAATGTGCTCTACCTGCTACCGTCGTGTAGCTCGGTCACTCTGACCGAGTCTGACCCTGGGGCCGCTCATGTACTGCCCACTTGGAGGATTGCGGGGCCTACCTCGTTCACGGTTTCTCAGAATTACTATGCCACTTCCTCCAACCCCTCCTCCTCCACCTTTGAATTACCATCCGTGCTTCACATCCTGCTACCTCAGTCTAACTCAGTCACTCTGTTGTCACCTCCATGCTGCGTCAGGGTATATTTTTGGGTGGCTCACCTGCTACCTCATCTAACTTGGTCACTTGTTGGTGTCACCGCCATGCTGTGTCAGGCTTATGCCTGCATCATGTGGCTGGGTATAGGAGAGCAGTGCCAGCATGGGCATGGGTGATGGACCTTCATTGCACCTAGTTGGGTGCTTCCCTAACGTGATGGGCATGTGCCTCACCTTTCTTGGTCTGGCTGAGCACAATTGCCATGAGGGTAACCACCAGGCTGTTGCAGGAGAATTTGGGGTAATGGTGGGATTAGGCAGCCTCAGAGGCATTCATGCATGCTGCCCCTGCTGTTTCCTGTCCATTTCCGTGGTGTTTCCATCATTTTCTGAGGTTTCCAGGTTTTCACCCAGCCTTCCCTAGGCAGAGCCTTCGTCCCCTGCAAAAATGCTCGAGTCTCCCATTCACTTCAATGGGGTTCGTTACTCGAAACGAGCACCCGAGCATCGGGAAAAGTTTGTCTCGAATAACGAGCACCCGAGCATTTTAGTGCTCGCTCATCTCTAGTCATGACCCCAATGCAAGTCAATGGGGACGGATCAGTTTGGTCTGACACAAGAGTAAACGGATCCGTCCTCCATTGAATTTCAATGGAGTTCATGATGGATCCGTCCTTACCTTTCCCAACAGCTCCCTCCTCCCTCCAGCAGGTGGGGCTGTGGTAAAACTTACCACTCTGCGCGCCGTCTTTTCTGCTGAAACAGGTCGGGAGCTACGGGGAAAGGTAAGTAGTGTCTGTGTCCTTTTTTATTTATTTGGGGGACTTGGTTTACTCCCATAGACTTCAATTATGTTCGGGTGCTCGGCCGAGCACTCGAGCACCCCCGAGTGCTTGGCCAGAGCACCCGAGCACCTGGGTGCTCGATCAACATTACATACAGTAAATCAGGGTACCGGATCTTATGAATTTCTTTGGCACTACCACACTGTGATCCACTAAAAAGATGAAGAATTGTCCACTTAAACTTCAACTTATAGCACTTAGTTCATAGTTGTCGAGCATTGTTCCATAATAATAAGGGTGGTGGGTGGAGGAAGTAAAAACAAGCTGATTACCGGAATAGAAGAAAAGGAATGTCACCACCTTATTTACAAAAATATGTTAGCTTGGAGAAGTGTACATACCATTGTCCTAGGTTCCCATTAGAACTTAAGAATTTCTAAGAAATGTAAAGTAGAGGCCAACCGGTTCTACCAGCTCAATTCCACTTTGACATAAGTTAAACAATAGAATACTAATGACTATAAGATTGTATATTAGTCCAAAAATGGACCAAGTTGTTGTAAACAAGAATATACAATGATAAATGAGAAATAATGACGAAGGTCACTTAACTTCTGATTTCAAGGGTGAAATAATTTCTTAAGTTTTATTTCACTTCTGAACTCGGGTCCATGATGAACTTTTTGAGAATTATCTTACCAGATTTCTTCTTAAATCTTTGCTTGAATGCACCCACTGGCTCCCATGTAGTGATGAACAGTAAGTCTAGTTTCACATCTGCGTCAGGGTAATCCACCCATCAGTTTCAGACGGGAATTAGCTTGATGCAAACCTCAGTATGCAATGGTTTCTGTCTATCCAATTCTTGGCATACCGATGTAGAGTTAACACACAAACTTAACTCAAATTTCCTAACTCATCCTGATATTCCGAAACAAAAGCCATTGAAAAACAATTGAAGGTGACGGCTTAACACAACTAGTAAACACATCGGGTAGTGGCCAGATCTCTGATGGACCCCATTATAGTCAAAAGGATCTGGCAGACAGGCCGCAGTATCCAGAAATGCCAGATCCAGAGAACTCCGGAAGGCTGCCTCTGCCGTAGATATGAGACTAGCCTTAGTATGGAATGTCTGTAATGTTTTGCACTGGTGCCCAATTCAGAATAGCCAGCCATTTCATTTAAAAAATGGCATAGGCAATTTTTAGGCACTTTCTAGGCCAGTGTAGGACCTGATTGACCCAGATATTTCCCAAAAACGTGAATGGTGACATTTATCAATAATGGCATATTTCGTGCAAGAAATCCTTACATCACAAATCAAAAGCGACAATTTATCTAAAGGAGTGTGCTATTTTTAAAATGTATTGTAACGGGTAGCCGGCGTCCTTGTATCCCTAGCAACCCAGGGGAGGGGAGGACTCGTTGTCGCACGCTTCACATGCGCGTCCGGCGTCCTCCATCACCTGGACAACAAGCAGCAGGGGAGCTGAGTACTGATGCCCATGAGTTGGTGCTCAGGTGTATTGAGATTTCTCATTTGGGTCACGTGATGGTGGCCACATCACGTGACCTGTCTGCTGGGCCTATTTAAACAGACAGCCTTCTGACCAAAGGTTACCCCTGTCTCGTCCTTCTGTACCTCGTTACCTCTCGGCTTTGACTTCGGCTCGTGTTTTTTGCCTCGCTTCCATTTGTTCCTCTGGTGTTTGACGTTACTCGGCTTGGCAACCTTCTCATATTTTGTGGGTTCTGTCTTTGTTTATGGTTTTCTCCCATTTGTTCCTCCTCCCTGTATGCCCCAGCACTTTCCTAGGCTAGGGACTGTCGACTAGTTGTACGCCGTTGCCTAGGACGGGCCATGCAAGTAGGCAGGGTCAGTGGTGGGGTTGAATTCAGAGCTGTACATACCCCTGTACATGACATGTATCTCAAGTTATTGTAGGCTAATAATCCGTCATTTTATAAGCAAAAGCAACAATTTTTACGCCAATGAGACATTTAATTTTATTAAGCGCAACTGACTTTGAACACATGCCTCCTTCAAGGTTGATATGCGACATCTCTAAAATTGTGTCTTTTTAAAATAAAGGTCATTTCTTTCTAAACTAACGTGCCCTTTTTTAACAATTTACACTACCACAGAAGCAAACTTAATTTACTGCTACATTTCCCGCTTTGTAAGCCAAACACAATTTGATAAACGAGGTGTAATATGCACCAATTTGGTAGCCCCGCCCACTTTGACATTCAAAACATTTTTCTGGTGTATTTAATTCTTTCTGGCAAAAAAATTAAAAAAAAATATGGAGAAAACATTTGATATATTTGGTGCAACTCAAAACACTGTTAGTTTGGTACATTTTATACCATAATCCTGGTACTACATTATTAGTGACTGTCCCCGTAGAGTAGAGAAAAGCATGGAGTCATCTATTAATCTATTTATTTCTGAGGAGGTCAGGAAGCCATTTTCACCTTCTGCATATTTGCATGGTTGTTTGAAAGATGTCATGATAAACAGCCATTTTACACTTTCCTTATACTATTTCTTATGCTTTTATACCTTTGTTACGGATTAGCTCTTTGGTATGAAAATTTACTGAGCGACATAAAGTAACATGAAGCTTGGTGGTCCCGGTTGTTGTGTTTGGGAGCATAGGGTCCCATGTGTTTGCAGATTATTAGGTTCATGATATTTTGCTATTTTTTCCTAGTACAGAAAGAAAGATCACCTTGGTTGCAGATAGGTGGTGAAAATGACTCTTTAACCTCAAGTTGTTTCTTCTGCATCTGTTGTCTTGACCTTCTGTTGGGGAGATCGTATAGTTCATGTGAGCTGGACATCTCTCCAGGTTACATACCTGATTACATATATATATATATTTTTGACTATTTTTGTATGTACTGTAGGCTGACCTCAAAAAGCGCCTGTAAAGTAGAACCCAGTACCAGTGAATTGAATTGCACTTTATCTTATGAAGGGTGGCTAATTGACCATGAGTATAGAACCCTTTACATACAACTTTTGACTTTTTTTCTGGGTGTCAATATATGAATTATTGGACCAACATGAGATAAATATGTTTTACCATTACTTATATAGATTATGCACATGTACAGTAATTTAAAGAAGAACTCCCGCAAAAAATGTTATTCCATGTCCTGCTAGAAATGTACATGATGTAATCTGTAGTGAATGTCATTTTCTTACCAGTAGCTGAATTTTTGACTTGTATCATCCTGAAGTTTCTTATCTGTGACATGTGACTATGAATTAGACCCACCAACTCACACAGCATCTTATGTATGGACAGGAAGTCTAATTTTCTATGTATTCCTATGGGAGCCTCACTTTCAGTCTCATAGGAATGAGAGGTCAGTTGGAGGTCAGGGAGTTGGTCACATGACCCAGCTACAATAAGAAGAGAGTGGACACTCTCAATTTCAGCTTCTGGTAAGAAGATTACATTCACTACAGATTATATCATGCACCTTTCTAACAGGTCAGAGAATACATTTTTTTGCCGAAGTTCTTCTTTAACACCACCCCCAGCGTATCACTGTTATGTAGTGCCACATTTTCCTCCATGTATGTATTCAGGGATCAGGTTGAATTTTAGCATGTACCAATAAAGAGAAATATATTTCACCTTTGAGTCCAATTAGTTTTTGTTAGTGCATGTTTGTCCAAGTGTAAATGTATGAAGATTTATAAAGAAATAAAAATGTGTAAAATGTGAAAATGGTGAGACACAAAGTTTGCATGATTGGAGTGGGTGCAAATGCTGTAAAATATAAATTTTGTGGGAGAAATGAAAATGAGACAAATTGCTGCCAATCAGAAACATATTTGTGCATTCAGTCATGAAGTTCATGTTCAAAAATTGCATTCGAATCATTTGTTTACTAAATTAGAAAAATGAGTAACCAGTAAATGAGTAAATCAATTAGGTTATGTGCTTGCTGTGATAGGTTTTTAATGGATCTGAAGTAAAGTCCATCAGGGTCCAATCTAAAAAAAAAAACATTGCAGAAGGTTGTTTTTCTTTTTTGCTAATTATTGCTAAAAATGTATAAACCCCTCAACAGTTTTGCATGAACTCTGCTAAGACTTGATAAATGACTTGATAATTCAGCCCAAGACAAATGGAGACAAGGCTATATTGTCAGTTTTTTAAAAATAAAAAAAAAATATCTCGTCAATATCTATAGCTGCTGTGAGATAGGAAGAGTTAAGAGATCCCTCCCTCTTTGAGATGGCTGTCATCTCAACCAACCCGGAGGAGGAGAGGAGCAGTGGAGGAGCTGACAGGCTGCAGGGAGAAGAAAAAAAAATATTCAAAAATATCTAAATTTGGTAACATCATAGTGTTCCACAGAATAAAGTTATCACGTACCTCACAGTGAAAGCAGTCAAAATAAATCCCACAAAATAATGTTGAAATTGCTCATTTAGCTTTAATCCTAAAAAATAAAAAAATAAAAATAAAAATTATGTTTGCTGGAACACAGAGAGGAGGAAATGTGACTGATTCTTAAAGGCTATGTAGAACTTAGTGTGTGGGTGGGGGGGATTTTTTAATTATTGTATTTTACTAATTTTGGGCTAAAGAAATCATGTTTTCAATTGTTTTGTGTTAAAAATGTTCAGCTGAGACACAACAGTAAAATATACTGGCACCAAGAGTGGGGGCATTATGTACAGGCACTGGGGGGGATATACTAGAACTACAAGAGAGGGGAGCAACATATACTGACACCATAGAGGAGTGGGGCATTATATACTGGCGCTATATGGTGGGAGGGTTATATACTGGGACAAGAGGAGGACCAGTATATACAGTGTATGGGAGAAGAACATTATATACAGACACTACAGGGGAGTGTGGGGCATTATATACTGGGATTATATGGTGAGGATCATTATATACTGAGATTAAAGGGGAGAGAAGTATTATATACTGGGACTACAGGGAGGGCAAGGGAGCATTATGCATTCAGTTACTGTGGAGTGTGCATTATAGATAATGGCACTACAAAGGGTATTATAATACAGGGAGCACTACAGGGCAGATATAACTGCAGGGGGCATTTTAAATATTGGGGTTATTATGGTGCATTATTACTTTTGGAGTTACTGTGGGGATGATATTATTATTATTATTATTATTATTATAATGCTCAATATTGAGGGTATTGCCACTAAAAAGAGCACTCTTGGGAAGCATTACCACTAGTAACATCGTTTATAAGGCTGAAAAAAGACATCTGTCCATTAAATTCAGCCTGTTATTCTGCAAGTTGATCCAGAGGAAGGCAAAAAAAACTTACCATCACCACCTCCTCAGGCAGAGAGTTCTATAGTCTCACTGCTCTTACCGTATAGAATCCTCTTCTATGTTTGTGTGCAAACCTTCTTTCCTCCAGACGCAGAGGATGTCCCCTCGTCACGGTCACAGTCCTTGGGATAAATAGATGATGGGAGAGATCTCTGTACTGACCTCTGATATATTTATACATAGTTATTACATCTCCCCTCAGTCGTCTTTTTTCTAAAGTAAATAACCCTAATTTTGATAATCTTTCTGGGTACTGTAGTCCACCCATTCCAGTTATTACTTTAGTTGCCCTCCTCTGAACCCTTTCTAGTAGTGATGAGCGGACCAGTGGATGTTCGGGTTTGATAGGTTCGGCCGAACTTTGTTTCAAAGGTCAGTTTGGGTCCCGAACTTGACCCCGAACATCAAACCCCGTTGAACTCATTAGGGACCCATACTGTAGAAGGCTACAAAGGTAGTTCAAGCAGAAGAGCCAGAGAAGACGAACGTGGTGGTGTAGGTGGAAGATGCGGAAGAAGTAGCCAACACATTTTTGTTTTTTGGTTTTTTTGTTTGCAGAGGCCCCAAAACATTGTGAAATAGCAAAGAGAATACATAAAGTGAGCTAGAGTATAACAATGGCCCAAGCTAAGCACAAGTCCTGTGGGATCCATGCCTGGTTCATTTTAATGAATGTGAGCTTGTCCATGTTGGCTGTAGACAGGCAGATGCTCAGAAGCTGTCTTACATTTAGAATCGGCACTGGATGCACCAAAGTTATGCAGAGGCCAGCACCTCTCCATAACTTCACCGGATCCACTGTCAGCTATGGGGCTTTATTAGGTCTGGCGTCTAAAACGTTGGTCTTAATACATGTGCCCATGTGTTTTTTCCCTAACCAGGCTCTCAGTAGATGTGTGTCAGCCACTCCTGGGAAATGCTGAGTTCAGTTCATATTTATCTCTCTTTTTTTTTTTTTTTAAATAGGACAAAATTTGTAATAAAAAAATTATGTCGTAGAAAATAAGTTTTGCACCCCCTCAACAACTGTTTGTTCAAGTTCTATAACAGAAAAACTGAAAAAAGGGCTCCATATATATGACACCCACTCTGTACACCACATTTATTTACACCAGATAACTGGCCAGAAATATACATAATGTGCTCCCATCACAGAGCAAATTATAAAGCCAGCTGCTTGTAGTCACCACTAGGGCGAGCTCAGTGCATAGGAATGTATACACATACTATCGATAACAATGAAGCTGTAAATAACCTTTTTTTCCTCCTAGTGGTGGCTACCGGTAAATTGATTGAATGTATTTAAACAGCTGCTGCCAAGGCCCATAAGATAATGGGTTGCATCAAAAGAGGCATAGATGCCCGTGATGAGAACATAGTCCTGCCACTTTACAAATCACTAGTCAGACCACACATGGAGTACTGTGTACAGTTCTGGGCTCCTGTGAACAAGGCAGACATAGCAGAGCTGGAGAGGGTTCAGAGGAGGGCAACTAAAGTAATAACTGGAATGGGTGGACTACAGGACCCAGAAAGATTATCAAAATTAGGGTTATTTACGACTGAGGGGAGATGTAGTAACTATGTATAAATATATCAGAGGTCAGTACAGAGATCTCTCCCATCATCTATTTATCCCCAGGACTGTGACTGTGACGAGGGGACATCCTCTGCGTCTGGAGGAAAGAAGGTTTGTACATAAACATAGAAGAGGATTCTTTACGGTAAGAGCAGTGAGACTATGGAACTCTCTGCCTGAGGAGGTGGTGATGGTAAGTTCACTAAAAGAGATCAGGAGGGGCCTGGATGTATTTCTGGAGGGTAATAATATTACAGGTTATAGTTACTAGAGAGGGGTCGTTGATCCAGGGAGTTATTCTGATGCCTGATTGGAGTCGGGAAGGAATTTTTTCCCCTAAAGTGAGGAAAATTGGCTTCTACCTCACAGGGTTTTTTTTTCCTTCCTCTGGATCAACTTGTAGGATAACAGGCCGAACTGGATGGACAGAGGGCTTTTTTCAGCCTTATAAACTATGTTACTATGTTATAAACTATGTTATTTTGGGAACAGGACAAGTAGTTCAGCAGTTTGGTGCTGTGTAACTGGGTGGAGTTATTTTTTGAGTAAAGTGTATTGATATTGTATAAGCACTCTATGGAAGTATTTTGCACTCTTGGTTGAATGCCTGTTGGCAGAGTATTTAGTACCTGGTAGAACATGTGATTGAAAGACCATGACAGGAACAACAAAAAATTAATGTGGAAAATGGTGGGAGACTTTTTTGATATATAACAGTATATTACAGTTCTGCTAAACATGCTTTAAATATCAGTGTAATTGTTGACACATTGTCTAGTCTAAATGACTATTTCGAGACAAAAGGTAAATATGCTCCTGTGCCTATGATATGTAAGTGAACCACGTGTCAAGCAGCATGAGGATTTACTGTAAAAATGTGAATGTCGAGAAATTATTCCTGGAAGTCTCTACTTGTTCCTCATGTACAAAAATGTGATGACAGGTGTGATAATGTGTATTTTTTTATTATAGGTTGAGTTTACCTGAAGAATACAGACAAAACAAAAGAGAAAAAATGAATATGCAGTTAAAAATCAATTGTACCCTCCTAGGTCCCACCCAACAAAAATCTTATATTTAAACACCCCCACAACCAAATTCTCACAGTAGATGACTTACAAGATCTGGACAATTTCATCATGATCTCTCTTCTTCGATTTCTGAGCCTCTTATCAGCTCTTGCGGCAACAAGTAAGTCTTTGGCAAAATAGTCTTTTAACTTTTTTTCATAGATGTGAAAAATTATTACCGGGCCAGACTAAAAACATACCTTTTATGGAAAACGAATAAATTCCGAAGATATACAAAGAAGAAAATGGGTCGAATCATCCATAGTGGCAATAGACACAATAACAATGATGTAGCAAGGAACAGTACCAAAGTCTGGCCATGAGAAAAAGTACAAAATGGGTCTTCCCGCATAGTGATGGATTTCACTTGAAACTGCTTAAAGACCAGGCATGTTTGGGCCATAAAAGACAACCATTTTTTATTTTCTTTTTCTTTTTTTCATCATTGCATTGCTAGATCAGTGACATTATTTTTGTATAAGTAGCTGTAGGAGGACTTTTTTTGTGGGCCGAGTTATATATTTTAATGGCACCATTATGGGGAACATATTTTACAGATCAGGGATGTATAGAATATAGCAGGATATTTTAAAGTTTAAAATAACCCTAACCCTTAGGCCTCCTGCACACAACTGTTTCTGTGGTGTGTGTACATTCCACAATTTTCGGGGACCTACTGTAAAAAAAAACTACTGTTGTCTGCAAAACAGAAAAGAATAAGACAGGGTCTATAATTTGTAGACCCATAGAAATGAATGGGTCCGTGTGCGATCTGCAAAAAATGCAGATTGGACAAGGACCAAAAATATGGTTGTGTGTATGATGGCTTAGCTTGTGCTTTATCAGCTTTAAAAGCAACAAACTCTTCACTACACACTCTATTCCTAAAGTTGGGAATTGTTGTGTATAGTTACTGTAATAGAGATGAGTAAATGGATTGTAACCTCAGTTTTGTAGAAGTTCAAGGTGGATCTGAATCAGACTTTTTGGTGATTCAATTTGGGCAAATTTTAGAGCTAATGTGAGTAAAATTATATATATATAAATCTAGGAGTCCTAGGAGAGCTCAGAGCATCATACTTAAAATTTTAGGCCAACTGGAGTACTGATTTAATTGATTGATTTCGGTAGAATTGATTCGAACCTGAAAAGAATCAGTTGACCAATTTAGCCGAAATAAACCTTAATCAAATTCTCAACGATGATCTCTAGTCGCGAATTGGTATGAATTCTTTCCCCAAAAAACTATCCACACTAATGAGAGACAGTATCCATGCTAATTAGGGAAATTATCCATGGGACCTCTCTAATACGGGCTAAGGTTCTGTTGTCTGAAGCTTTAACGTTTATTACATACAGTCATACTGAGCACAGGCTAAAGTAGCACCAATTTTCTCTACTAAACAGTATTTTAATGTGTTTGGGTTTCACAAGTTTCAATTTGTTTAAAAGTCAGAATGTTTTTTTTTTGTTTTGTTTTTTGTTTTATTACTTTAGGTCTCATATATCAGTTTAGGCTACTTTCACACCAGCATTTTTGCTGGATCCGTCATGGATCAGCAAAAACGCTCCCGTCATGATAATACAACAGTCTGCATCCGTTCTGAACGGATCCGGTTGTATTATCTTTTACATAGCCAAGACGGATCCGGCATAAACTCATTTGAAAGTCAATGTAGGATGGATCCATTTTCTATTGTGTTTTTTATTGGCTCATTGACTTATATTGTGAGTCATGACTGATACGTTTGGATCAGTTTCATCATGTGGACACCAAAACTCAGCAAGTAGCGTTTTAGTGTCCGCCTCCAAAGCGGAATGGTGACTGAACTGAATAAAACTGATTCATTCTGAACGGATCCTTTTCCATTCAGAATGCATTAGGACAAAACTGATCAGTCTTGGAAGCATTTTTTTGCAGATCCATGACGGATCCTGTAAAAACGCTGGTGTGAAAGTAGCCTTACAGAGGACCCATCCTCTCCTGACATGTCTGTTTTAGTAACTACTTATATTTACCATTTAATAACAATTTTGGATCATCTTTTCCTAAACTACATTATTTCCACACATGCTTCAAAGAAATCTGGCAAGCTTTTCCAGCAAAGAATAGCCTGTCAGAGTCCTCACAGGTGAGGTGAGAATTTGGGCACTACCTGGATTCATCCAGACAAAAACCATTGTGTGAAGCAACTTTTGACTGGCTAAATCCTGGCTGATATGTCGGGGAGCGGCAAGATCACCACTGCATCCCATTATGGTCAATGTGGTTCAGCAGGCATGGGAAACTGTCTGGCTATGCCATATCCAGAGAACTTTAGTAGGCTCCAGAAAAGTCTTGCCAGATTTATTTGAAGCATGTGTGAAAGTAGATTAAGAACTCTATGTTGTACCTTTTCTTTACTATTTCTGCTTGAAGTTTATGTATGATTCATCAGCAGTATGCAATAATGGTCCAGTAGAGTGTTACCAGCACAGTCTGACACTGCCAGCACTGATTGGATACTTTCAGACTGTGCAAGGACACAACCCTAGCTCCCCAACAGGAAATACCCAGCTGGACCTTCATTACAAACTTTCAGCAATGCATAAAGTCTAGTAGGAATAACAGAGGAATTGCACAACATAGAGTTATAAGAATAGATGCTTCAGATGTGGAATTACATGTAGGATGTAAGTAATTATCAGATAGACAGATCCTAGCAATATGTCTCCATGTACATCAATAGTGACCGTAGCATCTGTGGGGTTAGATGAGGGGTGCGGCTCCCTCTGTTCCCTGATCAGAGCCCCTCAGCAAAAATAAAGGGTTCTGACTGGTTGCTATGTCATCTGAAGTCTTGTGAAAGCTCCCAGG
>ONZH01010410.1:0-64303 GCA_900303285.1 Rhinella marina
GCATATACTCCAGAATGTTATAAAAGATGATCAGCTTAAAAGCAATTACTTGCAAAGTCAATATTGCCTAGAAAATGATGAACTTTATCCCCCAAAACACATTTCAACATCATTGTAGCCCTGCCTTAAAAGGACCAGCTAACATCGTTTCAGTGATTGCTCCATTAACACAGGTGTGGGTGTTGATGAGGACAGGGCTGGAGATCAATCTGTCATGATTAAGTAAGAATGACACCACTGGACACTTTAAAAGGAGGCTGGGTGCTTGGCATCATTGTTTTCTCTTCTGTTAACCATGGTTATCTCTAAAGAAACACGTGCAGTCATCATTGCACTACACACAAAATGGCCTAACAGGGAAGAGTATCGCAGCTAGAAAGATTACACCTCAGTCAACAATCTATCGCATCATCAAGAACTTCAAGGAGAGAGGTTCCATTGTTGCCAAAAAGGGCTCCAGGGCGCCCAAGAAAGACCAGCAAGCGCCAGGACCGTCTCTTAAAAGTGTTTCAGCTGTGGGATCGGGCTACCAGCAGTGCAGAGCTTGCTCAGGAATAGCAGCAGGCAGGTGTGAGTGCATCTGCACGCACTGTGAGGCGGAGACTCTTGGAGCAAGGCCTGGTCTCAAGGAGGGCAGCAAAGAAGCCACTTCTCTCCAGAAAAAAACATCAGGGACAGACTGATATTCTGCAAAAGGTACAGGGAGTCGACTGCTGAGGACTGGGGTAAAGTCATTTTCTCTGATGAATCCCCTTTTCAATTGTTTGGGACATCTGGAAAACAGCTTATTCGGAGAAGACGAGGTGAGCGCTAACCACCAGTCTTGTCTCATGCCAACTGTAAAGCATCCTGAAACCATTCATGTGTGGGGTTGCTTCTCAGCCAAGGGAATCGGCTCTCTCACAGTCTTGCCTAAAAACACAGCCATGAATAAAGAATGGTACCAGAATGTCCTCCGAGAGCAACTTCTCCCAACCGTCCAAGAGCAGTTTGGCGATCAACAATGCCTTTTCCAGCATGATGGAGCACCTTGCCATAAAGCAAAGGTGATAACTAAATGGCTCAGGGAACAAAACATAGAGATTTTGGGTCCATGGCCTGGAAACTCCCCAGATCTTAATCCCATTGAGAACTTGTGGTCAATCATCAAGAGACGGGTGGACAAACAAAAACCTACAAATTCTGACAAAATGCAAGCATTGATTGCGCAAGAATGGACTGCTATCAGTCAGGATTTGGTCCAGAAGTTGATTGAGAGCATGCCAGGGAGAATTGCAGAGGTCCTGAAGAAGAAGAAGGGTCAACACTGCAAATATTGACTTGCTGCATTAACTCATTCTAACTGTCAATATAAACTTTTGTTACTCATAATATGATTGCAATATAATATAATATGATTACAGTACAGACCAAAAGTTTGGACACACCTTCTCATTCAAATAGTTTTCTGTAAATTGTAGATTCACACTGAAGGCATCAAAACTATGAATTAACACATGTGGAATTATATACTTAACAAAAAAGTGTGAAACATCTGAAAATATGTCTTATATTCTAGGTTCTTCAAAGTAGCCACCTTTTGCTTTGATTACTGCTTAGCACACTCTTGGCATTCTCTTGATGAGCTTCAAGAGGTAGTCACCTGAAATGCTTTTCACTTCACAGGTGTGCCCTGTCAGGTTTAATAAGTGGGATTTCTTGCCTTACAAATGGGGTTGGGACCATGAGTTGTGTTGGGCAGAAGTCAGGTGGATACACAGCTGATAGTCCTACTGAATAGACTGTTAGAATTTGTATTATGGCAAGAAAAAAGCAGCTAAGTAAAGAAAAACGAGTGGCCATCATTACTTTAAGAAATGAAGCTCAGTCAGTCCGAAAAATTGGGAAAACTTTGAAAGTGTCCCCAAGTGCAGTGGCAAAAACCATCAAGCGCTACAAAGAAACTGGCTCGCATGAGGACCGCCCCAGGAAAGGAAGACCAAGAGTCACCTCTGCTGCGGAGGATAAGTTCATCGGAGTCACCAGCCTCAGAAATCGCAGGTTAACAGCAGCTCAGATTAGAGACCAGGTCAATCTGACCAGGTTCTAGCAGCAGACACATCTCTACAACAACTGTTAAGAGGAGACTGTGTGCAGCAGGCCTTCGTGGTAAAATAGCTGCTAGAAAACCACTGCTAAGGACAGGCAACAAGCAGAAGAGACTTGTTTGGGCTAAAGAACACAAGGAATGGACATTAGACCAGTGGAAATCTGTGCTTTGGTCTGATGAGTCCAAATTTGAGATCTTTGGTTCCAACCACCATGTCTTTGTGCGACGCAGGAAAGGTGAACGGATGGACTCTACATGCCTGGTTCCCAACGTGAAGCATGGAGGAGGAGGTGTGATGGTGTGGGGGTGCTTTGCTGGTGACACTGTTGGGGATTTATTCAAAATTGAAGGCATACTGAACCA
This sequence comes from Rhinella marina, assembly GCA_900303285.1. NCBI lineage: Eukaryota > Metazoa > Chordata > Amphibia > Anura > Bufonidae > Rhinella > Rhinella marina. The sequence goes on from ONZH01010410.1 coordinate 2,453, forward strand.
GCATGGCTACCACAGCATCCTGCAGCAGCATGCTATTCCATCCGGTTTGCGTTTAGTTGGACCATCATTTATTTATCAACATACAGGACAATGACCCCAAACATACCTCCAGGCTGTGTAAGGGCTATTTGACCAAGAAGGAGAGTGATGGGGTGCTACGACAGATGACCTGGCCTCCACAGTCACCAGACCTGAACCCAATCGAGATGGTTTGGGGTGAGCTGGACCGCAGAGTGAAGGCAAAAGGGCCAACAAGTGCTAAGCCTCTCTGGGAACTCCTTCAAGACTGTTGGAATACCATTTCCGGTGACTACCTCTTGAAGCTCATCAAGAGAATGCCAAGAGTGTGCAAAGCAGTAATCAAAACAAAAGGTGGCTACTTTGAAGAACCTAGAATATAAGACTTTCAGATATTTTCAGTTGTTTCACACTCTTTTGTTAAAGGGGTTGTCCGGGTTCAGAGCTGAACCCGGACATACCTTTCAATTCACCCAGGCAGCCCGCCTGAACAGGGCATCGGAGCATCCTATGACGGTGACGTACCGGGCTCTGCCAGGGGGAGGCTTCCGCCCGGCAGTGAGCCCGGTGACGTCATCGGCGCTGATGGGCGGGCTTTAGCGCTGCCCTAGCCATTCAAACGGCTAGGGCAGCGCTAAAGCCGGCCCATTACGGCCGGTGACGTCACCGAAGTATCCGCCCGGCAGTGAATGTTTATAAACAAAAGAGCCCTTGCCCTGCGCGATCCAGCGCAGGGCAAGGGAGGGCATCGGAGCATGAGATGCTCCGATGCCCTGTTCAGGAGGGCTGCGGGAGTCACAACCTGGGTATGTCCGGGTTCAGCTCTGAACCCGGACAACCCCTTTAAGTATATAATTCCACATGTGTTAATTCATAGTTTTGATGCCTTCAGTGTGAATCTACAATTTTCATAGTCATGAAAATACAGAAAACTCTTTGATTGAGAAGGTGTGTCCAAACTTTTGGTCTGTACTGTATATACCGTATTTTTCTCTTTATAAGACGCACTTTTTCCCCCCCAAAAGTAGGGGGAAAATAGCCATGCGTCTTATAAAGCGAATACTAGTGAACTTTTCCATTATGGAAGTGCTCACTAGTATGTAATAGGTGCTGGGAGCAGGGAAAGATACTCACCCTCCTGCGCTGCAGCTCCGCTCCGGGTCCGGCGCTCCTCTGTCTTCTCCTCCTGGCGCTGCACTGTCCTGACCTCGTACAGCGTCAGGACGTGATTCGCGCACTATGACCTGACGCTGCATGCAGTCAGGTGACAGTGCAGCTCCGGTAAGAGAAGACAGAGGAGCGCCGGACCAGGAGTGGAGCCGCGGTGCAGGAGAGGTATGAGAGTTTTTTTTTATTTTGTTCTTAAGGGGCAGAGTGGGCTGATCTGAGGTCTGATGGGGGCAGAGTGGGGCTGATCTGAGGTCTGATGGGGGCACAGTGGGCTGATATGGGGGCACAGCGGGCTAATCTGAGGTCTGATGGGGGCACAGTGGGCTGATCTGAGGTCTGATGGGGCACAGTGGGCTGATCTGAGGTCTGATGGGGGCACTGTGGGCTGATATGGGGCACAGTAGGCTGATCTGAAGTTCTGATATGAGAGCACAGTGGGCTGATCTGAGGTCTGATGAGGCACAGTGGGCTGATCTGAGGTCTGATAGGGGCACTGTGGGCTGATATTGGGGCACAGTGGGCTGATCTGAGGTCTGATAGGGACACTGTGGGCTGATATGGGGGCACAGTGGGCTGATCTGAGGTCTGATGGGGCACAGTGGGCTGATCTGAGGTCTGATGGGGGCACAGTGGGCTGATATGGGGGCACAGTGGGCTGATATGCTGATCTGAGGTCTGATGGGGGCAGAGTGGGCAGATTTGGGCTGATATGGGGGCTGAGTGGGCTGATTTGAGTTCTGAGTGGGCTATTATGGGAGCTTAGTGGGCTGATTTGAGGTCTGATGGGGGCTGAGTGGGCTGATCTGAGGTCTGATGGGGGTCTGATGTGATGTCCTGAAATTTATGGGGGGATATGAGGTCCGATGAAAAATATTTTTTTCTTATTTTCCTACTCTAAAATCTGGGTTGCGTCTTATCATCGGGTGCGTCTTATAAAGCGAAAAATACGGTAAATATATATTAGTGTGTAAGTGTATAAGTGTATTACCACTTTACAAATCACTAGTCAGACCACACATGGAGTACTGTTTACAGTTCTAGGCTCCTTTGAACAAGGCAGACATAGCAGAGCTGGAGAGGGTTCAGAGAAGGGCATCTAAAGTAATAGCTGGAATGGATGGACTACAGTACCCAGAAAGATTATCAAAATTAGGGTTATTCACTTTAGAAAAAAGACAACTGAGGGGAGATTTAATAACTATGTATAAATATATCAGGGGTTAGTACAGAGATCTCCCCCATCATCTATTTATCCCCAGGACTGTGACGAGGGGACATCCTCTGCATCTGGAGGAAAGAAGGTTTGCACACAAACATAGAAGAGGATTCTTTACGGTAAGATCAGCGAGACTATGGAACTCTCTACCTGAGGCGGTGGTGATGGTAAAAGATTTCAAGAGGGGCCTGGATCTATTTCTGGAGTGTAATAATATTACAGGCTATAGCTACTAGAGATGGGTTGTTGATCCAGAGAGTTATTCTGATTGCCTGATTGGAGTTGGGAAGGAGTGGGAAAAATTGGCTTCTACCTCACAGGGTTTTTTTTGCCTTCCTCTGGATCAACTTGCAGGATACCAGGCCGAACTGGATGGACAGATGTCTTTTTTCAGTATATATATATATATATATATATATATCACTAACTGCAGTTCTTTTTTCACACACAAAAATGTAAAAGAAAAGGAAGGGACAGGGACGGAGGTTGGTTTAGGGATCTGGAACAGCTGCAAATGAAAAAAAAAATCAGTGCAGCAATCTAGATCTTCCTCTTCTTTCAGCAGGAAACGCAGGAAAATTGAAGGGGTGGTGCACCACAAGTCCCAGCAAGCCAACAACAGCACAGAAAAGCACAGTACCTCTGTGCACGTAGTCACCAGCTAGAATGACTGCATGCAGGGAGGTTCTGCCCTTTCCTGTGCAGCTATAGCGCTGCCATTGGCTGGAGCGTTGTTCCAGCCAATCGCAATGCTGGCAGGGGACGCCAAACACTGGTGTCCCCTGCCTCACCTTGGAGGTGACAGGTGCTGATTGGTTCAGCACCAGCCACCTCCCCCTGACCCCACCCGCTCCACCCCGCAACTTACAAACGCTTCTGGTGATGCGATGTCTTCATTGATCAGCCAATCGCATTACTGGGAGCTGCAGGCGGGCAAAAATACGCCTCGCTGCCCTTACCTGCCATGGATGCCTGCCGGTAAGGACAGCCATGGTGCGGTGTTTCGCCCATGATTTTCGCCCAGCACACTGCGCTGGTCCTTAAGTCACATCCAGGTCCTTAAGGGATTAATAGGAATGAGCTGTCCCATTGAAGTGAATGAGGTGGCTTGTAATTACCACCTGCTTGCCATCAACATAGAAGGTAACAATGAAGGGAAGCGCCGCCTTCTCTGATCGGCAGGGGTGCTGGGTGTCGGACCCCCGCTGATCTAATATTGATGATCTATCCTGAGGATAGGTCATCAATATTATAATCCCGAAAAACCCCTTTAATCAGCTGGCCCTCACTGAAACTTGGATTCTGCAATCTGACACTGCTTTTCCTGCTGCTCTCTCTTACAGTAGTCTACATTTTTGCACATACCCCCAGACCTGACAACAAACATGGTGGTGGAGTAGATGTACTTCTTTCCCCACAATGCACTTTCCAGGTCTTCCCCCAGTACCATCACTTTCATTCCTATCTTTTGAGGTCCACACCCTCAGAGTTCTTTCATTCCCTTTCCATCAGAGTGGCAGTTATTTACTGACCCCTGGCTCGCTCACCCACTTCCTGGATCACTTTGCTGTCTGGCTGCCACACTTCTTGTCTTCAGAGCTACCAACTCTTGTTTTAGGTGACTTTAACATCCCCATTGACAGCCCTATCTTCCTATCTTTAACTTGCTCTCTTGGACTTTCACAACTTTCAAACGCTCAGGCGCATAAAGACGTTAACACTGTTGACACGGCCTTTTTCCGACTCTGCTCCGTTTCTGACTTTACTAACTCCTCTCCCACTCTATGACCACAACCTACTCTCCTTCACTGTCACAACTCCTCATCCTACTTATCACTCAATAAGAAATCACTGTCATCACTGTCCCCAATCTCTTCCCTCTTCTGTCCTCAGCTGGCTGCCAAACACAATAATAACACCCTCAGTGCCCTGGATTAAGTAGCGCTCCCTACACTCAGAACCTCCAAACAGAGACAAATACTACTGACCCTATTCTCTCACACCTCCTCCAGTATCTCTCCTCTGCTGTCACTACTCACCTAACCAAAATCTTCAACCTGTTTCTCTCTTCTGGTATCTTCCCCTTTTCTTTCAAACATTCTGTCATAACCCCATTAGTAAAAAAAAACTTCTCTTAACCTTCTCTAATCTTCCCTTAATCTCTAAACTCCTGGAGCATCTGGTCTACACTCGGCTCGTCCACTATCTCTCTGCTAACTCTCTCAATGATCCATTACAATCTGTTTTTCGTACCATACACCCTACATTCAGAATCTGCCCTCAAAGTGACCAATTACCTCCTGACAGCTAAATGCAATGGTGACTACTCTTTGCGAATTCTCGTCAATCTATCTGCAGCATTTGACACTGTAGATCACCATCTCCTCCTCACAATGCTCCAATCTATCAGCCTTAAGGACACCGTTCTCTTCTTGCTTTTCTTCCTATTTTTCTGGCTGTGCTTTCAGTGGGTCATTTGCTGGCTCCACTTCCCCTCCTCTCCCTCTTGCTGTTTGCTCAGGGTTCAGTCTTTGGTCCTATCCTCTTTTCTCTCTAAATAGCCCCTACGGGACAGACTATCAGCAGATTTGGTTTCCAGGGCCATCTGTATGCCGATGACACCCAACTATATACATCTTCACGTAATATCACCCCTGCTATACAGAACATAAGTGGCTGTCTGTCCGCTGTCTCTATCTTCATGTTCTCTCTATATCTGAATCCTTCCAGAACTGACCTACTTGTGTATTCTCCATCTACTAACCAGTGATCTTTCTTTTACCTCCTATAGTTAATCTCTTTCCTGTTCAAGCCACCTGCACCTCAAAAACACCACTAGAATTCAACCCTTTCTTACTGTGTAAACAACAAAAATTCCCATTGTTGCCCTGATCCATTCCCATCTCGATTACTGTAAATCATTACTAATTGGTCTCTCCCTCACCAGCCTTCACCTCATCTATCCTGAAGGCAGCAGCCAGGCTCATCTAGCTGTCTAACCGATACTCCGATGCCTCCTCCCTGTGCCAGTAATTGCACTGGTTGCCCATACAGTATAGGATTCAAGTTAAACTTCTCATTCTCGCCCACAAAGCTCTCCACAGTACTGTGCCCCCCTACATCGCTTCCTTCATTTCTGTCTACTGTTCTACCCATCCTCTCTGTTCAGCCAATGATTTACGACTAACATCAACCTTAGGCTACATTCACACGACCGTATGTGTTTTGCGGTCCGCAAAACACGGATACTGGCTGTGTGAATGTAGCCGGCCCTATGATAGAATTGCCTATTCTTGTCTGCGATTGCGGACAAGAATAGAACATGCTCTATCTTTTTTGCGGGGCCGCGGATCGGATCTACGGATGCGGACAGCACATTGTGTGCTGTCCGCATCTTTTGCGGCTCCATTGAAATGAATGGGTCCACACCCGTTCCGCAATTTTGCGGAACAGGTGCGGACCCAAAACTATGGTCGTGTGAATGCACCCTTAATCTGAACCTCTCGCTCCTGTTTTCAAGACTTCTCCTGAGCTCATTCTTCTGAGACTGCTCACTGTCAAATATCTACACCCCCATGTATTCAGAAACATTACAGATACCGGCTGGTGACTGGCTCACACGGCCTTATATCTACTACCCTATTGTGTCAAGATGGCTGGAACATTGCACAAATCAAGCACTTGTTACCTTTTGTGTCACCCCCTATCTCCTCATTCCTCTTGTTTTAATTGTTGGCTTGTCTGTTGCTATGTTATTCATGACTCTGTACTTGAACCCCCTAATTGTAAAGCGCTAAGGAATATGTTGGTGGTATATAAATAAAGATCATTATTATACTGGACCTATAGTTTCTCACTTACATAATTATATGTCACAGCTAACCTGATTATGAAAATGATATCTGTATTGAGTGGTTTTTGAGATGGTGCTGTGTATATGTACTGTATTGGTTCTGCTGCTGTAATTATGTAATGAACTCGGTTCTGTGCTGTATTTATGTTCCTTTCTTGGTTCTAGTGCTCTATTTATGTACCATGGTTGGTCCTGGTGCTATATTTATGTGAAGAGCTTGGTTCAGGTTCTGTACTTACTGTATGTGATGAACTTGGTTTTGGTGTTGTATATATATGTACTATGCTTGGTCCTGGTGCTGTATTTATGTGATGATCTTGGTTCTGGTGTTGTATACAGTGCCTTGCGAAAGTATTCGGCCCCCTGGAACTTTTCAACCTTTATGCCACATTTCAGGCTTCAAACAAAAAGATTCAACATTTTAAATTTTTGGTGAAGAATCAACAACAAGTGGGTCACAATTGTGAAGTGGAACGAAATTTATTGGATCATTTAAACTTTTTTTGTAATAATAAAACTGAAAAGTGGGGCGTGCAAAATTATTCGGCCCATTTACTTTCAGTTCAGAAAACTCACTCCAGAAGTTCATTGAGGATCTCTGAATGATCCAATGTTGTCCTAAATGACTGATGAAGATAAATAGAATCCATCTGTGTGTAATCAAGTCTCCGTATAAATGCACCTGCTCTGTGATAGTCTCAGGGTTCTGTTTAACCCTTTCGGTACAGGAGGTTTTTTTGGCTTTGCGTTTTCGTTTTGCACTCCCTGCCCTCAAACAGCCATAACTGTTTTATTTTTCTATTCACATAGCTGTATGAGGGCTTGTTTTTTGCGGGACAAGTTGAACTTTCCAACGCCACCATTTAATATTGCATATGGTGTAGTGGGAAGCGGAAAAAAAATTCCAAATCGGGTGAAATTGCAAAAAAACGCTATTCCGCTACAGTTCTACAGGTTTTTTATTTACAGCGTTCGATGTTCATTAAAACTGACCAGTTACTTTCATTCTACTGGTCAGTATGAATCCGGCGATACCGATATGTAGAGTTTTTCCTGCGTTTTGATAGTGATAAAATAATTATAAAGTTGGACTTTTTTTTTTTTGTCATATCTTGACCCCTATAACTTTTTGGTATTTATGTGTACGGAGCTGTATGGGGGCTCATTTTTTGCGGGGCGATCCGAAGTTTTTATTGATACCATTCTGGGGTGTGTATGACTTTTTGATCACTTTTTATTTAATTTTTTTTAGAAAAAAAAAAGAGACAAAAAACAGAGGATCGACATTTTGACGCTTTTTGGTCAAAATGGCGATCCGCTGTTAAAATTGATGGGAAGATGGATGGAGCCAAATACAGGACCATTCTGGATGAAAACCTGTTGGAGTCTGCAAAAGACCTGAGACTAGGACGGAGATTTATCTTCCAACAAGACAATGATCCCAAACATAAAGCAAAATCTACAATGGAATGGTTAAAAATAAACATATCCAGGTCTTAGAATGGCCAAGTCAAAGTCCAGACCTGAATCCAATTGAGAATATGTGGAAAGAGCTGAAAACTGTTGTTCACAAACGCTCTCCATCCAAATCAAAGAGTTCGAGCTGTTTTGCAAGGAAGAATGAGCAAGAATTTTAGTCTCTAAATGTGCAAAACTGATAGAGACATACCCCAAGCGACTTGCAGCTTTAATTGCAGCAAAAGGTGGCGCAACAAAGTATTAAAAGGGTTGTCTCACCTCGCTATTTCTGGCTGAGACTGCTGGCTAGCTGTGCACTTTCTGCTCTGTAGGGGGCGTTGACTGTAAGGTTGATTGATGGCACAGGCAAGAAGCTAAGATGATGTAATCCCACCCCTTGCCTGTGTGTGCACGCTCCTGAAGCTGCTAATGGCATATTTACTAGCAGCTTCAGCGCTGAGGACCTTCTCCAGATAGTGACACCCAGCTAGTTATAGTAAGCCTGGTTGCCACAATATGTCCCTTGTTTTGCCATGCTGTCCATTCACCCTTTATAACATAGTAGAAAAAGTTCTTGTGTCCCATCATTTGTCTGCAACAGCCAGGATTTCCTAACTATCTCAACTCATATATTCTCTCCCTTCCCCCTGCCCCCTATTCACAGCCAAACTTACATTCAGCCATCTCCATGAAGTGTTTGCTCGGAGTGCACTGTTATCTCTGTATTTGCATAGATATAACAGTGGCTCCCAGCTGCGCTGTCCGTCCTCTGATGTTATCAGCTAGGATCCTGTTTCAAGCAGCAGACTTGCTAATTGTCATCTATCAGAAGATATGTAGCAGGGACTGGAGCTGCCTTGTGTAAAACAGCTTCAAGGCTATACCTGCCTCGGAGCTGTTTTACTGCAGAGTACAAGCAGATAGGAGGTGGCCGGGAAAGGAAGCAATCGAGCCTATGTGGGCTCCTGTGATCCCGGCCACCAGACAGGTCGGATCTGTTTCTTACTGTGCACAAACGCGGCCACCGCTGCTGCATAGCAATGGTGGCCATAACCCATAACAACCAGTGACTACTAAAATGGGTTGAACAAGCTAAAGGAGGCAATTTGGACCAAATGAATACATTAAGAAGTGGCTTATAATAATGTTTTAATTATAATAAATAACACTTAGTGAGGTGAGACAACCCCTTTAATGCAAGGGGGCCGAATAATTTTGCACGCCCCACTTTTCAGTTTTATTATTACAAAAAAAGTTTAAATGATCCAATAAATTTCGTTCCACTTCACAATTGTGACCCACTTGTTGATTCTTCACCAAAAATGTAAAATGTTATATCTTTTTGTTTGAAGCCTGAAATGTGGCAAAAGGTTGAAAAGTTCCAGGGGGCCGAATACCTTCGCAAGGCACTGTATATGTGATGAAGTTGGTTCAGGTGTTATATTTACATGATGGGCTTGGTTCTGGTGTTGTATATACGTACTACGCTTGGTCCTTGTGCTGTATTTATGCGATGATCTTGGTTCTAGTGTTGTGTATATATGTAATATGCTTGGTTCTGTTGATGTATTTATGTGATGAGCTTGGTTCAGGTGCTGTAATTACGTGATAAACTTGGTTCTGATGTATATACTTACTGTGCTTGGTCCTGGTACTGTATTTATGTTATGAGCTTGGTTCAGGTGCTGTATTTACATGATGAGCTTGGTTCTGGTGTACATATGTACTATTCTTGGTTCTGGTGCTGTATTTATGCACCATGCTTGGTCCATGTGCTGTATTTATGTAATGAGCTTGTTATGGCACCACTACATACTACTGTTAATGCAGGTCATCCTCTCAATTCACTGCTATGGAATATCTGAAAATAGCCTGCGCTCAACTATTTTCAAAAGTCTCATAGTGGTGACTAAAGGGGTGGTTGCGGAGGTGTGTGTTGGGGGAGGGGGCCAAAAAAGAATTCTTGCACAGGGTCCCATGTAACCTAAATCTCGTCCTGGTCAGGACTTAGTGCAGGGCTGGTAACCATCCTGCACCAAATGTCCTCCTTTTCGAAAACCAAAATATGGTCACCCTATATAGCAGCCTATAGACAGCTCTAGCCTTTAAGCCTCATGGTCACAGGTGATCTATGCCAAGATGGCCTGCACTAACCACATACAGGCATACGCAGCCCACAGATAAGGGTTGCCAACCGTCCGTAGATTCACGGACAGTCAGTAAAAACAGGGTGTTTTTTTTCTGCTGCCCGTAGTGTCCGGCAGAAAAAAAGCCTGTCCGTGAATCTACTTCAGTATTCACGGCACATTTGCCGTGAATACTGTGGAGCAGGGGTCCCCAAACTGCGGGCCGAATGTGGCCCCCTGAGGCCATTTATCCGGCCCCTCTTTCATTGGTGGTCAGTGTCTTTTCCTGCCCACTCTGCACTAGTCTGACCTCGTACAGCGTCAGGACGTAGTGTGCGCACTCTGACCTGACGCTGCACCCAGTCAGTTGACAGTTCAGCGCGGGCAGAGAAGACAGAGGAGCACCGGAGCGGAGCTTCAGCGCAGGAGAGGTGAGTTTTTTATTTTATTCTGATGGGGGCAGGGTGGGCTGATGATCTCAGGTCTGATGGGGCACAATAAGCTGATCTGAGGTCTGATGGGGGCATAATAAGCTGATCTGAGGTCTGATGGGGCACAATAAGCTGATCTGAGGTCTGATAGGGGCACAATAAGCTGATCTGAGGTCTGATGGGGGCATAATAAGCTGATCTGAGGTCTGATGGGGGCACAATAAGCTGATCTGAGGTCTGATGGGGGCACAATAAGCTGATCTGAGGTCTGATGGGGGCACAATAAGCTGATCTGAGGTCTGATGGGGGCACAATAAGCTGATCTGAGGTCTGATGGGGGCACAATAAGCTGATCTGAGGTCTGATGGGGGCACAGTGGGCTGATCTGAGGTCTGATGGGGGCATAGTGGGCTGATCTGAGGTCTGATGGGGGCACAATAAGCTGATCTGAGGTCTGATGGGGGCATAGTAAGCTGATCTGAGGTCTGATGGGGGCACAGTAAGCTGATCTGAGGTCTGATGGGGGCACAGTGGGCTGATCTGAGGTCTGATGGGGACACAATGGTCTGATCTGAGGTCTGATGGGGGCACAATGGGCTGATCTGAGAACCATTACAGCGGGTCCTTATTATTTCTGGGAGCACTACTGGAGGTACTACTGGAAAAATGATTTCTATTATGGGGAATTATTACTACTACCAGGGGTACTATTGAGGGTGTTACTATTATTAGTACAATATGGAGGGCACTACTGCTAAAAGGGCTACTTGTGGAGCATTATCACTATTGGGGCACTATTACTAATGAAGGCACTCTGGGAGAGAATTATTAGTATCAGTGGTACTTTGGGGAGTACTGTAACTATATGGGGCCCTACCTATATGGCACTGTTATATCTACAGTAAAGTATTTGGGGACATTGGGGAGCACAGTATTTTGGGCAGCAGCAGGATAGCAGAAAAGTGGGTAATCTAAGGTGTCTTTGTGGCAAACTCTGCAGAGAGAAGATAGGGCTGAAAGAAATGCCATGGCGGTGTGGGCCAAATAAAGAAGATGAGAAAAGAGAACATCTACATCAGGGAGATGTCACTGGATTTAAGAGGTATGTGGTGCTGTATCATCTTGTACGTTTGGTATTGGTGTATGTAATGTCCATCCAAATATGTATCACCTATTTCTTCAGCAAAGACTTGCCGGTATATGGTATGTTACTGCTGTAGCTAATCACCAATCAGTGATCTAATGCTGAGAACTGGCTGCAGTGGACACATGCCATACACCTGCACATCAGTGTGCAGAACACCAACATTGGGAAACATGTGCACACTTGCCCATTACATCCCTGTCAGTCTTTGTTTACATGGCAGCAGCAATCAGGGCCGCTTTATCCATAGGGCATATGGTGCATCTGCACCGGGCCCACCAATAGGTCACGTGGGGGGGGGGGCCCCCTTACAACCGGCCGGTCACATAAATTATTATTTATTTTTTTTATTTCCCGGAGAGGTGGGTGGGGGGGTTCGCTAGCCGGGGCGCACGCTCACCTGTAAACTTAGGTAGCGGTGAGGCGGCGCCATCCGGCTCCAGTGCGGCTCCGCCGGTGGGCGGCGCGATGAAGTGACGCGGGCGGCGCGATGACGTCATCGCGCCGCCTGCGACGTTCCTCAAGAGACCCGCCAGAAGAGGCTGGCTGGGTCTGCATCGTGGGACCGCGGACCGCGCCAGGACAGGTGAGTATAAACTGCCCTCCTACATGCTGCCCTAAACCTAGCCCCTGCCACCCTATTTCAAACCCCCAATACTGGCCCTGCCTTAACCCTGGCCTCTAACCCTAATATTGACCCCAACCATAATACAGGCCCCTGACCCCCTAATACTGGCCCTGCCTGACCCCTAACCCTGGCCTCTAACCCTAATATTGACCCCAACCATAATACAGGCCCCTGACCCCCTAATACTGGCCCTGCCTGACCCCTAACCCTGGCCTCTAACCCTAATTCTGACCCTGCATTGACCCCAACCATAATACAGGCCCCTGACCCCCTAATACTGGCCCTGCCTGACCCCTAACCCTGGCCTCTAACCCTCAATACTGGCCCTGCATTGACCCCAACCGTAATACAGGCCCCTGACCCCCTAATACTGGCCCTGCCTGACCCCTAACCCTGGCCTCTAACCCTCAATACTGGCCCTGCATTGACCCCAACCGTAATACAGGCCTCTGACCCCCTAATACTGGTCCTGCCTGACCCCCTAACCCTGGCCTTTAACCCTCAATACTGGTCCTGCATTGACCCCAACCGTAATACAGGCCCCTGACCCCCTAATACTGGCCCTGCCTGACCCTTAACCCTAGTACTGGCCCCTGACCCCTACTCTGTAACTGACCTCTAACCTTGGACCCCTAACCCTGATACTGGCCCCTGACCCCCTAGAATCGACCCCAAATACTGGCCCTGTCTCACCCCCAAATACTGGCCCTGTCTCCCCCCCCCTTCCCTTATACTGGCCCTGTCCTTCTCCCTAATCCCTGTGCTGACCCCTACCCTGGTACTGACCTCTAACCCTGGACCCCCTAACCCTAATACTGAACTCTAATACTGTCCCTAACCCTAATATTGACCGCTAACCCTAATGTACGGTACTGACCCCTAATACTTTCTCCTTTACATCACCATATTTGTTTTGTGATCCACAATTGCGGCTCCACAAAACACGGATACTGGCACATGCCCAGCCCTATGATAAAAATGCCTGTTCTTGTCTGCAATTGCGGTCAAGAATAGGACATGCTCTATCTTTTTTGCAGGGCTGTGGAGCGGAACTACGGATTTGCAGCCCCATTGAAGTTAATAGAAATACGATCATGTGAATGTACCCTAATGTTGCCTCTAACCCCAATACTGGCCCTAAGGGTGCATTCAGATGACCATATTTCTGGGTCTGCATCCGTTCCACAATTTTGCGGAATGAGTGCAGACCCATTCAATTCAATGGGGCCGCAAAAGATGCTGACATCACACCATGTACTGTCCACATCTGTAGTTCCGTTCCGTGGCCCCACAAAAAATATAAAGCAAATGTCCTATTCTTGCCTGCAATAATATGCATTTCTATATAGGGCTGGCACTGTGCGGTCTGCAAAATGTGTTCTGCGGATCCACAATTTGTGGGCTGCTAAACACTTTCGGTCGTCTGAATGTAGCTTTATGCTAATACTGGCCCCTAACCGCCAATACTGGCCCCTAACCGCCAATACTAGCCCCTGACACCAATAGTAGCCCCTAACACCAATACTAGCCCCTAACACCAATACTGCTCCCTAACCCCAATACTGGCCCCAAACCCTAACACTAATGCTAATCCTATCCCTTAAACTGACTGGAACCTTAACTACAACCCCCAATACCTCACACAGTGACCATAATATATGACCGTCCACATATATCTGTATGCACTGCATCTTTTATACCTCACACCTGACACATAGTATACATACAGAGTACTGATACGTCAGGTACAAGGTATAATAGATGCAGTGGGTAAACGTATATAGTATATACAGCAGTGTACTGGTATGTGAGGTATAATAGATGTAGTGTGTACAGATATATAGTATATACAGCAGTGTACTGATATATGAGGTATAACACATGCAGTGTGTACAGGTATATAGTATACAAAGCAGTATACATCACACCTCCCATGTCAGTACACTGCTGTATATACTATATATCTGTACACACTGCATCTATTATACCTCACACATCAGTACACACTACATCTAATACACACCGTATCTGTGTGTAGCACTAATGCTGCTGTTATATTCAGGGCACAGTATGTGGCACTGAGATGAGTCTGTGTCAGTCTGCAGGATGTGTTGGTAAAGTGTGAAGATAAAGAGATCTTCTCGGCAAAATCTGCAGAGCTGAATTGTGGACGGAAGAAGTCATCATGGTGGTCTGAGCCAGATGGGGAAGAACTCAGGAGAAGACGTCACCTGTAAGTAACTAAATGGAAATGATTATTCTGCTACTGACTGTGTATGATGAGTGTTGTAGTCACCTGGATGATCTACAGCTAAGGGGTTGTTCACACATCAGTTATTTGATCAGTTATTGCCATCAGTTATTGTGAGCCAAAACCAGGTGCGGGTCAAAAACACCAAACAGGTGCAGATCTTTTCATTACACCTGATCTCTGTTTAGTGTCCACTCCTGGTTTTGGCTCACAATAACTGATGGAAATAACTGATCAAAAAACTGATATGTGAACAACCCCTTAGGCTACTTTCACACTGGCGTTTTCAGGATCCGTTTGTGAGATCCGTTCCAGGGTCTCACAAACGGTCCTGAACTGATCAGTTTCCCCTAATGCATTCTGAATGGATAAGGATCCGTTCAGAATGCATCAGTTTGCCTCCGTTCCGTCTCCATTCCGCTCTGCAAGCGTTTTGGTGTCCACTTGACCAAGCGGAATGGATGCGGATCCGTCTCCGCTCCAATGCAAGTGAATGGGAGCGGATCCGTTTGCTAATGCACATTAGCAAACGGATCCGTTCCCTATGGGACTTTCAAACATAGGCAAAACATAGGCAATGCTGATCCGTTCTGAACGGAAGCAAACGAATGCATTTTCGGGCGGATCCGTCTGAACGCAAGTGTGAAAGAAGCCTAATGATGGGTGGTAGCATGCTGTTTTGTGCAACAACAACTCCCAGCATCCCTTTGCACATGTTCAGGCCATACTGGGAGCTGTAGTTGCACACCCTACACGGTCATATGGCGAGGGATGACCTGACTACTCAGATGGTTCTGGTGCTGTATTTATGTAGAGAACCTGGTTCTGGTGCTGTATTTATGTAGAGAACTTGGTTCTGGTGATGTATTTATGTAGAGAACTTGGTTCTGGTGCTGTATTTCTGTAGAGAACTTGGTTCTGGTTCTGTATTTCTATAGAGAACTTGGTTCTAGTGATGTATTTATGTACAGAACATGGTTCTGGTGATGTATTTATGTAGAGAACCTGGTTCTGGTGCTGTATTTATGTAGAGAACTTGGTTCTGGTGATGTATTTATGTAGAGAACTTGGTTCTGGTGATGTATTTATGTAGAGAACTTGGTTCTGGTGCTGTATTTATGTAGAGAACTTGGTTCTAGTGATGTATTTATGTACAGAACATGGTTCTGGTGATGTATTTATGTAGAGAACTTGGTTCTGGTTCTGTATTTATGTAGAGAGCTTAGTTCTGGTTCTGTATTTATGTAGAGAACTTGGTTCTAGTGATGTATTTATGTAGAGAACTTGGTTCTAGTGATGTATTTATGTAGAGAACTTGGTTCTGGTTCTGTATTTATGTAGAGAGCTTAGTTCTGGTTCTGTATTTATGTAGAGAACTTGGTTCTGGTGCTGTATGTAAGTAGAGAACTTGGTTCTGGTGCTGTATTTATGTAGAGAACTTGGTTCTGGTGCTGTATGTAAGTAGAGAACTTGGTTCTGGTGATGTATTTATGTAGAGAACTTGGTTCTGGTGCTGTATTTATGTAGAGACCTTGGTTCTGGTTCTGTATTTATGTAGAGAACTTGGTTCTGGTGCTGTATTTATGTAGAGAACTTGGTTCTGGTGCTGTATTTGACTTATGGGTTTGGTTTGGTGCTGTGTGTATGTAGTGATCTTGGTTCTTGCTCTGTATTTGTGTGTTAAACAGACATCTGATGCTATACGTCTAATACTATCCATTCACATTTGCGTTTGGGTCACAGATTCTGTTAAAAAGACCGGACAGAAAAGTTCTGCATGCATCATTTAAGCAGCATATGATTATATGTTTCCAGCAAGGCCTTATGCTGTGTTTTTACCATATTGAGGCAGCAAAGGCCTTGCTGGGTAACTTATTTAACCCTATGCTGCATCAATAACTAATATAGCCTAAGGGCTATGTTTAGATACAAGCAGCATAGGGTTAAAAAGGTTACTTACCAAGGCCTTTTGCTGCCTCAATATGGTAAAAACAAATAAAATTTGGTGTTTATTTATTTTTTTAAGGAGGCAAAATGCATGTGGGGGCGGGGCAGGGGTGGAGCGTGTGGGGCGGGACAGGGGTGGAGCGGGGTGGAGCAGGGGGGGGGGGGGGCCACTCTTGATCTTTGCACTGGGCCCACCAATGTCTTAAAACGGCCCTGGCAGCAATGATGCCAGAAAGTCCAGCGTGTCACAGGCATCATCACTGCAGCCATATAAACAAAGCACTCAATGGCAGGGATATAACTGAAAATTGTTGATTTCTTTTCCATATGCCATATTTTATTTTTAACTACTGAACAATCCTCTTTATTCTGGGGGCGTGTCCTCTAAAAAGGGGTGCGGTGTATGTCTGTAAACATTTTGGGCCATCTGTAAATTTTGGTTCAGTTGCCCAGAAAAATTTGAAAGGAAGGTTGGCAACCCTGCCACAGATGACTATAATTTTACTAGGCGCAGTCAGTATAATGAAGCTATGTGAGCAGCCTACCCTGATGCTGACCAGGCCAAATGACCTGCCACATACATAACTGCTACAGACAGTAGAGAATGCGTTCAGTATACAGCACAGACAAGAACCAGTAGGCGTTCATCCATTGTATAATATTCAATAAATGCAATGCGCCTTTCAAAATCACTGCACATAAACTCAGAAGTACTTTTCAACGTGAATTCTGTGCACAGAAGCGCTAAAGAGAACACGTTTCCTCTAAACATAACCTAGATTCCCCCCCCCCCCCCCCCCCCCCCCCCCCCCCCCCCCCCCCCCAATATCCATCCGCCGCCTGCAATACGCAGAGCCTATCAGCTAGCCGGGTCTTGGAACTTTCCTTATATGGTGAGGACAGTTGGGAGCGCTCAGTATAAAACCGGTGCCGAGCCCACTTTTGTTCAGTGACGGCTTGTGTACTGTCAAGGTTTAGGGAGACGAGACGCGCATCTCAAGGTAGGAACGGTGTTCGGTAAGAAGCTTTTTCCGTGAGATTTATTTATTTTTTTTTTGTAAGGGTGTTCAGATTAGTCTTATAACGCGCGCACTGAGCCCTTTTCTTGTTTTTGTAGTTATGATAAAACTGGAATTGGAGTTGATTTAATCTATTGTTACACTCTACTGGTCGGCTAGTGCAGTGGCAGCAATAGATGTCGCTTGTGGAAACCTGTGTAGGGTTGCAGTAGAGGAATAGAATAGAGCAGCGCCCTTGTGCCGCGTGCACGCGGTGTTTTTAGAGTTGTCTCTGCCGGCCGTCATTTACTTCATGTCAGAGGACGCAAAACTCTTCTCCGCCATGACTATGGGAGCGGCTGGGCTGACAACGCGCTCCACGCCTCCCACTGCTGCTAATCTCTTCTGTTGCCTTATTTGGTCATTTTTGCAGTCTAGCGGGACTTCTTTGTTTTGTGAGGCAGTACAAACCTATACGCCCCCTTCAGGCTGCACATAGCAGCTCTATGACGGTTTCCTGATTGCCTTGCCTTCTCTTCGTTTAGATCACTATGGAGGACGATATTGCAGCCCTTGTTATTGATAATGGATCCGGAATGTGCAAAGCTGGCTTTGCCGGAGATGATGCTCCCCGTGCTGTCTTTCCTTCTATCGTGGGTCGCCCCAGACACCAGGTATGTAAAGGCTTGTGTTAACCACAACCACAATGAAATGGTGACACTATAAATCGCATTGTGTATTAACCCTGCATTCTGCTGAACATATGTTAACTTGGCAAAAGTAGTGGCAATGGACTACTACTGGTCTGTTCATTGTAACTTATGCTAGTGAGTAAAGGGGTATTCTCATCTTGTACAATGGGGGCATATTGCTAGGACATGCCCCCATTGTCTTATAGGTGTGGGTCCCACCGCTGGGACCTGCACCTATATCCAGAATGGAGCGGGAAGCGCTGCGCCTGGAGGACCCCGGGTTTCCAGGGATCTGGCCACCACCAGGCGCAGCTCCCTGCTGCGCTCATAGAAATGAATGGGAGCACAGCGCACAAGTGTGACCACCGCTCCCATTCATTTCTATGGAGCCGACGGAAGTAGCCGTGCCAGCGCTTGGCTATTTTCGGCGGCCCCATAGGAATGAATGGAGGGCGGCTGCGCAGTGTGCCCTCATTCAGTTCGGGGGCTCCGTTCTGGATATAGGTGCATGGGACCTGCACCTATAAGACAATGGGGGCATATCCTAATGATATGCCCCCATTCATTAAAATGAGAATAACCCTTTAAGGCTTTGCAATGCACAGTGCTATGTATGAAGAAATCCCATAACAGGAACTAGCATGATGTTTCTTATGGATTAAATAAGGAAGTTGTTCATTCATTTCAGTGGGACAGATTGCTCCTATCCAAGTGTATGGGAACGAGCCCTCCCATTGAAATGAATGGGGTGGCTTGTGTGTAATTACCCCTGCTCACCGCTACATATGTTACGGTGAGCAGGTTAAACAATGAAGAGGAGGTAGTGCTGGGACGGCGTGCGCCTCCTCTTCAAACAGCTGATCGTAGGAGGTGTCGGACCCCTGCCTATCTGATATTGATGACCTATCCTGAGGATAGGTCATCAATAAATGTAACTTGGAAAACTCCTTTAACCTCTTAAGTGTAATGACAGACTCCTAATGGTCACTTTCTGATGGTAGGGAACTAGGGGGGTGCAACACATAAAGGGGTTGTGTGACTTCAGCAACTGACATTTTTCCATGTAGAGAAAGTTAATACAAGGCACCTACTAATGTATTGTGTGTCCATATTGCTTCCTTTTCTGACTGGATTCATTTTTCCAACACATTATATGCCCTTTTCCATAGTTATGACCATCCAGTAATCAGAGGTGGCCCTGCCTGCACCAAAAGGAAAGTGGCAACCAATGAGCGATTCCCACAGTCCTGGCTAAGGGTGGTCTTAACCCTTTCAGTACCGGAGGTTTTTTCGGTTATGCATTTTCGTTTTGCACTCCCTGCCTTCAAACAGCCATAACTGTTTTATTTTTCTGTTCACATAGCTGTATGAGGGCTTGTTTTTTGCGGGAGAAGTTGTACTTTCCAACGCCACCACTTAATATTGCATATGGTGTAGTGGGAAGCGGGGGAAAAAAATTCCAAATCGGGTGAAATTGCAAAAAAAGCTATTCCGCTACAGTTCTACGGGTTTCTTATTTATAACGTTCGATGTTCATTAAAACTGACCAGTTACTTTCATTCTACTGGTCAGTACAAATCCGGTGATACCTAATATGTATAGTTTTTCCTGTGTTTTGATATGTGATAAAAATATATATATATATATATATATATATATATATATATATATATATATATATATATATATATATATATTAATTTTTTTTTTTTTTTTTTTTCCACCCCCTATAACTTTCTGGTATTTGTGTATGGGGGCTCATTTTTCGCAGGGCGATCTGAAGTTTTTATTGATAACATTCTGGGGTGTGTGACTTTTTGATCACTTATTTAATTTTTTTAGAAAAAAGCAACAAAAAACAGCGAATCGCAATTTGGATGCTTTTTTCTGCCACACAATTCACCGTATTGGAATTTTTTTTAATATATTTTAAAAGTACAGGCGTTTTTGGTCACGGTGATACCCATGATGTCTATATTTAGGTATTGATTTTTTTCATTATACGGAAAGGGGGGTGATTTGAACTTTTTTTTTTTTAATTTTTTTGTGATCATTTTAAAGCTCAAATATGAGCAAATTGTTTTTTTATTTTTTCTTTATGAGCAATGAGGGTCTTTTATTTTTGACTTAATGACCGAATTTGCTCATTTCTTATCCTGGCCTGCCATCTAGTGGCCAGAATAAGAATTGCACTTTGAAAGCTGTAAACCTCATCAGCGAGGTTTACAGCTTTCAGATCGTGTAGACACCCCGATTGGCCACACGGGGTGTCTGTACACCACCCGGAAGCGTACGCTTCCAGGTTTAGACACAACTAGATGCTGTGATCACGGCATCTAAAGGCCTAGGAAGACTCCGCCGATGGCGGTAAGTACCCGCAAGTCTCTGCTGTTAGAAACTGTACTGTAAGGGTTAAAAAGGACCTTTCACCATTTCTGACATGCCTGTTTTAATAGCTCCATGCATTCCCCACGTACTAACAATTCTGGAGCATCTATTCTTATGGCTCCATGTTGTGCCATTCCTTTATTTGCACTAGAAGTTATGAATGAATTGCTATTTGTCTTCAGTAAAGGAACAGAGGGGAGGTGACCAGTTTGGGGAGGGGGGTGGGGGGGGTGTATCTGCACAGACTGACTCTAGCCAATCAGTGCTGCCATGTTGAGACTGTGCAGGTACACCCCCCCCCCCAACTTGTTCCCTTACTGAATAGCAATTCATTCATAACTTCTAGTGCAAATAAAGGAATGGCACAACATACAGACATAAGAATAGATGCTCCAGAATTATTACATGGGGAATGCATGACGCTATTAAAACATGCATGTCAGGAGTGGTGAAAGGTCCTCGTTAACCTTGGAAACAAGCAGTGTATGATGTGATGGGGGGGAAAAATGAATCCATCCAGCAAAGCAGACAATATGGCTAATCATAATACATTAGTAAGTGCTTAGTATTAACTTTCTCTACATGATAAATGTCACTTGCTGAAGTGACGCAACCCCTTTAAGGGGTTTGACCCATCTCTTCATTTCAAAGGCAAGATAGGATTAAGCACAAACCAGCTGGTGGCAGGGGAAACGGCACAGCAGGCTGCTGCTCTGCAGTGCATGGGAGCTACACTAACAGCACTGGCCAATGCTTGGTCCCATGTTGCCTTAGAAATGATGAGATGGGACACACCCTTCAAATACTTGTTGGGTAAACTGGAGCAGACATGAAGGGCTTTGGTCTTATAACCAAGAAGCCTGCTGGCCAACATCTGCCTTTAAACTGCTATTTTTGAGTCGGATGTGTCACGATAACTGGTGAAGGCTAACTTCATGTATGCAGTAAGAGCCAATGGGCTCTGGTTCAAATCTGGCACATTACTGGTACTCTATGGCTGCATATTTGAAAATGGCCTAATTTGTTATGGATTCACTAACTAAAAGATGCTTTAACCAAAGGCAAAACACTGTTTAAAAGCAAATAGACTGCATTCCTTTTTAACCCTTTCAGTACCGAGCCACTTCACCTTAAATCCCTGGCTGATTTTTGCAAATCTGACCCTTCACTTTATGCGGTAATAACTTTAGAACGCTTTTACTTATCCAGGCCATTCTGAGATTTTCTCGTGACACATTGTACTTCATGACGGTCATAAATTTGAGTCAATATATTTCACCTTATTTTATGAGAATCCCAAATTTACCTAAAATTTGGAAAAATTTTCAGAATTTCAATTTCTCTGCTTTTAAAACAGAAAGTGATACCTCATAAAATATTTATTACTTAACATTCCCCATATGTCAACTTTATGTTGGCATCATTTTGTAAATGTAATTTTATTTTTTTTTAGGAAGTTAGAGGGGTTTAGAAGCAAATTTTCAACAATTTCCCAAACTTTTTTTTTTTTTTTTTTTTAATTCAATTAGTGATTTTGTGAGGCTTACCTAATGGAAACTACCCATAAATGACCCCATTTTAGAAACTGCACCCCCTCAAATTATAAAAAAACTGCTGTTACAAACTTTGTTAACCCTTGAGGTGTTCCACAAGAATTCAAGGAAAATGGAGGTGAAATTTCAAAATTTCACTTTTTGGTAGTTTGTTAAATTTCTTTTTTTTTTTTTTTTTTTTTTTTTTTTTTTTTTTTTTTTTTTTTTTTTGCAACACAGCAAGGGTTAACAGCAAGCTAAACCTCAATATGTCAGAAGGAAAGGAGCGCCATATGGATTTTGGAGGCAGATTTTGCTAGAATGGTTTTTAGGCACCATTTTGTATTTGAAGAGACCCTGACGTATCCCTAGAGTGGAAACCCTCAGTGACCCCCATTTTGGAAACTACACCCCTAAATATATTAAGGGGTTACTGGCCACTTTGACCCCCTAAGCGTTTTACAGAATTTGGAAACACTTGGCTGTGAAAATGAAAAGTTTCATTTCTTCCAATAAAATGTTGCTTTAGCCCCAAATTTTTCATTTTTCACAAGGGGTAACAGGAGAAAAGCACCCCATAATTTCTTACCCATTTTCTCCTGAATACAGCAACACCCCATATCTGGTGGTAAACTGCTGTGGGGGCACATGGCAGGACTCAGAACAGAAGGAGAGCCATATGGATTTTGCAGTACAGATTTTGATGGATTGGTTTGCAGGAGCCATTGATTTTTATTTTTTTGTCTTATGTGGGGGCTCATTTTTTTGCAGGATGAGGCGACCTTTTCATTGGTACCATTTTGGGGTACATAAGACTTTTTTGATTGCTTGGTATTACACTTTCAAGGTGAGAAAAATATTTTTTTTTTTTTTTTTTTACAGCATTCACCTGGGAGGCCATCTTATGTAATATTTTTATAGAGCAGGTTGTTACGGACATGGCGATACCCAATATGTCTAACACTTTTATTTCTGTTAAGGTTTACACATTAGATGCATTTTTGAACAGAATAAAATCTTTTTTTTTTTGCCATTTTCTGAGGGCCAGATCTAAAAAAAATTTTTTTTTTTTGGGGGGGGGGGGGGGCGATTGTCTTAGGTAGGGTCTCGTTTTTATTTTTTTTTTTTTTTTGCGGGATGAGATGACTTGTACCATTTTGGGATTAATACATCTTTTTGATCACTTTGTATTACACTTTTTGTGAGGCAAGGTGACCAGAAATGGCTTTTTTTTTTTTTTTTTTTTTTTTTTTTTTTTTTTTACTTGGGGGTCTGATCCCCTGCACAAGCAAGGCATCGGGCTGCCATCGGGTCCCCCGACACAGCAGCGCGGGAACCCAATGGGGATTGCAACCCCTTAGGATACCCGCACGTGTCGCAGTCAGCGCGAGGGTTAATGCACCGGCATCAGTGTTTTCACCGGTGGATACAGCAGGGGTCCAGCTATTGGCCACTGCCGGACCCCTGCAGCTGATCTGGCGAGCGCAGCTCCTGCGCCAGCCCAATCAGAGCACCATAGCTGTACGGCGCTGGTATCCTAAGGGGTTAACAGTACGATCTACTGATGATCCATTGGAGATTGTGCATAAAGCAACTAAATATTTAACTGTAGGAGGCATAGTACTGCTGAAATGAAAAGCAGATCTTACAATGTTTTTCTATGAATATTGAGTTTTAAAATGGGACATTAGTCAGACAGGTATTTTTTTTAAGGCCATATAACAGGGATAGGTTTTACATAAACTTGTAGCTTTCCATGAGTTTGCGATAAAGCTGAAGTTTACAAGATGTGCACAGAACTCTTCAGCCTTTCACTCAAGTGAGTCTTCCATACTGGTTCAATGTGCTGAATCCGGACCCATAGAAATGAGCATTGATTATCATGCATCATCTGTTTGACAATCACAGCATGTTCTATGTTCTGCATTTTTCATGCAGCATAGAAGCAAAGGGCGGGGGGGGGGGGGGGGGGGGGGCTGGCGTGAAACTCATCCAAACTGATTGCACCCGCGTGGATTAAACTGAACACCATCACAGATAACTTGCTGAACTTGTGTGCAAAACCATCTGTGGTATTTTTGACAGTCATGTATACACAGATTATCTGTGTGCTTTCCTCATTGGTACAGCTAACAGACTGGATCCACAATTTGTAAACTGCAAAATGTATGTTTGTGCATGAAGCTTGCTCTGTAACTTTAAATGTGCATCCAATTCCATGGTTTTATGGGTTTTGTTATCAGTGTTCCCTACTTGGTAAACTAACTTCTGGCCTTTATTCACTGTCAAATAGTTTCTGTAATTTTTCTTGAAACCATTTTAGGTGACTCTGCTCCTGGGACCAAAAAAAGTGCTTGTGGGGAAACCTGTGTCTGATTGAAAACATTTATCCAGTCAGTGTCATTAACCCCTTCACCCCCGGAGCTTTTTTCGGTTCTGCATTTTCGTTTTGCGCTCCCTGCCTTCAAACAGCCATAACTCTTTATTTTTCTGTTCACATAGCTGTATGAGGGCTTGTTTTTTGCGGGACAAGTTGTACTTTCCAACTCCACCATTTAATATTGCATACAGTGTAGTGGGAAGCGGGGAAAAAAATTCCAAACCGGGTGAAATTGCAAAGAAAACGCTATTCCGCTACAGTTCTACGGGTTTCTTATTTACAGCGTTCGATGTGCATTAAAACTGATCCGTTACTTTCATTCTACTGGTCAGTACGAATCCAGCAATACCTAATATGTATAGTTTTTCCTGCGTTTTCATAGTGATAAAATTAGAAAGTTGCCCTTTTTGGGTTTTTTTTTTTTTTTTTTTTCCTTGTCAAATCTTGACCCCCCCCCCCCTATAACTTTTTGGTATTTATGTGTACAGAGCTGTATGGGGGCTCATTTTTTGCGGGACGATCTGAAGTTTTTATTGATACCATTCTGGGGTGTGTATGACTTTTTGATCACTTTTTATTTAATTTTTTTTTTTTTTAGAAAAAAAAGCAACAAACTGCAAATCGCCATTTGGACACTTTTTTCCGCCACACAATTCGCCGTATTGGAATTTTTTTTTTTTATATATTTTAAAAGTACGGGCGTCTTCGGTCACGGTGATACCCATGATGTGTATATTTATTGTTATTTAGGTATTTATTTTTTACTTATACAGAAAGGGGGGTGATTTGAACTTTTTTACATTTTTTTTTAACTATTAGAAAGCTCAAATATGGGCTTATATATTGTGGCTTTTTTTTTTTTTTTTTTTTTTTTTTTTTTTTTTCTTTATGAGCAATTATGGATTTTATAGACTCAGAAATCCATGAGTTGCTCATTTCTTATCCTGGCCTGCCATCTAGTGGCCAGAATAAGAATTGCACTTTGAAAACTGTAATCCTCACCAGCGAGGATTAGTTTTCATATGGTGTACAGACACCCCGATTGGCCACACGGGGTGTCTGTACACCACCCGGAAGCGAAAGCTTCCGGGTTGAAACGCAACTAGATGCCGTGATTACGGCATCTAATCAACCAGGAAGACGCCGCCGATGGCAGCAAGTCTGCTGTTAGAAACAGCAGAGACTTGCCGGCCATGACGCCCGCCGCACCCGCGAGCGGGCGCCATGTGCCCGCATCGCCCCAGCGCCGTACATGTACGGCGCTGGGCGCGAAGGGGTTAATGATCAGAAATTGGCCCAGGGTATCTGCTGAACAGCAAAACTCGGTTGCTATGGAATCTACTGCACTCAGATGCTACTTAAGGCCCCAAGTGCCCAGGGGGGCATTCTCCATCCTGCATGTGCAAAAGCCACAGGCCAGTCTCCTGGTTAGAGAGCAAGGTCTAGGCTGGGATCGCATAACAGTGAACAGGTTCAAAATATATAATATGTATGAAATGCTGCTAGAAGAATGTTGGCACATGTACTTTGAATACTGCAAATGTGTTTTACAGTAGTTGTATGTGATCTGATGGTGTCTGGTTTTTCTCTTTTCAAGGGCGTCATGGTTGGAATGGGACAAAAGGATAGCTATGTAGGAGATGAAGCTCAGAGCAAGAGAGGTATCTTGACCCTGAAGTACCCAATTGAGCATGGTATTGTCACAAACTGGGATGACATGGAGAAGATCTGGCACCACACTTTTTATAATGAATTGAGAGTTGCCCCTGAAGAGCACCCTGTCCTTCTGACTGAAGCGCCTCTTAACCCAAAAGCAAACAGGGAAAAAATGACACAGGTATCAAATATGTAGATAATAATTACAACTGTCTAAATATTAGAAAAGTCATAATTAATCATTTAATTTGCTATCCATACAGGGTTCTCTTGTTTCAAGTCTACTCTTGGGATTACATACAGGTTCCATTTGTAATGTCTTCTACTTGTGCAACTAACTGTGTGCAGTATGACTGACTGTTTTAAGCTTTAACTTGATGACTTGCACTTCCATGCAGTTTGCCTCCTAAAACCACATGCTGTGACATGGTTTAAATCTAACTTTTCAACACCTTAGTCTTGCAGATATTGCATGGTTTGCACACTAAGTTTTCTGTGCCCGACTTTTTTTTTTTTATCTTATTCTACAGATAATGTTTGAGACTTTCAACACTCCTGCAATGTATGTTGCCATTCAAGCTGTACTATCTCTGTATGCCTCTGGACGTACAACTGGTATTGTGATGGACTCTGGTGATGGTGTCACTCACACTGTGCCAATTTATGAAGGCTATGCACTGCCCCATGCTATCCTACGTCTTGACTTGGCTGGACGTGACCTGACGGACTACCTCATGAAGATTCTTACGGAGAGAGGTTATAGCTTTACTACCACTGCTGAGAGAGAAATTGTGCGTGATATAAAAGAGAAGCTATGTTACGTGGCTCTGGATTTTGAGCAAGAAATGGCTACAGCTGCTTCTTCCTCTTCTCTGGAAAAGAGCTATGAGTTGCCTGATGGACAGGTGATCACCATCGGTAATGAGAGGTTCAGGTGTCCAGAAGCGCTCTTCCAGCCTTCCTTCCTTGGTGAGAACAATGGCCCATATTTACTAGTCGTACAAATGACAACTTTAGACAGGTTGCACCAGACTTAATTCAGTGGCTTGGGCTGCATGATAAACATGGTGTTAGAATAAACATTTGTCTAGCTCTGTATCAACTATGCTTGGCTTAAGTGTGGCTATGCCCCTTCTGCAGCAACACGCTGACCCCTTTTCAAGCAAGTCAGAAGTGTAGAAACCCTAATTGTGCCACTTGGACAGACTCTAGGCATAGACAAATTGGTAAATCTGGGCCAATGTTAATTTTATTTTTTAGGTATGGAGTCTTGTGGTATCCATGAAACAACATACAACTCTATTATGAAGTGTGATGTGGATATTCGTAAGGATTTATATGCCAACACTGTACTGTCTGGGGGTACCACAATGTATCCAGGAATTGCTGACAGAATGCAGAAAGAGATTACTGCACTAGCTCCAAGCACCATGAAAATAAAGGTATGATGTGACATGGCTATTGCATAACAAAGTAGAACTGTAACTATGTATCTGGTGTTTCTTAATGTCTAAGTACTATGTAAATCTTTATTCCCAGATTATTGCCCCTCCAGAACGCAAATACTCTGTTTGGATTGGAGGATCTATTTTGGCCTCTTTATCAACTTTCCAGCAGATGTGGATCAGCAAACAGGAATATGATGAGTCTGGGCCCTCAATTGTCCATCGCAAATGCTTCTAAATGAACTGACCCTTGTATTGAGTGTACTTGTGCAGAAAGATTACATTGGCATGGCTTTCCTTTTTGTTGGCGCTTGGCTCAGGATTTGACAGAATAACTGGAATATAGGTGGCAGGAAAAAAAAACTTCAATACATCTAAGGATTGATGCAGTTGACACCCTGTGTAATTCATTGTTCTGGAATTGTCATTCTGGATGCTGCTCAGTTGGCGCTCTTAAAATGGTTGTGTTGCTTATTTGTGCAGCTATATACCCAAACATGTCTTATGTTCTGCTTTGAACACTCTAACTCAAGCTCATGAATGGGTTATGTTAATAAAACTTGAAGTTTACATTGTTACTGATCTTTGGTAAGGTGCAAGGGTCACCTGAAAAATTAAAGGAAACTTAAACACACTAAACTGCTTTGTTTTATTAATTGAGATGCAAAAGTATTTAAAATGCAGCCAGTTACAAAGCTGTAATTGGTTTCTCTCAGAATGTAGTATGTATTAAATGTGCCATGATGTACCTGCACAGACACTCTAAGCAATCAATGCTGCCATGTTCAGACTGTGCAGGTACACCACCCCAACTGGTTACGTCCCCTATGTACCCTTATGTGGAGAATGCATGTAGCTATTAAAATAGGCAGGTAAGGAGCAGTGAAAGGTCCCCTTAACTCCTTCCAGGGCAGGGATCAGCAACCTCTGGCACTCCAGCTGTTCTGAAACTACATCTCAAAGAATCCACCTTTTACTTGTGTGTGAGTTACAAGAGTAAAAAGTAGAAGTAAAAATATGCACGCTGGGCATTGTAGTTTTACAGCAGCTGGAGTGCTGAAGGTTGCTGATCCCTGTTCTAGGGGTTATATTTCTGTTTTCCAGTAATGTATTTACAAAGTGTGTCCTCCCTTGTGTCTCTGTATAGCAGAGGTGGCAAACTTGTGTCCCTCCATCTGTTGCAAAACTACAACTACCAGCATGCATATTTTTACGTCTAGTTTTTACTCTTTTAACTCACACACAAGTAAAAGGTGGATTCTGGGAGATGTAGTTTCAGAACAGCTGTAGGCCATGAGTTTGCCATCCCTGCCATAGAGGTGATCAATCTTTCCCAGACTACTGAATTTGTCTAGTTATGTAGTTTATAATATTATGATTCACTCATCTCTACTCCTTATTTCAGTTTGGCTTTAACTATCTGACATTAGACCTTGGCATTTTTCCTCACTTTGCTTAGCCTCTGGTGATTTTGTATTGTTGCTACCTTTTTATGGTTTTGCCCTGGCTCTTCCGACCCTTTTGTCTCCGTTCTTTGTCTTCTATGTTGTGTTTCCTGCACTTAGTCAGCATAAGAACTGTCATCCAGTTGTGGGTCACTGCTTAGGGTGATCATGCAAGTAGGCAGGGAGAGTGGGTCTGGGTGAGTTTAGGGCTACACTTATCATTGTGTCTCATGTTGCTAAGCACTTATGACAGCTGTAGGGTGGCCACTCAGACCACCCTCAAAAGCTAGACTTTACAACCCTGACTCTGCCAAGCCACACCCCCACCCTGTTAGGCCATGCCCCTTCTAGCACAGTCAAAGATTTAGAAAATAAAATGCACAACGAACTTCAGGTCAGCTGCAGCGGGAGGGTGACCATATCCCAGCAGTTTATGCTCAGACAGCACAGTGGACATCCCTGCATCCATCTAGGCCCTGTACCTTGATTGTAAGGGGTCAAGGAGACAGTTGAGGCTACTTTCACACCAGTGTTTTCCCTTTCCGCTATTGAGATCCTTCAGACGGTCTCAATAGCGGAGGAAAACGCTTCAGTTTTGTCCCCATTCATTGTCAATGGGGGCAATGCGTTCTGTTTCG
The DNA here is from genome assembly GCA_900303285.1 of Rhinella marina. Taxonomy (NCBI): domain Eukaryota; kingdom Metazoa; phylum Chordata; class Amphibia; order Anura; family Bufonidae; genus Rhinella; species Rhinella marina. The sequence goes on from ONZH01010410.1 coordinate 31,869, forward strand.
TTCCTGTGATGCGCACAAAAGCAAAGTCATCAGCATTTGAGTGCATCCTGAGATGCGGAGCAAGACGGATCTGTCATGACTTGCAATGTAAGTCAATGGTGACAGATCTATTTTCTCTGACACAAGAAAACAAATCCGTCCTCCATTGACTTACAATAATTTTTTAGACTGGTCCGTGACTGCTATTTTAAAGATAATACAACTGGATCCGTTCATTATGGGTGCAGATGGTTATAATTATCATGACGGAAGCGTTTTTTTTTTTTTTTTCATGATCCAGGATGGCTCCAGCAGAAACGCTGGTATGAAAGTAGCCTAACCGAGGTAGTAGATGAGTTGAGAGTAGACCTGGTGCTCCAGAAGCTTACAGATGAAGGGTAGATTAGAAACAGGTCTGTAGTTATGTAGGATGCGTCTGTAGCTATTTCCTAGTTGACTCCCCAATAGCACCCTTGAGATGGCCCCGCACTGACAGGGAAAACGGAGTTTAAATTCCCCTCCCCTTTAAGTATTTTTTACTGTCCCTGTGCATCTTGGCATGTGGGGTGGAGGTGGTGACATGGAGCACAACTGATGTGGTAGCAGGAGCTGTAAGTTCCCTAAGGGGAAAATGTATTCCTTTTTTTGTTCAGACTTAGGCCCCATTCACACGACCGTATGTTTATTTCTGTATGTAATAAGATAATGGGTTGCATCAAAAGAGGCATAGATGCCCGTGATGAGAACATAGTCCTGCCACTTTACAAATCACTAGTCAGACCACATATGGAGTACTGTGTACAGTTCTGGGCTCCTGTGAACAAGGCAGACATAGCAGAGCTGGAGAGGGTTCAGAGGAGGGCAACTAAAGTAATAACTGGAATGGGTGGACTACAGTACCCAGAAAGATTATCAAAATTAGGGTTATTCACTTTAGAAAAAAGACGACTGAGGGGAGATCTAATAACTATGTATAAATATATCAGAGGTCAGTACAGAGATCTCTCCCATCATCTATTTATCCCAAGGACTGTGACGAGGGGACATCCTCTGCGTCTGGAGGAAAGGTTTGTACATAAACATAGAAGAGGATTCTTTACGGTAAGAGCAGTGAGACTATGGAACTCTCTGCCTGAGGAGGTGGTGATGGTAAGTTCACTAAGAGAGTTCAAGAAGGGCCTGGATGTATTTCTGGAGGGTAATAATATTACAGGTTATAGTTACTAGAGATGGCTCGTTGATCCAGGGAGTTATTCTGATTGCCTGACTGGAGTCGGGAAGGAATTTTTTCCCCCTAAAGTGAGGAAAATTGGCTTCTACCTCACAGGGTTTTTTTTTTGCCTTCCACTGGATCAACTTGTAGGAAAACAGGCTGAACTGGATGGACAGATGTCTTTTTTCGGCCTTACAAACTATGTTACTATGTATGTACTGAGCAAGGCATGACGGTAAGTTTAAATAGCCAAATGTCTTGATTTGATACAGCTAAAAAACAAATTGAGGGAGGGGCAAAAAACTTCCCTAATACAGCTTATTTTATCATACAAGGAACTAACTTAAATAAAAACATATATAAATATACTCAGAAAAGACATATACGAGAAAGGATGAAAGATCATATATGCTAATAGTGCAAGATTAAATCTTGCTTGTGGTTCAAACCTATGGGGAAACAGGAGCTCATACGGAACATCCAGAAGGATTCCCTGTCCAGCAGCGTGCGTCTATGGTCTCCAGCCCTTTTCGGGGAGTTAACCCTCTCCAGGCCCTGGACATGGAGCCCCGTTGTATCCCTCCCCCCCCCCGACCCCCCGCCCCCCCACGAAGACTAACTGCAGAGACATTTCTGGTTTTTGTGTGTGGAATATCAGAAAGATGTTTTCGCACTCTGGTTTTAAGGCTATTACTGGTGCAGCCTACATACTGCAAATGACGTGGTGCATGTAATGCAATACACCACAAATGTTGTTTTAATTGAAAGGTGGACTGATTGCTTGTAGACTGTATGAAAGAACCAGTTTGCATAAAACCACAACATGTGCAAATGCGGTGACCGCACCTGTAATTGCGCTTGCCACTTCAGCCAGGTAGGTTGTTGCTGTGTAGATTCATAAAACATACTGGGACTAATTTTTTGAGCTAAATTGGGTGCTCTGCAGGCTACACATTTGATTTTTGTGTCAGCACTGTCCCTCCGGTGTTCATCATAATTTAATACAGGAGATGTTTTTTGCCGATATAGCAGGGAATTTTCAGAGACCTGTAATAAGTATTGACAAACACTGGAGTGGAATCCTGAGCATTACCTTGAGTATTTTTGCTGCTTCTAGAGCAGTCTAACTCTGCTGACTCTCCCTCTCAAATGTGTCATTGTTAGAACAGTTACGTCTTACGCTAATTAATTCACCTTTAGGGACATTTTTCACTACATGATTAGGATGACATGATGTAGCTAGAAGAGTGGTGTTGCCTGTGGTTTTTTTTTTACAATAGGTGCTAGTACACACCATGGGATTGTCTGAACAACTAGACAGTGTCAAATCGAGAAATGAAATGGTGGAAGCATAATGTGATAAGGTAAAAAATAAATGTAATGAGTTACTGTTCAGATAGCTCCCAAAAAGTGGCATGGCCGCCATATCACCAGACCAAACAAAGAGCAGGTCATCTATGTAGCGACAGTACCACTTCAGGGAGTCTGTCCAAGGATTTAAATGAGAAAATAAATACTGATGCTCCCACCATTCCATGTAAATGTTAGCCATGGAGGGCGAGAATCTCGCCCCCATAGAAATTGTAGGAAATACCTGCCATCAAACATGAAAAAATTATGTTTCAGCAAAAAATAAACAACTTGACAAATGAAATCACAAAAACTCAAAGAAAAATTAGAATACACCTCCAGCAATCACTGCAAAGCAGTTATAGCTAGATTATGTGGAATGACAGTATAAAGAGAAGTTACGTCAGCCATGAACCAAATAAATTCCGGTTGCCATGGGAAATTGCAAAATGCTTGTAAAACAGCACAAGTGTCCTGTAGAAAACCCGGAATGGATTAGACCAGCAGCTGAAGCAAGCTGTCTACCCAAGCAGATAGTCTCTCAGAAAAAGATCCTATTCCTGCCACTATTGGTCTCATGGCAGTGGGAAAACCCTGTTTATGAATCTTGGGCAAAGAATGAAATATAAGGATAATGGAATGAGAAACAATAATATAATCTATTTGTTTTTGGCTCAAAAATCCATTTTGCAATCCATGAGACAATAGTGGCAGTAGCTCTTGCTGATAAAGGGGGGTGGGGTCACCATACAATTCCATATATGTATTTTTGTCCTCTTTGTTTGTTATATATATATATATATATATATATATATATATATATATTGGGTCTGGGTTTTTCTCCCGTGAGTCATCCTCTTCATAATGGATCGTGGAGTACTGGCCCGGGCTTCCGACCAGGTGTAGACAGCATTACACTTGTACTCTTGGAGATCATGATTTAATTTATCTTGTTTAACCCCTTCACCCCCGGAGGTTTTTTCGGTTATGCATTTTCGTTTTGCGCTCCCTGCCTTCATACTGCCATAACTTTTTTATTTTTCTGTTCAGATAGCTGTATGAGGGCTTGTTTTTTTGCGGGACAAGTTGTACTTTCCAACTCCACCATTTAATATTGCATATGGTGTAGTGGGAAGCGGGAAAAAAATTCCAAATCGAGTGAAATTGCAAAAAAAACCACTATTCTGCTACAGTTCTACGGGTTTCTTATTTACAGTGTTCGATGTGCATTAAACCTGACCAGTTACTTTCATTCTACTGGACAGTACGAATCCGGCAATACCTAATATGTATAGTTTATCCTGCGTTTTGATAGTGATAAAATAATTAGAAAGTTGCCCTTTTTTTTTTTTTCCTTGTCATATCTTGACCCCTATAACTTTTTGGTATTTATGTGTACGGAGCTGTATGATTTTTTTCATTATACGGAAAGGGGGGTGATTTGAACTTTTATATATTTTTTATTTTTTATATATTTTTTAACATTTTTTTTTTCTGACTATTTTTAAGCTCAAATATGAGCTGATATATTGTGTTTTTTTTTTCTTTATGAGCAATCAGGGATTTACTAGACTGAGATAAATCCAAGAATTGCTCATTTCTTATCCTGGCCTGCCATCTAGTGGCCAGAATAAGAATTGCACTTTGAAAACTGTAATCCTCACCAGCGAGGATTACAGTTTTCATATGGTGTACAGACACCCCGATTGGCCACTCGGGGCGTCTGTACACCACCCGGAAGCGTACGCTTCCTGGTTCAAACGCATCCTGATGCCGTGATCACGGCATCAGAAGGCCCGTAGAAGACGCTGCCGATGGCGGTAAGTAGCGGCAAGTCTCTGCTGTTAGAAACAGCAGAGACTTGCCGGCCATGACACCCGCCGCACCCGCGAGCTAGCGTCATGTCACCGCACCAGCGCCGTACATGTACGGCGCTGGTCGGGAAGGGGTTAATAGTGGCAAGACTTTCCTCCATCTTATCCAGATTGCTCTGCAGTTTGGAATCAAGCTCTTTGAATTCACTCAAATTCACATGAGGAGCAATGGAATCCTGGGTAATTTTGATTTCTTCCCTCAGGGTCAACAAAGCTTCATGTTCATGTGAGATAATAAGTCCCATAAGTTTCAAGGAGCAATCTGACAAAATATTTTGGCACTGAACAACAAAAGCTTCTGAATAAATAGTAGTTGGTTTTTTCCCTTTCATCCTCCACGACGGCATTACCATGAGAGAGGACCCGCCTCCGACCAAGTAGGGACAGGAAGAATAAATTTGACCAGCCATCCTCAGTGTCTTCCTGTCCCTTCCAGTTTGGAGACGGGTCTTTTCAATTTTTTTCTCATGGCAATGCCGTGAGAACCGCAACTGGGGGCAGTCAGGGGCATTTTTTTCCATTTTAGAATTTTTTTTTTCAAAAAATCTACCCATTAAACCACATGGGAGCTGGGACTGCCTAACCCTAGGTGGGTACCTGGAGTCCTGGGAGTGGATCTCTGTGACTCTGCTGCTATTCTTTGTGCTCCCTTCTCAGATGCGCGCCATCTGTGGAGAGACCATGTTTGGGGGCCAGACACTCAGGGAGTTCCTCCGGCCTCTGTGTGTTCCCTGCTGCCATCCGTTACGTTCGGCTCTGGCAGCATCTGTGCGGGAGAATCATGGAACGCAGGCCCGGAAGTGGCCTATGCGTTCCACGGTGGAACGCATACTGTTTGAGGGAAGAAACTGGCGCAGGATCAAGGCGGATGTCGCTCTCTGATCTGAGGTCTGATGGTAAGCATATATAAGGGACTTTTATTCAGCTTTAAGTTGCTCAAACATGAACGAGCAAAAAAGCGCTGCCATCGAGTTTCCTGTGGGCCAGGTTGCAGTAAGGCTACTTTCTCACTAGCGTTTTTAAATTCCGGTATTGAATTCCGTCATAGGGGCTCAATACCGGAAAAAAACGCTTCAGTTTTGTCCCCATTCATTGTCAAGGGGGACAAAACTGAACTGAAGACAACGGAATGCTCCTGAAAGCATTCCGTTCTGTCTTAAGACCGGAGAACAAACCGCAGCATGCTGCGGTTTTCTCTCTGGTCCAGGCATCCGCACCAAGACGGATCCGGAATGACCCCCGATGCAAGTCAATGGGGACGGATCCGTTTGGTGTGACCAACATGGTAAATGGATCCGCCCTCCATTGACTTTCAATGGAGTTCAGGACGGATCAGTCACCACAGACAGACAGACATGCACACACACACAAACACATACATACTTACATACTCCAGGCAGGCAAGCCGCACGTCTTCATGCCCAGGAGGCGCGCCCCTATGACGATTCCCTACAGCGCCCAGCAGAGGGCGCTGTGGGGAATCGTCATAGCTGTGCGCCTCCTGGGCGTGAAGACGTGCGGCCTGCCTGGAGTATGTAAGTATGTATGTGTTTGTGTGTGTATGTCTGTATATGGTACTGTGTGACATGTGTGGGCCCGGAACGCGGTTCCGGCCCCACACATGTCCCTGCGGCAGTCCGGATCCGACGGCACCCTTCACCTGCCGGATCCGGACTGCCGCTAATGTGAAAGAGGCCTAAGTTGCTACCATTGAAGGGGTCAGTTTATGTTATCCCTGAATAAAGCTCTTAAAGTTAGGAAATGCGTTTTTTTGTGGTATTAAGCTTCCTGAATCCTGTACTAAAAAGCTGTGTAAAAAAATGTACAGGCAATATTGCAAATATATGAGACAAACTAAAGGATGTAATTAAACAGGAGATGCAATCCGCTTTTGCAGAGTTCTCCTCCACGGGCCCTAGCTCCTCTGTTTCTGGGCATAGAGAATCTAAAAATATTAGTTCTTATGTGTCTTCCTCGGACTCCGATTCAGACTCTGATAATGAAAGTCAGGACGATTCCTCGCGATCTGATACGGAATTCAAGAGATTTCTTTTCTCCTCTGAAGATACTAAGGAGTTGATAAAGGCAGTTAGGGCCACCATGAATTTAACCGATGAGAAAATTCATAGGACGGTTCAGGATGAAATGTACAGTGGTCTGGAACAGCGTAAAAGACGCGTCTTTCCTGTACATAAAAATATGCACTCACTGATTAAACAGGAATAGAAAGTTCCTGACCAGAAATTGTTTATTCCCAGAACAATAAAACATTGGCTTCCCTTTAACAAGGAGGATTTAGAACCCTTTGTTAATCCACCTAAAGTTGATGTTTCCTTAGCTAGTTAAAAGTGCAAATTCCCTGCCGTTCGAACAGGATCATTAAAAGATCCTATGGGTAAGAAAGTAGACGCTTGCCTAAAAAAATCCTGGGATGCGGCTTCTGCCTTGCTTAAACCCAATATAGCAGCCACGTCAGTAGCCCGTTCTTTAAAAATTTGGCTAAAACAGTTAGAATCCCTTCTCAAGGACAAAACTCCTTATGATTCTATTAAAGACTCTTTTCCCCTGTTAATTAAAGCTGTGGATTTCTTATCCGATGCTACAGCAGAGTCAGAATGGCAGCTAAAACCACCGGTCTCTCTTGCCGCCAGGAGAGCACTGTGGTTAAAGTCTTGGACGGGGGATGTCAGTTCCAAGATGAAACTCTGCAGTCTCCCCTTCTACGGTAATTTGTTATTCAGGGAAGATCTAGAGAAAATTTTGGGTAAAAGAAAGTATCCTTTTCGGAGATCCAAAATTAGGTTATTACTCAACGGTCTTTTTGGTAAAAAGAAAACCAGTGGAAAGTTCCGTTTGATTATAAACCTAAAATATCTAAACAAGTACATTCTGTAAGAAAAATTCAAAATGGAGACGTTAAAGTCTACCATAAATCTCCTAAAAAAAGGGGACTACTTGGCTAGAAACCCTTTTCCCTGGCTGTGACGCTCTCCGCTGCAATTGGACAGCGCTACAGCCAGGGAGAAGGAGACGCCCATTGAGAATCCCTGGCGTCTCCTCCTCCCTGTTCCGATGCTATGTATTAGCATAGCACGCACCCGAACTTTGGAGGCGCAGAGCGGGCAAACGGAGCGGCGCCCTGAAAAAGTAGTAAGTGATCTGGCCTCCACCCCACATGCCCTCCATAACCTGGTACTTAGTAAACAGAGTCTGTACACATGAAAGGTCCTCTTTAAGTATCTAAAGGTTCTTTAGCTAGATGGGTTAAATGGGTTAAAATCAAGTGTTACACCAGTCTCCTCCTAAAACACTTAGGGCTCACTCTACCCGCTCCGTATCCACTTCCTGGGCAGAGAGAGCGGATGCTTCGGTCGAGCAAATTTGCAAGGCTGCTACATGGTCTAGCCCCCATACATTCATTAGATATTATAGAGTTCACACCAACTCTAGTCAGGACGTGGCATTCGGTAGAAAGGTATGTGATCAGCCTTATAGGTCTCTGCTCTGCTATTTAAGATAGCAAAAACCCGGCGACTATGGTGCCCGCTGCACGTGCCAGCGGGCGCGATGTTTAGGGACTGGACTTGTACGGCGGAGGTACTTAAAGGGTTAAGAGACATTCTGTTTTGATCTGTCACACTAGAAGTCTATGGGCAAGCATAACGAATCCTTCTGGTTTCCGTTATTCAGAATGGAAAAAAAGTCCTGCATAAAGGAAATTATGCTTGCCCATAGACTTCTATTGTAATGGATCAAAACGGAAGGCCTCTTAAAACGGCTTCCATTTTACAGCCCGTCTGGGCATTCCGTTATAAACAGAACAGAATGCCATAACACAAGCGCAAACCCACCCTTAGAAGTTCATCTGCAAATGAAGACACCTAGGGACCCAATTATTTCTTCCCTTCTTTTGTTGATAATGGTAACAGGTTTTCCGGCAGACTCCTCCGCGAAAACAGTTTAAGTAGTGGCTAGGGCATCTGGTCTAGCTAACTCCTCTAGATGGCTGAGGTCATGGAAGGGAGACATTGCGTCTAAGTCCTCAGGCACACGAATGTATTTTGTTTCCGCATCCATTACGTTTTTTTTGCGGATAGGATACGGACCCATTAATTTTAAAGCAAAAAATGTGGACAGCACACTGTGTGCTATCCGCATCAGTATGTCTGTTTCGTAGCCCCGCAAAAAAACATGTCCTATTCTTGTCCGTTTTGCGGACAAGGATAGGCATTGTTACAATGGATCTGCAAAAAAAAACCTGAAAAACGGATGCCATACGGAACGTCATCCGTTTTTTTGCGGATCCGCAATTTGCGGACCGCAAAACACATACGGTCGTGTGCATGTAGCCTAAAAATAAGATTTGCTCAATCCCTTTTCATGGTCAGTATGTTTTCAGTTCGGACCTAGACCAGATCCTAGAGAAAGACTCTGACAAAAATAAGAAATTCCCCAAGAGCAGAAAGGTAGACCCTTCAAAAAAAAGGTAGATTTCAATATCAGAATAAGTCCGACAAGGAAAAAACAGGCCGGTGGAGTTATAGGAAAGGTGGCAGCAGCTCCCTGCCCCTTCACTGTACTCTGTGTAGAGATTGTGATACACGGGTTACAGAAAGCCATCCCTAGGTCCCAGTCATGATATCGTTGCAGAGAAGCCTCTGGGACACTATCCGATGGGGGCGGTTCTACACAGACTCCATCTGCCCCTATATTGTGTGCTGGAAGTCCACCATGCTTTGTCTGATTTCTCTGAGATTTGTTAGTAGAAAATCATGCCAATTTAAGTTTATGCTGGTATGAATTTCACTTTGATGTCATATAAGTGTTGTTTCAGGCTGAAAAGGATTTTTCAAAAGCTAAAGCAGGATCCACTAATAGATGTGTGCTTTGCAGTAGGAAGCATGAACCTTCATATAAAAAGCCTGTTTGTCTACCCTGCACAATCAAATTTGTTGAGGAGAAAGCACCTGTCTCTATGAATGACATCTAAGGTTTGGTTAAGGATGAAATACAGTCTGCCATGGTGAATTTCTCAGTGTCTGTTATCATCTGACTCGATGGGGATTATTTATTAAGACTGCTGTTTTAGACGCTGGTCTTAACATCCCCTATATCTGGTGGTGAATCCACCGAAGTTATGAATAGGCGGCAGACAGGCAAAAAGGATTTCTGGAGGATAAAGGTCAGAATAAAGAAATGTCATTTAGGCACAGACATCAATATCAACCTCAATTTGAAAGGAAAATTGGGTAGATGGATTTATAGGAAAGAGAGGAAAAGTAGGCCCTTTCTGCTTAACCCAAATCAATCCTCCTCATCTAAATGATGCCAAAAAGGTGAGGGTAAGCTACTGAATTTTTTCACTTAAAAGGGTTATCTGAGTGTGGATGAAAACATTTAGTGTCGGGGGGAAGGGGGAGCAGCCAATGGCAGACGATGATAGGGACAAGCATCCCTAGCATTTCCATGCTCAGATAACCCCTTTAATGGTAGAAAATAACAAACAACAATTGGATTCTTAACATTTTCAGAAGGTTACAAAACATTATTTCAGTCAGATCCACCAGAAGAATTCAGATTAACCTACCTTCCATTTCCACACCTTCAATCAAACCTAATAGAAAACATTCAGGAACTTCTGGACCTGGGTGCAGTTCAAGAGGTTCATGTAACAGAACATTACAATTGTCACTATTCATCCCTGTTCCTAGTAAAAACAAAAGGGAAAGCACCAATTATAAATAGAGATGAGCGAATCTTTTTGCCATTTCGTAGATTCAATACGAATCTTCGTTATTTCCTACTCCGAAGCGGATCCGGATCTTTTCAGATTCGCTCCATTCGAATCTTAAATGTTCTTAAACCTTTGTACGCTAACGCTGCGTACACATATGATAAATTGTATGCTAATGCTCGCATCTGATAATTTGTACGCTGATGTGTACAAATTTAGTTAAGTAGCGTACTTTTACTGTATGTTCGTTATTTGTGTGGAAATGTTCACGGTGAGAGCGCCAAAAAGCCTGGGAAGTACACGGTCACCTGACCTAGGGGGACGGCCTTGCTCTGATTGGCCCATAGGCTCAGTAAACCAGTTGCATCACTTATGCTGTGCCTGCTGAGATGAGCAGGAGCTTTGTGAAAGACAGAGAACTATGTTCTGTAAATTCTGTTGTTGTGGGCACTATTACAGATATCAGGGCTATTAATATTAATCAGGCAGGTAGAGAGGGAGAGAGACAAAGACCTGATTGCCTGCTGCCACAGTCAAGTGAAAATGTCTGCCACTGAAACCAGAAGGGTTTCACTTCCAGCCAGACCTCGAGCTCCAAAAAAACAGAAGGTGGCACAGGCTAGTAGTGGCAACGGACATGTAGGTACATCTGCTACCGGTAGACTTTGTAGTAGTTGGCCTCTGTTCCACCAGGCTAACCCACCAAGGCGCAAAATTGTTGTAGAGGAGAAAGTGGATGAGGTAGTGGAGTGGATGGTTCACTCATCTCAATCACAGCAGGATCATGTGCTTTCTTCTGCTCACACTGTATCATGTAGCCAGGGGTCAGACTCAGAGTGTTCCTCCTGCTCCACCCTTCAGCTCCAGCAAAGCCTGTCATTCTCTGCCTTCAGTGCCCCCTCCTATTGTGTGCGTTCTGTGTTTTATCAAATAAAAGGCCACCGAACCCCACCGCACAAATCCGGCAGATATTAAGGAACGCCTCCCTGAGGATTTTTTTAGAGAGCAGTCAGTGTTTGGACTGCCCGGAAGCGGAGGTTGGTGGGGAACAGCAGATATTGCAGTCAGACAAAAGTCGTGGGGAGTCTGATGATGACTGTGTGTTAGACAGGAGGACCTGGGAGCCGGATCGGGGTGGTGAGGAGGATTTGATGTCCGGGGAGGAGGGAGTAGTAGTGGCATCAACAGAGGGCAGAGGCCAGGTAGGCCCAGGCCTGCCTTGGGAACTAGTGAGACCCCAAATAGGGTGGGGCTGGCATCAGGGTCCAAGCAAGGGCTGTGCCAAGATTGGCCACCTCTGGAGGTCGAATGTCAGGTGTATAGAAGTATTTCACCACTCTGCCGGGGGACATCAGCACGGCCACGTGCAATTTCTGTAAGCAGAAATTGAGCCGTGGGAAAGCCTCAAATGTAGGGACCACTGCTCTGTGGAATCATCTGAAGCGGCGTCATGCCGCACATTTGTCTAACCAAGGTGGATTACAGCAGTGCCTTGATTCTGAAGAGCTGGCTACTTCTCCCTTGCGTCAAGCAGCCCGCATCCAGGGGCAAAACTCAGCCCGCATCCAGGGGCGTAACTAGTACATACACCTTCTTGTCGTCAACCGTGTGCGTTTCTCCACCTCCTCCTACTCGTCAGCCATCCATCGTCAAGTGCGTGGCCAGGAAGCAACTATACGCAACCAGCAATCCCACTGTGCGCAAACTTAATTCCCACCTGAAGTTGCTGGCTGTGCAGTCTCTGCTGTACAATTTAGTGGATTGTACTGCTTTTAGGGAGCTGATGGCTTGCGCTCAGCCACGCTGGCAGATCCCTAGCCGGGATTACTTTCCTAATAAAGCCATCCCCCCCCTTTACTCGCACGTGGCGGACAACATAGGACGCTCACTGCAGCTGTCCCTCTGCAGCACCGTGCACGTAACGTTCGACACCTGGAGCAGTGCGCATGGCCAGGGTCAATACATGTTCTTTACAACCCACTGGCTGCATGTTTTTAGAGGCAGCACCCCAGCAACAGGGCCAATTGCTTTTGGCACCTCCACGCAGTTTCTAGACAGGATTGCAGACCACCACACACTTACCTGCTCCCTCCTCCACCTCCATGGGCAGTCCACCTGGCAGCGCTGAACCTGGGGCAATTCACGCATTCTCCCTCTATGGCACATGTACTAAATCTAGTGGTTCAGAGATTTCTGAAAACATTCAATGGCCTGCGCACAGTGCTGGCAAAGTCACAGAAGTTTTGCACTCATTTGAGTCACTCTTATGTGTCCCGCAACGCTCTGCTGGACTTGCAGCAGCAAAACGGTCTTCCGCCACACCGGTTGATAGGTGATGTGCCAACTCAGTGGAGTTCCACGCTCCACATGTTGCAGCGGCTCCTTGAGCAGCGGATAGCAGTGGATGACTTTGTTCAGCAGCAGCCAGAATCGTCGACCATAGGGAGCAGGTGTGGCTTAGATTTCCATTAGTGTAGGCTGGTCTGAGATGCCTGCAGTGTGCTGCAGCCCTTTGAAGAAGCCACTAAATTGGTCAGCTGGGACAGCTGTGGTCTGAACAACATTGTTCCAATAATATTTGTCCTTGTAAAGACGCTGTCGCTCATGCAGCAGCGGACAATGGGGGAAGGTAACCCTGCACATCTCTCTGCACACCATGCTGTGACTGTTGGAGAGCCCCAACGACAAAGTTCCATGGAGGTGCAGGAGGAGGATGAGGATGTAGAGCTTCAGGTAGAGGAGGGGGAGGAGGAGGAGTTTGACGATGCCCAGGAGGAGGAGGAGGAGGACACAGTTGGAGGAGCAGGAGGATGACAATGACACCTTCAGGGACACTCAATTGTCTCAGAGAGGCTGAGATGGAAAGAACTGGCTCCTCTGGCACGCTGGCCAGGATGGCGAGCTATATGCTTACATGCTTACGGAGTGACAGGTGTATCCTAAAAATAAGACAGACTGACGAATAATGGCTTGCGATGCTTCTGGACCCGTGGTATCACTCCAACATGTGGGATTGTTTTCCTCTCCAGGAAAGAGAGGAGAAATTAGCTTCATACCGGGAGAAGCTATGTACTAACCTGGCCACAGCTTTCAGCCAGCCCCAGCCTGCTGCCAGCATCTCAGAAAGGGAGGCCTGGCAGAGTAACCCACCTCCTGCCACAACCAGCAGCAGCCAGTTAAGCCTCATGAGTATGATGGAACAATTTTTTTCAGCCTCCCAACAGGTGCAGCCAAGTGAGCATGCCCAGTCCACCTGCCTCAATGACCAGGTTCAGGCTTACCTGCAGTCTGGCTCGCAAAGCCTCTTCTCAGACCCCCCTGTACTTCTGGGCAGCAAGAATACAACAGTGGCCAAAACTTGCCCACTATGCACTAGGGCTTCTTTTCTACCCAGCCTCAAGTGTCATGTCGGAGAGGGTTTTTAGTGCCGCTGGGCACAAAATTGTGTTAAAAAATAAAATTGTTACACTGTTGTCTTACTCCGCCTCCCGTTACAAGTTACATTAACAGAGATTGTTTTACTCCACCGCAGTTTTCTATATTTACTGTTCACTCTCTGCTGTGCTGATGTACCCCGTCCCCTACTACTACTGCCCGTGCCACCCATGAAAAGCCCATATATACCGTATTTTTCTCCCCATAAGATGCATTTTTTTCCCCCAAAAGTGGGAGAAAAATGCCCCTGCGTCTTATGGGGCGAATGCTAAAAATATATGTACAAAGATGGATCTTCTAGTGATGGGTATACTTACATTTAATGGTGTTGATGAAGTATAGCTCCTGGCCTATGAGGGGTGTAGCCATTATAGAAGCGCTCATTAGCACCGGAGGACAAGGAAGCGGTGAAGACTTTGTACTCACTGCTTCCTGGTCCTCGGCTGTCAGCTGAGCTGTGCAGGGCTGCGCACAGCATGAGGGCACTCTGTGACCTCATGCTGTGCGCGCCAGGTCACAGCTCAGCCGACAGCAGGAAGAAGAGGATCGCGCTGGAGGAGAAGAGCGGCGGCGTCCAGGAGCAGGAGAGGTACGTAAGTGGCATTTTTATTTTTATTAAATATGAGGCAATGGGGCTGACCTGAGGCAAAGGGGGCTGCTGGGGGGATGACCTGTGGCAAAGGGAGCTGCTGGGGGGCTGAATTGAGGTGCTAGGGGCTAATATGAGTGGAAATAGGGGCTACTGGGGGCTGAAATGAGGCAATGAGGGCATATGTGGGCTGCTGGGGGCTATTATGAGTGGAAATAGGGGCTACTGGGGCTGAAATGAGGCAATAAGGGCATATGGGGCCTAATATGAGGCAATGGGTGCTGCTGGGGGCCAATATGAGAGGCAATGGGGGCTGATATTAGGCAATGGGGCTGATATTAGGCAATGGGGATGATATTAGGCAATGGGGCTGATATGAGGCAATGGGGACTGATAAGAGGCATGGGGCTCTTATCTAAGGTCTGATTGGGGGTCATTCACATTGTGGGTCTGATCTGAGGTCTTGTTGGGGACTTATTAACATTGGGAGTCTGATTGGAGCTGAGGTCTGTATAACATTGAGGGTCTGATTGGTGGTCTGACCTGAGGTTTAATGAAAAATCATTTTTTTCTTATTGTCCTCCTCCAAAACCTAGGTGCGTCTTATGGGCCGGTGCGTCTCATGGGGCGAAAAATACAGTAATTTTCACTGCCTATATTTCTTGTCGAAACAAGCCAAGCAATTTCTCGGAATGTAATCCGTGTACTGGAGAGTGCGTAATTTTTTATGTTTCAAACTTTTTATTGAAAAATTTTTTTCAGTAATTAAACATTGAGTACAGTTCAATCTGCTAGTACATTCAGTCTATTGACAGGGAGATCCCAGTTGGTACACTGGGTCAATGACCATATAACAAATCTAGCAGTAAAGCTTCACAAAATTTAGAGCTTATCAGGCCCTATAAGTCATAATGGAGCTATAAAGTAAATACAACCAAAAATAAGACAAGATAAAGAAAAGTAAACATAACCAAATAAAACAATCAGTAAAAACGTACGGTACAATCTTCAGGACTAGAGAACCAGTACTGGACACCTCTTTATCAGGGTTTACAAGGAGAATCGTTGGATGGATGATGAGTGAGGCGAGGTATATTCAATCCAAAGGCCCCAGTTGGCAATGAATTTGGTCATTGCCTGCTCCCTGTAAGCCCACACTTTCTCATATGAGCATGACAAGTTGACTCTCTCCATTATTTCTGCAACTGCTGGGATATGATCAGTCTTCCAATATTTGGACAGAGTTAGTTTGGTAAGTAGAAATAGAAAAGCAATCGGAACTCTACATCTGACCGGGATTGCTTCCATACCCATGAAAAATAAAGCCCAATAAGGCGATTGTTCAATAATAATGCCACAGAATTTGGAGGCAACTGCAAAGATCTCTTCCCAGAGTCTAGCTATCTTGGGACATGACCACAAAATGTGTAGGAGGGTGCCTTTCCCTCCACAATTCCGCCAGCACAAGTTGGAGGTGCCAGGGTACATCCGGCTCAGCCTATCAGGAGTAAAATACCAACGCAGACATGTTTTGACCGCTGCTTCGTAGAAGGAAGCACATTTAAAGGTGGATGTGATGAAGCGAAATGCCGATACCCAATCCAAAGCTGGCACCTCCACCTGGAGCTCCTTCTCCCAGGACAATAGGGGGGATGTTTTAGAAAAGGAGGCTTTCATGCCTAAGGCTTGATATATAGGTTTGAGCCCTCTTGTGTTGACTCGGGGCTCCAGTGGAGTGGACCAGGCTGCAATCAGGGCTGCGCTAGCTGATATCTGAAAAGGAGTTCTACTCTGAAGCACGTGTCTTATCTGCAAGAATTTGAAAAAGTCATTTTTGGGTATAGAGAATTCTTGTTGTAGTTCTGCAAAGGATTTTAATACACCTTCTCTATAAAGCTGAGACAAAACATCGAGACCTAATCTGCGCCAGTTCCTTAAATCAGTGTCCGGAAGATGCAATTCCAGCAGTTGCAGAGGAGAGCAGTGCAGTAGTGGGAAAGTAGTACAATAGCACTTATGGTGATATGCACGCCAGTAGTCTAGGGAGATCTGAACCAAAGAAGGCAGTTGCGGGGTTGGGGCTGGAGAGACATTTAGGGAATTGATAAGTAAAGCCCTAAGGTTTTGCGTGGGTGACAAGCCCGCCTCTATCTGCACCCAGGGTACATCTTCCGCAATCCACCAACGCCTTAGAGCCTGTACTTGTGAAGCTAAAAAATAGTCCCGCAGATTAGGGAGTCCAAGTCCCCCTTTATTTTTCGCCCTACATAAAATATGAGATGCAATTCTAGGGCGATTATTCGCCCACACGAATGTTTGTAGAAGAGATTGGGCCTTAGTGAAAAAGCAAACTGGGACTCGTGCTGGTACACTCCTAAATACAAACAGCAATTTGGGCAGAATCAGCATCTGGAACGCCGCCACGCGGCCCACCCAAGAGATCTCACCTTTACTAAGTTGAGCAATGTCTTGTTTCATTACTTCCAGGAGTGGCAGATAGTTTAGAGTGTAAAGGTTTGAGATTTTTGACGGGATTTCAGCTCCTAGATAGTGAACACTCCCAGATTGCCAGTCAAACGGATATTGGCCCTTCATTGACAAGAGTAGATCATCAGGCATGTTAAGGGGTAGTACTTGAGATTTTGTCTCGTTCACTTTGTAGTACGATAGTCTCCCATACTCTGCAATAACTGAGAGGGCAGCTGGGAGTTCACTCAACGGGGAAGACAATGTTAGGAGTACATCATCTGCATACAGCGAGATGACATGTTTGTTATCACCTATTTGGACCCCTGAGATATTGGGGTGTTGCCTGAGTGCCTGTGCTAAGGGTTCCATCGCCAGTATAAATATGAGGGGAGACAAGGGGCACCCCTGTCTAGTGCCATTGGTCAGTTGGAAAGGAGATGACAGAGCCCCATTGACAAAGACCCTAGCTGAAGGCCCTGAATATAAAGCCTGGATAGCCTGAATAAAGGTTGATCCCATTCCCATCTTTTGTAGCACCGAGAAGGCAAAGGACCATTTCAAACGGTCAAAGGCCTTCTCGGCGTCCAATGTCACCAACAACGCCTGCCGTCCCCTACGATTGACCAAGTCAACAATATCTAAAACCCGTCGGGTATTGTCCGCTAATTGGCGTCCCTTAATGAACCCTGTTTGATCTGGGGCGATCAAGTGTGGCAAAATGGAGGATAATCTAGAGGCCAGGATCTTTGCATATATTTTTAGGTCAGTGTTCAGAAGGGAAATGGGTCTGAAGTTTTGCGGCTGAGTAGAAGGTTTCCCTGGTTTCGGAAGTGTGACTACTGTAGCCTCAAGGTTTTCTCTAGGGAAGGAACCAGCGGTGAAAGCAGAGGTATAAATAGAGTGTAAGTGCGGTAGTAATGCGGTCTGAAAGGATTTGTAATAACTGTTGGATAGGCCATCTGGGCCCGGAGACTTATTCAATGGGAGGGAAGTGATAGTTTTAGATATCTCCGCCTCTTCTATGGGTCTAGCTAAAAGATCCCTTTGTTCCTTGGAAAGGGACGGGAGACTGAGTTTCTCCAAAAAGGAATCAACCTCTGCGACCGAAGCTTTCGGGGAGTTTGGAGAGTCCTTAATATTATAGAGTGATGAGTAATACTCAGCAAACTGGTCAGCTATGGCTTTAGGGTCATATATTTTAGCTTGTGAAGAAGGATGTAATAGGAAGGGGATCCTAGCTTTTGCAGTTTGCACCTTGAGACGCCTGGCCAACAATTTACCTGCCTTGTTGTCTTGAGAATAATATCTCGCTTTAAGTGCTTTAAGGCTACGTTCGTAAGAATATAGAAGACTTTCTCTAAGCTGAGATCTGAGAGAGTGGATCGCGGCAGCCCTCAACTGAGAGAAGGAGGCCTTATTCAGAGACTCCAAGGCAGTTAGTTGAGCAAGGATATCCTGGGTCCTCTTCTCCCTTAGTTTTTTTGCCTGATGACCCAGCTTTATGAAAACCCCTCTCACTACCGCCTTGTGCGCATTCCATAGGACGAAAGGGTTAGAAACAGAGTTTCCGTTTAGCTCAAAGTATTCAGCGATGGAGTTGTCCAGTTCCTTTTTATAGACTGGATTAGAAATAATATAAGGACTACATCTCCAGACTGACTCACGCACGTTATGCGATTCCTGCACTGATAGTGAAACAGCCGCATGGTCCGACCACTTAATTACATCTACATGAGACTGGATAGCCAATTGCAGTAGAGATCTGCTCACTAAAAATAAATCGATACGGGAGTATGTTTTATGAACAGGGGAGTAGAAAGAGTAATCGCGTTCTGAAGCATGATGCAGTCTCCAAATATCGTATAACTCTTCTCTGGCTAATGTGTGGTTCAGCGAGGGGTAATTGCCTCTAGTAGAGGCAGTTGAGTCAACTTCCGGATCAGGGACTAAATTAAAGTCACCGCAGACAACTAGGTGACCTTGTCTAATTTTAGCAACCTTATGCAACACTCTGTTAAGAAATCTAATCTGATTCTTATTAGGGGCATAAAGAGCTACCAAGGTGTAGAGGATATTATTGATTGTGCAGACCAATATCACAAATCTCCCATTAGGATCAAACAATTCCGTGTGTGGGGTAAGAGCCACTGTATTTTTAATTGCCAATATAACCCCTCTCTGTTTCTTATGGAAATGAGATTGGAGTATATAAGGAAACGCTGGGTGTCTAATCCTGTCTGCATCCTTTGGAATTACGTGCGATTCTTGAATGCACATGATATCTGCTTTTAGATTCATGGCCTCCGCCCACATGTATGCCCTCTTCTGTGGGTTATTTAGCCCTTTGACATTTAAAGATACCAATTTAAGTACCATGGGGGAATGAATAGAAGCTGAGTAAACATAGGGACTTTATGGGAGCATGACAGCGCCAAATAACTCCTCTGGTCCTAACTTTGACTATATACTTTCCTGACATTGTACCGCATACTAAAACATAACAATTCCTCAACCAACATTCAAAGCAAAAAACAAAACCATATTCCAAACCAGAGTGGTGTATCTCACTCAAAAGGATACCCATCACTCGGATATTGGTGTGGGGTAAAAAGTCCTGGCTGATGCCAAACACAACTTAGCACTCCTGTGCACCTCATGACAGTCAGTGTTTGGTACCTCTCTTAGCGCCCACTTTATGCCAGTCAGCGGATAGATGACGGGGAGAAGAGGAATGACGATCTTCAGGATCAGGTAAGGAAATGTTCCAGTGATCCAGGATGCGACGTCCCTGCTCCACGGAGGTGATGCTGTGTTGTTTGCCTCCCTGTGACAAAATGATCTTAACTGGAAAACCCCACTTGTAGGGGATGTCATGCTCACGTAAGGCCAGAGTCACCGGAGCTAGCAATCTTCTTTGGCGCAGGGTTGCAGCAGATAGGTCGGTGAACATTTTCACTTGCTGATATGGCTCTGGTAGTTCTGACAATCGCCTTGATGCCATTAAAGCCGCCTCCTTGATCCGGAAGAAGTGTATCCGGGCTAGGGTGTCCCTGGGGACGTTTTCGCCAAGGTGCTGAGGTCTAGGCAATCTATGGGCCCGGTCTATAACAAAATCGCTGGTTTGGGCGGAAGGTAGGAGTTTCTGTAGGAGCCCTTGAATATATGTCATGAGTTCCGATGGTCTCACCTCCTCTGGGATCCCTCTGAATTTAATATTATTACGCCTGGAGCGGTCCTCCAGGTCGTTTAATTTATCTTTGATACGCTCAACCTCTGCTGTTAAATCTTCATGGCTGTCAATGAGCTCGTTGTGGGACGCAGCGAATTCTCCCATTTTTGTCTCTACGTGGAGGATCCTGGAGTCCAGACTTGATAATGTGGACTGGAGTGGTAAAATTAGTGAGGAGATCTCTCCATGGAGTGTAGAGCTGAACGCTATAAACATTTCCTTCAGGAGATTACCAGACGCAGGTTGATCTGAGGTCTGGAATGCTTGTAAAAGGTCAGATGTCTGGAGCGCGCCGTTTGTAGACTGCGTGTCATCTCCCTCATGTCTCATCTCTTGCTGCTGAGGGCTGGGCTGACGCGGACTGCCTTGGGCCCCAGAGGACGACATCAATCCTCCTGTTAATGCTCTTTGACAAGGTGAGTGACCCCCTTCTCCGCTGTTTGCAGGAGATCTATTAATAGATTGTGCAGGAGTCGGAGCCTGCACGTGTACTGTCTCGCGCTGCAGCACTGGGGTTAGTGCCGGAGCAAGACATGGCGGGGAGGAGGGAGCGCCAGCACTAACTCGCTCTTCTCCTGCGTCCTTTTCAAAGTAAAAGTCCAACTTTCCCCGCTTTGCTGGGTTCCGCTTACCCCTTGGCATGATGGCAGTTCAAAATTGTATCCTCCGCTTGTCTGGGTGAGAGGAATAACGCTGTGGAGAGTCGCTTGGTGCAGGAGCTGAAAGATCAGGCGGCCATTCCGTTCGGCTGCCAAGCCACGCCCCAGTGCGTAATTTTTTTAATGCTTTGGCCCGAAGACACCCTGTGTTCATTAATCCGGGAAACCGGCCTTTGGACAATTTTTGAAGGCTCTGGCCTAAAGAGACACACTGTCTTCTTCACACTAATGCGGGCTCTGGCCTATGCACAATTTTTGGAGGCTCTGGCCTAAAGAGACAGCCCTGTCTTCTTCACAGTATGTCAGGAAGGGGTTAAAGGTTGAAAAAAACAATCAAAATACAGGTTTTAGAAGAATAATTTTAGTGATAAATAATAATAACTTTCAACAAATAATAAATAAATAAATAAACAAAAGGAAAAAAAAAAGCTACGCCGGCCTTTGCCAGCACCTGGATCAGAATACTTTAGCAATTGCATGTCATTAAATATTTGGTATATCTACTGGAACTGAGTTATTCAGTTAAATGTATCTTTATTGAGCCATTTTTTTTATTTCTTTGAACTGCTCACTGAGAAGGCCACACATGGTCAGTTTGGGGGTTTGTACTTACTGGACACCCATACTGATTGGCCTTCCTATGGGCCTGGGGAAAACTCCTCCCTGATAGTTGGAGCTACAAAAGATAAAACATAAATTTAGCTTATATTTTGAAGACAGAAGGTCCACCCATTACACTTTTTATTTACCTACCTTCTACCTCTGGAAGTTGGGGTGGTGGTGTTGGAGGGGCAGGTGGGGTCCTCTCTCACTGTTGTGGTGGAGGAGGGTGAGAGGGGCTCCTCTGTGGTGCAGCAGCTGTCAAAAATCATTAAATAATCGCATTACATTCAACTCTAATGAACAGTTGTAGCATTTCTGAAGTTGATACATCTGAATAGTTTGGGGCTGGATCCCATTCCTAACCACTAGTGCTCTACTGTATCACTGCAGCTGCACTCTCACGTAGCCTGGATTAAAAATAAATTAAATATGTTTACACTTACTAGAAGCTGAAGGTACTGTAGGGGCCGTCCGGGCACCACGCTGACGGTGACATTGGTGACGTTGCTCTGCAACATAAATCCGTATACAATTGTTAAGATGACCGTTTTTAATACTAACACTGTATACTATTACGAAGATATTATGGGTAAGAGGAGGGCCATATCCATTTTTTCTTCTAAATGGGTATTTATCGCGATATATATCGTTATTTCTTAATATCGTTAGCGTGTGAATATTTTTGATATCGCCCACTCACATTAGCTGCAGCATGAGCACGTCTTTGAGTCTGTGTGTAACATAGTAACATAGTTTATAAGGCCGAAAAAAGACATCTGTCCATCCAGTTCGGCCTGTTTTCCTACAAGTTGATCCAGAGGAAGGCAAAAAAACCCTGTGAGGTAGAAGCCAATTTTCCCCACTTTAGGGGGAAAAAAATTCCTTCCCGACTCCAATCAGGCAATCAGAATTACTCCCTGGATCAACGATCCATCTCTAGTAACTATAATGTTATACAATATAACTGTAATATTATTACCCTCCAGAAATGCATCCAGGCCCCTCTTGAACTCTTTTAGTGAACTTACCATCACCACCTCCTCAGGCAGAGAGTTCCATAGTCTCACTGCTCTTACCATAAAGAATCCTCTTCTATGTTTGTGTACAAACCTTCTTTCCTCCAGATGCAGAGGATGTCCCCTCGTCACAGTCACAGTCCTGGGGATAAATAGATCATGGGAGAGATCTCTGTACTGACCTCTGATATATTTATACATAGTTATTAGATCTCCCCTTAGTCGTCTTTTTTGTAAAGTGAATAAGCCTAATTTTGATAATCTTTCTGGGTACTGTAGTCCACCCATTCCAGTTATTACTTTAGTTGTCCTCCTCTGAACCCTGTCCAGCTCTGTGTCTGCCTTGTTCACAGGAGCCCAGAACTGTACACAGTACTCCATGTGTGGTCTGACTAGTGATTTGTAAAGTGGCAGGACTATGTTCTCATCACAGGCATCTATGCCTCTTTTGATGCAACCCATTATCTTATTGGCCTTGGCAGCAGCTGTCTGACACTGGTTTCTACAGCTTAGTTTGCTGTTCACTAAAATTCCTAGGTCCTTTTCCATGTCAGAGTTACCTAATATTTTACCATTTAGTATGTACTGGTGACTTGGATTATTCCTTCCCATATGCATAACCTTACATTTGTCAGTGTTAAACCTCATCTGCCACTTCTCTACCCAAGCCTCCATTCTATCCAGATCCATCTGTAGCAGTGTACTGTCCTCTTCTGTTTTAATTACTTTACACAGCTTAGTGTCATCTGCAAAAATTGATATTTTACTGTGCAAGCTTTCTACAAGATCATTAATAAATATATTGAAGAGAATACTGACCCCACTAGTGACAGTGACCCAATCTGAACATGTGCCGTTAATAACCACCCTCTGTTTTCTATCACTGAGCCAGTTACTTACCCACATACAGACATTTTCTCCCAGGCCAAGCATTCTCATTTTATATACTAACCTTTTATGTGGTACTGTGTCAAATGCTTTGGAGAAGTCCAGATATACGACATCCATTGATTCGCCGTGGTCCAGTCTAGAACTTACCTCCTCATAGAAACTGATTAAATTGGTTTGACATGACCGATCCCTCATGAAGCCATGCTGATACGGAGTTATTTGCTTATTTTTATTGAGGTACTCCAAGATAGCATCTCTTAGAAAACCCTCAAACAGTTTACCCACGACAGATGTTAAACTTACCGGCCTATAGTTCCCGGGCTCTGTTTTTGGACCCTTTTTGAATATTGGCACCACATTTGCTATGCGCCAATCCTGTGGAACACTCTCTGTCAGTATAGACAGTGTAGGAGGAGGAAGCGCTAACTATGAAGGGGCATATATCTAAGGGTACTTTTTTCACACTAGCGCATTTGCCTGACACAAACGGGCGAATGGCTAGCCCCATTAACATTAATGGGGGACGGCGCTGATCCGGCCGCGATTCGGCAAGAACGCCAGGAATTGGCAGGACAAATACTGCGGAACAGTCTGCAGGATCACCACCACATATGTGAAAGTAGCCTAAGGCAAATTACTGTGAAGGGGCACGTATCTGAGAATACCTTCACTTGTTTGGGTGGAAAAATTACGCACACCGCCCACGTAAAAGTGCCACTGACAAATAATGAAAACCGTAGTATAGAAGGACAACGTGGCTCACTGGCCTGGAATATATAATACAATACAGTACACTAACTCTTTAGCATGTTTTTACTTTTCAAATATTTTGTTACTCACCCTGTCATATCTCTGTGCGGATCTCTGGGCACTTTAACTTTAAATCAGACCATTTCCGCCGGACCTGGCCCGTGGTCCGCATAGTGTCAAAGCGATGGCGCAAGCCTCGTATCACCTGCTGCACTATCTCCTTCTTCTGCTGGTTTGGGTCTTGGTGTGTGCCATCGTAAATCTGCCGGTCCATCAGCTTGACCATGTATTTAAGCTCTCCAGAGCTAAATGCTGAAGAACGCCTGGATGCCATTTTGAAAATTTCGCTTTGCCTCTGAGGACTGCATGCCGGCCTGCATATGACGCAATCGCGAGACAATAGTACGCTAAGGAATCGTACACACTTTGTACACTCATGCGTACGTATTCACTTAAGTAGCGTACCTTAAACAACTGTATGTTCGTTATTTGTGCGGAAATGTTCGCAGAACATGACCAGAATGACAAATATTTTTTAAAGCAGCTTCGACCGAATAAATTCATATTACGAACTAATCTTTTTATAAATTTGATGAACATTCACCGAAGCGAATCTTTGAAGATTCACTCATCTCTAATTATAAACCAAAAGCATCTGAACAAATTTGTCTTCTACAGATGATTCATGATGGAATCTGTGAAGACGGCCATCCTATTGATTGTGGCGGGTGCAAACATGGTAACACGTGACCTAAAAGACGCATACTTCCACATCCTCCCATTCATCAAGACTTTTGGAAGTTTTTAAGGTTTGCTCTCCAGGTAGGCAAGGAAATAAAAAATATATCTGCCTTCCATTTGGGATATCATCAGCACCCCGCCATTTTACAAAAATCATGGCAGTTGTTTCAGAAGCATTGAGCCTTCAGGGGGTGAGGATGGTACCCTTCCTGGATGATATTCTAGTAGTAGAAACCAAGAAAGAGAGTTTCTTGTCCCCAATCCAATTAGTTCTATCCACCCTGGAGGGGCTAGGTTGGATAGTGAATCTTCAGAAATCAAACCTCATTCACTCGAGAAACAAAAGATTTCTAGGTCTGATTCTAGATTCAGAGGTTCAGAGAACTTTTCTTGCTTTAGAAAAAACAGAAAAACTAAAAGAATTGATCATCAGTTTTCAGAGGAGAAAGAGATCCTCAATAAGACAGGTAATGGAAATAATGGGACATTTGACTGCATTTACAGCATTTCAGCTGTTCCCTGGGCTCAACATCATTCCAGACCTATTCAACAGCTCGTGTTAAAGGGTTGGGACAGAGAGTGAATGCATGTTTCATGCACAACCCTTGGAGATCAGATAACAGTCTGTACACGAGACGTCACTGTGCTGGCCATGACCCCCTGCACTGCCAGGTTGCTATCTGCTCTCTCCCTGGATTACTTCAGATAAAACATTAACCCCTTCAGCCAGAACACGCTGAGGGCTCCAGGCTTTACAACATTAGCTGCAGGCAGTGAGGAGACAAATGCTGGGCACAGAAGCTGACAGAGGAATTCTGCAAAGTATTGCACAAGAACGGTAGGAGGAAGTTCCTGTGTGTATCAGCAGTGTCATTGTACAGCTGGGACTAGTAGTCCTACAAATACAACATGCTGCTGAGTATCCTAGCAGTCAGACATGTCACTCAGGGCAGCTCTTGTTTTAACTCCCTTTAGAAAGCAGGGGGGAGGGGCAGAGATTGTTGTTATTACTGCAAGTAAACAAAGGGCCAGGGAATTGAGGAAATATAGATTTTTTTTTCCTAATACCTGCTTAACTTAGTTATATATTGCTGCCCATCAGATTTACAGTGCTATGTATTTTTTTCATAACTCGGACAACCCCTTTAAAGGCAGCATCTCGCCTAATAGAAGGATTTCATGTGAAAATATATTCAAACATGACAGCGATATCACATATTCAGAGATAGGGAGGAACAAAGAGGGAGCATCTTTTAACCCCTTCAACCCCGGGCCTGTTTTCACCTTCCTGACCAGGCCATTTTTTGCAAATCTGACATGTGTCACTTTATGTGCTAATAACTTTGGAACGCTTTTACTTATCCAAGCCATTCTTAGATTGTTTCCTCGTCACATATTGTGCTTCACGACAGTAGTAAATTTGTGGCAAAATATTTCATTTTTATTTATAAAAAAATACCAAATTTACCAAAAATTTGGAAAAATTTCCAAATTTCAATTTATCTACTTTCAAAATATATAGTAATACCTCCAAAATAGTTATTATTTTACATTCCCCATATGTCTTCTTTATGTTGGCATCATTTTATAAATGTAATTTTACTTTTTTGGGACTTTAGAAGGCTTAGAAGTTTAGAAGTCATTTTTCAAATTTTCAACAAAATTTCCCAAACCATTTTTTTAAGCACCAATTCAGATATAAAGTGATTTTGAGGGGATTACGTAATGGAAACCACCCATAAATGACCACATTTTAGAAACTACACCCCTCAAATTATAAAAAACTGCTGTTACAAACTTTGTTAACCCTTGAGGTGTTCCACAAGAATTAAAGGGGTATTCTCATTTCAATAAATGCATTTTTTTGGGCTCCTTTGTTGATTTTATTGATTATCCTAAATAGTCTTCATTAGCAAAAAACTAGCTGCAGCATAAAAAAACCTCCCCCACTGACCCCTTGTTTACCTTTTGAATCCCTTGGTTACGGCCACCACCGCTCCGATAAGGCAGCGGGCCGCGCTTGCGCACTAGCTGCCTTTCATTCCCCTGGCTGGCGGCTCATTGGCATCGGGATCGCGCAAGCCGCTGGCCGCCGCGCGTGCGCACTTTATTTTGCAGGCTGCGCTCGCATAAAGGGCCACGCATGCGCAGTATCCAATTCCTCACTGCACTCTCATACAGAGCTGTGCATACTCTGTATGAGAGCGCAGACATCGCGGAGGATACGAGGCAGAAGGGAGGGAGCGAGGAAGACGCGCATCTACCTAGGTAAGTATAGAACAAAAAAATTCCCACTATATCCACCTGGCACCTGATATATTGGTTATATATAACCAATGGGGACATGGTATATTGGTTATATATAACCAATGGGGACATGGTATATTGGTTATATATAACCAATGGGGACATGCTATATTGGTTATATATAACCAATGGGGACATGCTATATTGGTTATATATAACCTGGCGGACATGCTATATTGGTTATATATAACCAATGGGGACATGCTATATTGGTTATATATAACCAATGGGGACATGCTATATTGGTTATATATTATCTCTGGACTGTGACATCACTGTGTTTATTATCCCTGTACTGTGACATCACTGTGTTTATTATCCCTGTACTGTGACATCACTGTGTTTGTTATACCTGTACTGTGACATCACTGTGTTTGTTATCCCTGTACTGTGACATCACTGTGTTTATTATCCCTTTACAGTGACATCGCTGTGTGTATTATCCCAGTGCAGGAAGAGGTAAGTGGTCTGTGTTTGTGTGTTTTGTTTTCTATTTTTCAGGGTCGTGAATGCAGAGGACTACGTCGGATTCGGTGGACTACGTCGGACTAGCTTTTTTTTTTTTTTTTTTAATAAAATGGTCAAACGGGTCTGGGGGAGTGTTTATTTCAATAAAATGTTTTATACTTGTGTCTGTGTATTTTTTTTTTACAATACTACAGTTTTAGTAATTACGGCTATCTACAGACGGCCCTGATTACTAATACTGGGCTTAGTGCTGGCCGGTATGGCAGGCCAGCACTAACCCCAACATCTATTACCTCGGCACCCACCGCCACCAGGGGTGCCGGGAAGAGCCGGGTACGCACAGGACCGGACCTTCTAAATTGAGGGTCTGGCTCTGGGGCGGCTGCAGGCTGGTACCATTAGGCTGGGAAGGGCCAATAACCTGTCCCTTCCCACCCTGGTAGTGCCAGGCTGCCGCTGCTGGTTGTATCTGGCTGGTGAAGGAAAAAAGGGGGGGACCCCACGCCATTTTTTTTTTAAATTATTTAATTATTTATTTATAATTATCAACCTGGATGCTGAACTCCTGATGTTACAGAAGAAAGGGCTATCCTGTAAAGTAATATTGTAGTTGGGCTGGGGTCAAAAATTTTGAGGCGCTCGGGGGCGGAGCCTGACCGCGTTAGATGGCGGACGCTTGAGAGGAGCTCTCCCACCAGCAAACTCCCGATAGCCTGTTCCACAGCACCTTACCGGCGTTATGGGAAGATCAAACCAAAAGGAGAAGTCGAGGGATACCTCTGGCACCCCGAAACCTTCCTGGCCGCAAGCTGATATGGAGAAATATCTGCAAAAACGGACTTTGCTGCCTCAGGCCCGCGCGTCCAAGATGGCGCCGCAAAGCCCGCGAACTGAACATTTCAGCGAGGAGTCAGAGGACGAGAGCGTGGCTGAGTCGCAGGACCCGAGCGACACTCAGGTACTTACAAAACTTTGCCTAGAAAAGACTCTGCACAAAACCCTTGCTCCCCTGGCTGCAGATCTTACCACCATTAAGGCGGACGTCCGCCATATCGGAGACAGGGTGGAAGCCTTGGATGATGTGTAGGCAGAGCTACTTACATTTAATGCTGCCATGCGAGACTCCCTTAAGCATTATAAAGATGCCATCACCACCTCTCTGTTACTTCTGGAAGACCAGGAGAACAGGAGTAGGAGGAAAACTATACGGCTCAGGGGCCTGCTGGAGGCTGCAGACTCAGAGGATCTTTTCCTGACAGTGGGCAGAGTGTTTGCTACGCTGCTGGGACCGGAGAGAGCCGGCGCCATTATTATAGAGCGGGTGCATAGGGCGCTCCGACCTAAGCCTTCAGAGACTGAGAACCAGAGAGATGTTATATGCAGGCTTCTAAGCTATCGGGACACTGAGGCCATTCTGCAAAAGTCACGCACGATGGGTGAAGTTAATTTGAATAGAGTGAGGTTGCAAATATATCAAGAGTAAGACCTGTCACCCACTACTGCTTGTAATCTCCTAGGTATATCTAGGTACAGGGAATGATTAAATATGGTCTTCCTACTCATTCTTTGTTTTTTGTTGCTAGTTCATATACATCAGCCGGGTCACAGTGCCTCATATTGGTTGGCACTGTACTATATCCCTCCAGGGAACTGCCTTCGGCCTTTCTCTGGTGGGCTTCTTCGCACTCAGGCTGAAGGTTGGGAGTTTGTCCGATCAGCCAACTAGTTTTTATGTGTTACCGTTACCCCATTTATGCTCTATATAGAGCTTACTGCCCTTGGGTAGCCGGTTCTATGCTTGATGTTTCTGTTCCTTGGTTTATTGTTTTTTCTTTCTTCTCACAAAGGTCGCAAGGTGTAGTATGTCATAGGCAGTTCCGCCTGATTGCGTTATTATGGCAGGGTATCATATAAAACTAACATCCTTTAACGTAAAGGGCTGTAATTCTCCTATTAAACGGAGCCACATCTTCCGTTTACTTAGAAAATCCAAAACCAACATTATTTTATTACAAGAGACCCACTTTAAGGCTGGCAGGGAGCCATCTGGCTGAAGGAGATGTTACATACCATTTCTGTGTTTTCCTCGGGTATGCTTCTTATAGGTGGCAAATTCAATTTCACTCTCAAACAAAAGTCTGGCGTCTCCTATAGTGCTTTAAAAGGAGTTCACCACAAACTGCGAGACTTAGCTATTAGTGACACCTGGAGATCTATATACGCAGATAGAAGAGACTACACGTTCTATTCTAATGCGCACAGATCCTCTCAGCGATTAGACTATATCTTCCTCAGCAACAGATACCTCACCTGAGTGGCTGATGCCTCTATTCACAACATCACCATATCAGATCATGCACCAGTAGAGATCACATTAGCCCTACATGAGCTTCCGGAGAGGGAATGGTCTTGGAGGCTGAACCCGACCTTATTGGACTCACATGCTACCATCCAAAAATTGACTGGTAGGATAGATCAGTATTTTTCAGATAATGTGTCCTCAGATGTATCTTGGGCTTCTATATGGGAGGCACACAAGTCTGTCATGCAGGGTGAATTCATTGCTTTAGGAGCTCACGTCAAAAAATGTCAAATGCAACAGATCACTACCTTGCTGTCACAAATATCTAAGATAGAGAGTGTACATAAAAAGTCAATAGAACTAGAGGCCTTGAAAAAACTGAGATCGGCCTTGAAGGATTTGCTTAACACCAAAGCAGCCAGAGCATATCTTAGGGTCAGACATAGACACTATGCTCCTGGTGATAGGGGTAACAAAGTAATGACGGCCATGGTGAAGAAGCGTAATGAACAATCTCATATCCCTCAGATCAGAGACAAGACGGGCACGCTGGTTGCTTCTGTCTTCTCGGCCTTCTATAAGGAATTGTACAACCTTAGACTTGATCAATCAATGGAGGTGGAGGCTGTGTGGCAGACCAAGATCTGGAGCTTTTTAGACTCTCTCAACTTACCAGTAATATCGGGGTACCACTCAACTGCACTTTTGTCTCCTATAACTCTTACGAAATACAAAAGGCGCTTAAATCCCTCGGGCAAGAGTCCCGGCCCAGATGGGCTTCCAATCGCATACTATAAAAAGTTCTTCCCGGTTTTGGGCCCTAAGCTGGTGCAGTACTTTAACTATTTGATGGAGGGCAATACTCCAGCAACACAGGGCCTGGAAGCACATATTGTGGTCCTGCCCAAGCCTGGCAAGGATACTGATCTCCCTGCCAGTTACAGACCCATTTCACTCCTTAACTCAGATATCAAACTATGGGCCAAGATATTGGCCAATCGATTGTCCCCTATTTTGGATACCCTTGTAGCGCCGGAACAGACCGGATTTGTTAGGGGAAGAGAGTGCAGGGACAGCACATTTCGGGTCATACAGGCAGTGGAATATGCCAACAGACATAACATCAAACTGACATTATTGAGTACAGATGCCGAAAAGGTCTTTGACAGAGTGGATTGGCGGTTTATGGAATCAGTGATGGGCAAGTTTGGCTTTCCTCCACGATTTGTCTCCGCGGTGCTGTCCCTGTACTCCTCACCATATGCGAGAATACGGGTTAATGGCATTCTCTCCCCAGTTTTTGACATCAGGAACGGAACGAGGCACGGATGCCCACAGAAGCTTATACAAGCTATTAGACAAGACCATAACATCTTGGGTTTGACTGTTGGGGAATGCACACACCAAGTAGCTGCCTTTGCAGACGACATGCTCCTTTTCTTAACGAATCCCACAGCGGCCTTTCCCGCCTTGATTTCCCTACTAGACCAATTTGGCCAACTATCTAATTTCAAGATAAATCTTTCAAAGTGTACAGCCCTAGGTGTTAATGTTCCTCAATCAGAAGTCTCAAATCTGTCCAATAATTACCCTTTTGTTTAGGCTCAGATCTCTTTGAAGTATCTTGGGATACTAATACCTAACAACCAAAAAGTGCCAGAGCTGCTCTTTCAAATGAACTATCCTCCCTTATTGGCTGACATTAAGTCTATGTTACAGGGTCTAGACATACCCTTTATGTCTTGGATGGGTAGGGTAAATCTCATTAAAACCTATATAGCTCCTAAGATACTGTATGTCTTACAAACAGTCCCAGTGTACTTACCTAGCAACTTCCTTTTAGCAGTTAGGAGACTTAACTCTAATTTTGTTTGGAAGCATACTCCTCCTAGGATTGCCTATTTCATACTTAGATTGCCCAAAAATTCGGGGGGTTTTGGCCTACCTGATGTTACTGTATACTATCAAGCAATCCAGCTTCGGCTTCATTCAGAGGTCCTCCTCTCCGCTGATGGGAAGCTTGGTTGTCAACTGGCTGCCAGCTTATTATCTAATAAAGAACTAGCACAATTATGGCAATCTCCCTCTATCATATCGGGCGGCCTGAATAGTCTTACAGGAATGGTGCAGGTTTGGAATACACTGGGCGCTGGTCTTGGTCTGTGGCACACTCCTTCATTATTCATGCCCTCTCACCTGATACCTTATGTAGCTGATCCTGCCTATGTAGATGACCTAGGGATATGAAGGGAATTGCACAACGTTGCAACAGGAGACCTACTCAAGGGGAAAAAGATACCCTCACTATCCGATCTAAAACAGAGGGATCCGCTGGTCAGAGATGCATTATTCACATTTCACTAAGTGGTGCAATAAGTTTTTGCAGCAAGTTACAGGTGATCATGCCCCCACATGGTACGAATCTTTGGTTATGTCACGTACTCCCTGTAGAGGCACTATCTCTTTCTTATATAAGAAGATCTTAGAAAAACATGCCATGGAGAAACCCCCTTTTATAATAGCGTGGGAGAAGGAACTCAAAGGCAACTTTACTGCCACAGAGGTCTCTATGATTCTTGCACACTCTCATGGAATCTCGAGATGTATTAGAACTCAGGAGAACTCATACAATATCATCACTAGATGGTACAGAACTCCTGATGTCCTTCATAAAGCAGACCCACTTAGATCGGCGGAGTGTTAGAGATGTTTAGGCGATCTGGGCTCAGCCCTACATATATGGTGAGGGTGTCCAATGATCCAACCTTTTTGGAAACAAGTTATTTCCTCGATAAATACTATCTGCGGCGCCTCATTGGCCTTTCT
>ONZH01010412.1:0-175709 GCA_900303285.1 Rhinella marina
ATTCACTGAGGAAAATAATCTGTCAGATGAAATGCAGAATATAAAAGTAAATTCCCCTTTAAAAGTGCCCTGTCTGACCCAGGAAGAAGTAGAGCTGCGTCTTAAAAAGATTAAAATAGACAAATCGCCAGGACCGGATGGCATACACCCCCGTATCCTAAGAGAATTAAGTAATGTCATCGCCAGACCCTTATTTGTGATATTTAAGGACTCTATACTGACAGGGAGTGTTCCACAGGAGTGGCGCATAGCAAATGTGGTGCCAATATTCAAAAAGGGTCCAAAAGAGCCTGGAAACTATAGGCCGGTAAGTTTAACATCTGTCGTGGGTAAACTGTTTGAGGGTTTTCTAAGAGATGCTATCTTGGAGTACCTCAATGAAAATAAGCAAATAACTCCATATCAGCATGGCTTCATAAGGGATCGGTCATGTCAAACCAATTTAATCAGTTTCTATGAGGAGGTAAGTTCTAAACTGGACCGCGGCGAATTAATGGATGTCGTATATCTGGACTTCTTCAAAGCATTTGACACGGTACCACATAAAAGGTTAGTATATAAAATGAGAATGCTTGGCCTGGGAGAAAATGTCTGTATGTGGGTAAGTAACTGGCTCAGTGATAGAAAACAGAGGGTGGTTATTAACGGCACATACTCAGATTGGGTCACTGTCACTAGTGGGGTACCACAAGGGTCAGTATTGGGCCCTATTCTCTTCAATATATTTATTAATGATCTTGTAGAAGGCTTGCACAGTAAAATATCATTTTTTGAAGATGACACTAAACTTTGTAAAGTAATTAAAGGGGTTCTGCAGGTTTTAATATCTGATGATCTATCCTCTGGATAGATCATCAGTATCTGATCGGCGGCGGTCCGACACCTGGGACCCCCGCCGATCAGCTGTTTGAGAAGGCAGCGGCGCTACAGGAGCGCCGCGGCCTTCTCAGTGTTTACCCGTAGGTCAGTGAAGTCACGACTAGTATCACTGGCCTGGGCGGGGCTAAGCTCTGTTCACATGAATGCAGAGGATAGATCATCAGATATTAAAAACTGCAGAACCCCTTTAACACAGAAGAGGACAGTACACTGCTACAGATGGATCTGGATAGACTGGAGGCTTGGGCAGAGAAGTGGCAGATAAGGTTTAACACTGACAAATGTAAGGTTATGCATATGGGAAGAATAATGCAAGTCACCAGTACATACTAAATGGTAAAATATTGGGTAACTCTGACATGGAAAAGGACCTAGGAATTTTAGTGAACAGCAAACTAAGCTGTAGAAACCAGTGTCAGACAGCTGCTGCCAAGGCCAATAAGATAATGGGTTGCATTAAAAGAGGCATAGATGCCCGTGATGAGAACATAGTCCTGCCACTTTACAAATCACTAGTCAGACCACACATGGAGTACTGTGTACAGTTCTGGGCTCCTGTGAACAAGGCAGACATAGCAGAGCTAGAGAGGGTTCAGAGGAGGGCAACTAAAGTAATAACTGGAATGGGTGGACTACAGTACCCAGAAAGATTATCAAAATTAGGCTTATTCACTTTAGAAAAAAGACGACTGAGGGGAGATCTAATAACTATGTATAGATATATCAGAGGTCAGTACAGAGATCTCTCCCATGATCTATTTATCCCCAGGACTGTGACGAGGGGACATCCTCTGCGTCTGGAGGAAAGAAGGTTTGTACACAAACATAGAAGAGGATTCTTTACGGTAAGAGCAGTGAGACTATGGAACTCTCTGCCTGAGGAAGTGGTGATAGTAAGTTCACTAAAAGAGTTCAAGAGGGGCCTGGATGTATTTCTGGAGGTTAATAATATTACAGGTTATAGTTACTAGAGATGGGTCATTGATCCAGGGAGTAATTCTGATTGCCTGATTGGAGTCGGGAAGGAATTTTTTTCCCTAAAGTTGGGAAAATTGGCTTCTACCTCACAGGGTTTTTTTGCCTTCCTCTGGATCAACTTGTAGGAAAACAGGCCGGACTGGATGGACAGATGTCTTTTTTTGGCCTTATAAACTATGTTACTAATCAATTTTTTCCTATAACACATCAAGGGCTCAGAACAAAACAAACCTCAATATTTATTACCCTGATTCTGCAGTTTGCAGAAACATCCCACATGTGGTCCTATACCACTGTATGGGCACACGGCAGGGCACAGCAGTCAAGGAGCGCCATATAATTTTTGGAGGGCAGATTTTGTTGGAATGGTTTTTGGGCGCCATGTTGCAATTGAAGAGACCCTGAAGCACCCCCACAGTGAAAACCCCCAAAAAGTGACCACATTTTGTAAACTACACCACCCAGGGAATTTTTAAGGGGTGTAGCGAGCACTTGACCCAACAGGCGTTTCATAGAATTTATAATACTTGGCTATGAAAATGAAAAATTATAATTTTTTTTTTTTTACAAGAAAATGGTGTGTTAGGCCCAAACTTTCTTTTTCACAAAAGATAACAGGAGAATATCACACTACAATTTGCTACCAATTTTCTCCTGAATACAGTAACACCCCAATTGTGGTTGTAAACTGCTATTTGGGGATACACCAGGCCTCAGAAGGGAAGGAGCAGCATCTGGATTTTCTAACATGGAATTTTCTGTCATGGTTTTTAAGAGCGATAACTCTAATTTTTTTGTTGACTGAGCTGTGTGAGGGCTTATTTTTTGCGGGGCAAGCTGTGCTTTTTATTGGCACCATTTTGGGATACATTTGGCTTTCTGGTCGCTTTTAATCTCATTTGTTGTGAGGTGAAGTTACACAAAAAAGCTGTTTGGTGTCATTTTTCTATATTTTTTTTTTTACACTCTTCACTTGATGGGGTAGAACATGTGATATTTTTAAAGATCCAGTTGTTACGAATGCAATGATTCCAAATATGTCTAGTTTTTTTTTTTATGTTTTACACAATATGAGCATTTTTAGAAAAAAAATCATGTTTTTGTGTTGCAATTTTCTTAGAGCCATTTTTTTTCCATTTTTCTGGCTATGGTCTTGTGTGGGGGCTCATTTTTTGCGGGATGAGGTGACATTTTTATTGCTACTATTTTGGGTTAAATACGACTTTTTGATTGATTGATACTGTTTTTTTGGTAGGTGAGGTGACTAAAAAAATCTGTTTTGGCATAATGTTTACTCATTTTATTTTTTTATGGCGTTCACCTGATGGGGTAGATCATGTGATATTTTTATAGAGCCGGTTGTTGCGGACGCGGTGATACCAAATATGTCTATTTTATTTATTTATTTTTATTTGTAACATTTTAAAATGACGTATTTGGGGAGATTTTATTTTATATATGAAACTTTTTTTTATAATACTGTTTATTTTTTTTATTTTACACTTTGTGTCCCCCATAAGGTCATACAAGACCTCTGGGGGAAATTTAACTTTACTTTTTTTTTCACTATTGATTTCTTCTGTAACTGGGCCTGACATAGTAGCCCCAGTTATAGGTGAAATACACCCCCCAGGGAGGCTGTACAATATACTACACTGTAGAGCCTCACTTCAGGGCTGATTGTGGTCTATGAAAGACCCGGCAGCCCCTGCAGTCTCCGCCCTGGCGATTACGTGACCACCGGGCTGGGACAGGAAGCAGCATAGCACTTTCTGATCTGCATACACAGCTAGGGTGGCCACTTGCAGAACCCCGAAAAGGAGGACAATAGTTCAATACTACACCATGCAAGATACTACATTATACAGAATACATGTACAGATAATATTATGAACAGAATGTAAACATGAATCTATATTACAGTATCAACTAAATAAGTAAACAACTATAGATATCTTTCCTGACCATATCACTATATAAAAGAAGATGTATAACTTATATCAGCTGTATATATATATATATATATATATATATATTTATATACAGGAGATACCCAGGTTATACCAGCATGCTCCATATCGCTATATACAAGAACATATACTGTATAACTTATACCAGCTGTACATATATAATTATATACAAGAG
This sequence comes from Rhinella marina, assembly GCA_900303285.1. NCBI lineage: Eukaryota > Metazoa > Chordata > Amphibia > Anura > Bufonidae > Rhinella > Rhinella marina. The sequence goes on from ONZH01010412.1 coordinate 4,003, forward strand.
ATACCGAGGTTATACCAGCATGGTCCATATCAATATATACAAGAAAACGTATAACTTATACCAGCTGTACATATATAATCATATACAAGAGATACCCAGGTTATACCAGCATGGTCCATATCACTATAAACAAGAAAACGTATAACTTACACCAGCTGTACATATATAATTGTATACAGGAGATACCCAGGTTATACTAGCATGGTCCATCACTGTATACAAGAAGATGCATCTTTTTGTATATACTATAGTGATATGGAGCATGCTGGTATAACCTGGGTATCTCCTGTATATAATTATATATGTACAGCTGGTATAAGTTATAGATCTTCCTGTATATAGTGATATGGAGCATGCTGGTATAACGAAAATTTACTCACCGAAATTTTTGTTTCCTGGAGTCTGTAGGCAGCACACAACAAAGGGTTAAGTCCCCTAGGTACAACCAGAATAGAGACCAATTAGTAAGCAGTAGATGAATTAATTAGCTTAGTACCTCCCAGTATAAAGCCCCATAGAACACACAGAACCATGTATTGTATGCAGCAATAATTTATTTTAAAGGTGGGTATATTGTGCTGCCTACGGACTCCAGGAAACAAAAATTTCGGTGACTAAATTTTCGTTTTCCTGATCGTCCTTGGCAGCACACACCAAAGGGACTTTAAAGCAGTACTCAAAGGGAGGGAGCACTGGCCGCCAACTGTAGCACTCGTCTGCCAAAAGAAGCCTCGTCTACAGCCTGGATGTCTAGCCTGTAGTGCCTAATGAAGGTTGATGATGTTGACCATGTTGCAGCTCGGCATATTTGGTCCAACGGAACTTGTGCCAATTCAGCCCAGGATGAAGCTGTGGATCTTGTTGAATGCGCTTTTAACCACAATGGACATTTTAAGTTAGACATAGAGTAGGCCGATTCTATTGTTTGTTTGATCCATCTTGCCAAAGTTGCTCTACTGGCCTTCTTGCCTTTATTTGGGCCCTGGTACTGTAAAAAGAGATTCTCTGACTTCCTGAATGATGAGGTGACCTGTATATAGTTCAGAACTACTCTTCTCACATCTAGGAGGTGACTCTGATCCTGGTCTTGTACATTCATTTGAATCACTGGTAGAGATATCTCTTGGTTTATATTTTTGATGCTACCATGGGTAGGAAACCTGGCATAGTCCGTAAGATCAAACAATGGCCCAGATCCCTCAAGTAAGGCTCTCTGCAGGATAGGGCTTGTAGGTCACTGATCGCTGACGCAATTGCTGCTAAAAACAAGGCTTTTGCAGAAAGATGTTTTAAAGAAGCTTCTTCAATAGGTTCAAATGGTGATCTACATAAGGCGGATAAAACTACCGATAGATCCCAGGACGGTATTGGCGAATGGAACGAAGGATTAACATTCTATAACCCTTAGACTCCCAGCGCCGTACATGTATGGCGCGAAAATCACTGCCGCAAGTCCCAGCGCCGTACATGCTCGATCAGCAGCGGGGGTCCGGCTGTGCCCAGGTGCCGGAGCCCTGCTGAATGCGCCAGCATCGGTGAAAACACCGATGCCGGCGCATTAACCCTTCATGTGCCACGGTCAGCGCTGACCGCGGCACATGTGATGTGCGGGAGTAAATGAATTCAGGAAGGCGAGCGGGGGGGCCATCGGGTCCCCTCGCTGCTGTGACAGGGACCCGATGGCTCGGATAGCAGCCCGATGCCTTCCTTAGGCCTCGTGGCTGCTATCCCTGCGTGCCTGTGCGATCCAGCCCCCTGGATCGCACAGGAAGCAGGCTGTAAGTGTATTACACTGAGTAATACACTTATAGCCAATGCATTACAATACAAAAGTATTGTAATGCATTGTAAAGGGGATAAGACCCCCAAAAGTTAAATAAAGTGGGAAAAAAAGAGTTAAAAAATAAAGTTTCCTAAAAAAAATAATAATAAAAGTTTCAAGTAAAAAAAAGCCATTTTCCAAAAAAAGTTTTAAAAAATTGTAAAAAAAAGGTAAAAAAAGAAAGATAAACATATTAGGTATTGCCGCGTCCATATCGACTCTATAAAAATATCAAGTCATCCAACTCACCAGGTGAACGCAGTAAAAAAAAAAAAAAAAACGTGCCAAAACAGACATTTTTTGGTCACCTTCCCTTACAAAAAGTGTAATAGCAGGCGATCAAAAAGGCGTATTTATCCCAAAATGTTACCAATCAAACCGTCATCTTGTCCCGCAAAAATGATACCCTACCTGAGACAATGGCCCGAAAAAAAAAAAAAAAATGGCTCTCTGAAAATGGCAACACAAAAAAAGATTTTATTCTGTTCAAAAATAAATCTAATGTGTAAAACTTTCCAAAAATAAAAAAGTTACACATATTGGGTACCGCCGCGTCCGTAACAACCTGCTCTATAAAAATATTACATTAGATGGCCCCCCAGGCGAATGCTGTAAAAAAAATTGTTAAAAAAACTATGCCAAAATAGACATTTTTCCCTCTTCCCTCACAAAAAGTGTAATAGCAGGCGATCAAAAAGGAGTATTTATCTCAAAATGGCACCAATCAAACCGTCATCTTGTCCCGCAAAAATGATACCCTACCTGAGACAATCGCCCGAAAAAAGAAAAAAAATATGGCTCTCTGAAAATGGCAACACAAAAAAAAGATTTTATTCTGTCCAAAAATAAATCTAATGTGTAAAACTTTCCAAAAATAAAAAAGTTAGACATATTGGGTACCACCACGTCCGTAACAACCTGCTCTATAAAAATATTACATGAGATGGCCCCCCAGGCGAATGCTGTAAAATTTTTTTTTTTTAAAACTATGCCATAACAGCCATTTATTTTCACCTTGCCTCACAAAAAGTGTAATACCACACGATCAAAAAGGCGTATTTACCCCAAAATGGTACCAATCAAACCGTCATCTCGTCCCGCAAAAAATGAGCCCCCACATAAGACAATAACTTAAAAAAATAAAAATCAATGGCTCTCGCAAACCAATCCATCAAAATCTGTGTTGTAAAATCCATATGGCTCTCCTTCTGTTCTGAGTCCTGCCATGTGCCCCCACAGCAGTTTACCACCATATATGGGGTGTTGCCGTATTCAGGAGAAAATGGGGAACAAATTATGGGGTGCTTTTCTCCTGTTACCCCTTGTGAAAATGAAAAATTTGGGGCTAAAGCAACATTTTATTTGAAGAAATGAAACTTTTTATTTTCACAGCCAAGTGTCTCCAAATTCCGTAAAACGCTTAATATATTCGTTGAAGGGTGTAGTTTCCAAAATGGGGTCACTCTTTGAGGGTCTCCACTGTAGGGGTACGTCAGGGTCTCTCAATTACAAAATGGTGCCTAAAAACTATTCTAGCAAAATCTGCCCCCAAAATCCGTATGGTGCTCCTTTCCTTCTAACCACTGCCACAAACCCATAGAGACGTTTAACAACACATATGGGGTATTTCTGTAAACTGCAGAATCAGAGTAATGGATATTGAGGTTTAGTTTGCTGTTAACCCTTGCTGTGTTACAAGAACAAAATTATTAACATGAATAATCTACCAAAAAAGTGAAATTTTGAAATTTCACCTCCATTTTCCTTTAATTCTTGTGGAACACCTCAAGGGTTAATAAAGTTTGTAACATCAGTTTTTCATAACTTGAGGGGTGTAGTTTCTAAAATGGGGTCATTTATGGGGGGTTTCAATTAGGTAAGCCTCACAAAATCACTTTATAACTGAATTGGTGCTCAAAAATATGGTTTGAGAAATTTTGTTGAAAATTTGAAAAATTGGTTCTAAACTTCTAAGCCTTCTAACATCAGAAAAAAATAAAATGACATTTACAAAATGATGCCAACATAAAGTAGACATATGGGGAATGTTAAGTAATAACTATTTTTGGAGGTATTACTATGTATTTTAAAAGTAGAGAAATTGACTTTTGGAAATTTGCTTATTTTTCAAAATTTTTGGTAAATTTGGGATTTTTTTCATAAATAAGGGTGAAATATATTGACTCAAATTTATGACTGTCATGAAGCACAATATGTGACGAGAAAACAATCTCAGAATGGCCTGGATAAGTAAAAGCGTTCCAAAGTTATTACCACATAAAGTGACACATGTCAGATTTGCAAAAAACGGCCTGGAATTTGAGGTGAAAAGTGGCCCGGTACTGAAAGGGTTAAGGCTCTGAAGAAAATGCGGATAAGAGGACTATTTGTAAATCTTCCCTGTTGTTGCGCATTTATAGCCGTAAAGTGAACCTTTAAAGTGTTGGTTCTCAGGCCTTTCTTGAAGTCATCATGGAGAAAGTGTATGACCGTATTCAGGGAATTTGGATCTTCAGTGTTACTTTGATACCATGCTTTAAAAATGCGCCAGACTCTATTATAGACTTTTATAGTAGCCGGTTTTACTTCTGTGGACAGACCCAAATGAGCTAAAGAGTCCCGCTTAGTCTCCAGGCCATCAATTTGAGGCTGTTGGGGTTCGGATGGGGGTGGAATCTTCCATATCCATCCTTTGGAAAGACGTAGCGCCAGAGAAAATCACGTTCTCTGTGGCCAATAGGGCAGGATGGCAATTGCCTCCGCTTGATCCTGCTGAATCTTCCTGAGGATGTTCGGAATCATTGGAACTGGTGGAAATACATATACCAGGTCCTTTTTCCAACTGATCGATAATCCGTCGATTGCATAAGCTTGAATGGAACGATGAATGGAGCAGAACATCTCGGTCTTGTTGTTCCGCTCTGTCGCCATAACATCCATCTGAGGTTTCCCCCATCATTTCTCGATTTCCGTGAACACTGCCAGATTGAGACTCCACTCTCCTGGGTGAATTTTTTTGTGGCTGAGGAGGTTGGCCATGGTGTTCAGCCCTTTATGTGGACTGTAGATATTTCTTGAGTCCATCTCTTGGCCCATTCCATGAGAAGACTGCATTCCCTTGAGAGATCGTTGTTCCTGGTTCCCCCTTGCTTGTTTATGTAATAAACCGTAGGGATATTGTCTGAATGAACCAGGACCTTGTGGTCTTTCAGTTGGCCCTGAAAATGTAGAGACGCTAGGCGTACAGGTTTCAGCTCTCTCCAGTTGGAGGACTTCTTGGCATCGGAGATACTCCATTTCTTCTGTACCCACAGATTGTCGACATGGGCACCCAACCCCAGGAGGAGGCATCCATAGTGAGTTGAATCTGGGTTTGGGGTTGAAGACTTCTCCCCATTTCCAGGCGATTGGGTGACAGCCACCATTTGAGAACTTGACGCGCTGATCCTGGAATCACAAACTTTCTGTCCAGGCAGTGATAATTTTTGTCCCATGCTGTCAAGATGGCATGTTGAAGACCCCTGAAGTGGGCTTTTGCCCAAGGTACTGCATCCACCGAGGACGTTAATAGCCCCAATACAGACATGGCCTGCCGAAACGACACTCTGGGAGAGGAGATTAGGTGTGACACTTTTCTGTGGATAGCTGCTACTGTGTTTGAGGATAGCTTGACATTCATTCGATTTAAATTTAGCACAAATCCCAGATATTCTATTTTTTGAGAGGGAATAAGATGAGACTTTTTGTAATTCACCAGGAACCCATGATTCTGGAGTAATAGTAGCATTTCTTCTAGATCCGCTGTCAGTTGCGCTGACAACTTTGACATCAGTAGCCAGTCGTCTAGATACGGTACACAGCATATTCCTTTTAGGTGTAAGGCTTCTGTCAGAACCACTGCTATTTTCGAAAAGACCCTGGGGGCCGATGATATCCCGAACGGGAGGCAGGTGAACTGTAGATGAGATGTACCTTAACGAGACTGAACCACTATTTTCAGATATCTTCAGTGTTTCAGAAGAATAGGTATGTGTAAATAGGCGTCTTAGAGATCTATTGATGCCATAAAGCTGTTTTTTTCTAGAAGAGAGATTATTGAGCGAATAGACTTCATCTTGAATTTCTTTTTGGCAATATATTTGTTTAGATACGTTAGATCTACCACCAGCCTCCATTTGTTGCCGGGTTTGGGTACCGGGAAGATCTTTGAATAGACCCCCTTTTCAATTTCTGAAAACTACACTGGCTCCAAGGCAGCTTTGCCCTTGAATTCTTCTAGTAATTGCAGAATTATTGGGTTGGTCTCGTTCACCAGATATTGGTCTGGAGGAAACTTTATGAATTCCAAGTCGTAGCCTTTTTGAATGATGTATCGGTCGATGTGCTTTCCCATGCTGTGACAAACTCCTTTAGCCTTGCTCCTACCAGGGGCTGAGGCCTGGCGTCATTGTTCTGAGGGCTTTTTGTCCTTTTTCCTAAAATCAAGTCTGTCTTGCCTGTTACGGAATCTTCTTTGTCTATCAAACTGTTGCCTGTTCCGAAATCTAGGGGATCTTCTTCTTTGGGAGCAAAAGGATCTGAATGGTTTTCTCTTAGTCTCAGGAAACTTTGCAGTTTTTCCATCATTTAAGGATTCTAAAATTTTTTCCCAGCTGTGGACCAAAGAGAGATGTGGGCTGGAATGGAAGGTTACAGAAGTGAAATTTAGACATAAGGTCACCAGACCACTGTTTGATCCATAATGATCTTCTGGAGGCATTGACGAGTGCCAAGGCGTCCTTCTTCAGCCACTCATTTATCAGAGGGTGACCAGGAAATGCTTTAGCCCCCATTTTGGGAAAATAAAACAATTTATCACAATTTGATTTATCAGAAATATCTCTATCAGATTCAACTGTGTCCTTGACAGCTTTGAGAAGACCCCCTAGTTTCTCTTTATGGAACAGCATAATATCCTCCAAATCCTCAGAATTTGAGTCTATTTCCCCCTCAGACAAGGAGCTATCGGACGAGGATACATATTGAGGCAAGGCAGTATTATGAGATGTTTTAACGTTCTTATTTGCAGCCCTGAAATCATCAAATATAGAAGATAGCTATTCCTTGAACCAGCCCAAAAAGCCACTGTTTTGGGAGGGAGGAGACTCAGATTCCACAGAGGACCAGCACTGACATAGATCAGAGGGAGCATCATCTGGCATAGGCTGATGGCAATTTCTGCAGGAGCGGTGTCTGGATTTCCTCTTCCTCTAAGGCTACTTTCACACTAGCGGCAGTCCGGATCCGGCAGGTGAAGGGTGCCGCCGGATCCGGACTGCCGCAGGGACATGTGTGGGGCCAGAACCTCGTTCCGGCCCCACATGTCACACAGTACCATATACAGACATACATACATACACACACATACACACAAACACATACATACTTACATACTCCAGGCAGGCAGGCCGCACGTCTTCACACCCAGGAGGCGCGCAGCTATGACAATTTCCCACAGCGCCCTCTGTGCCCCTTTTATAGCACATTCCAATACTCATTCCAGGTCTCTCCCTTTGTTCCATGAACTATGCTTGCTGCTGCGTTTCATAATGTATGCCATCAGGGCCAGATTGGGAAAACAGACCTGGCACACAAATAGATGCAGTGTGTACAGACATATAGTATATACAGCAGTGTACTGTTATGGGAGGTACGGGGTATAATATATGCAGTGTGTATAGGTATATAGTATATACCGTAGAGTGCTCATATGTGAGGTACAGGGCATAATAGATGTAGTGTGTACAGGTATATAGTAAATACAGCAGTGTATTGTCATGAGGTATTAGGTATAAATTACAGCTCGTACTTCACATATCAGTCCACTGCTGTATATAAAATATATCTATACACACATCTATTATACCTCGTACCTCATATATCAGTACACTGCTGTATATACTATATATCTGTACATATTGCATCTATAATACTGTGTAATATATGCAATGTGTGTGTATGTGTATATATATAAATATATATATATATATATATATATATATATATATATACAGAGCAGTGTACTTATGTAAGACATAGAAGGTATAATAGGTGCAGTGTGTACAGATATATGTGGTCAATTATACATTATAGTCACTGTGTGTGAGGTACATGAGGTAGTGTTCACTGTAACTGTCTCAAGTATTATATATGAGTGAGCAATGAATAAAAAACTAGACATGTGTGGGGGACAAAAAAACAGAAAAAGTGGAGGAGCTCCTCTTACCACTCCATTCCAGACTGTATGGATCAATGCAGAGCAGATTATGAACCTCTAATTTGCTGTTAGGGGATGAAGGACCTGTGATGATGATAGATGGAACTAATTAGGGGGCGGGGCCTCTCCTCCACTGCGGGCCCCCCTTCCTCAACGGCCCCATAGCAGCTGCATGGTCTGCCTATATGGTAGGTATGCCACTGACTGCAGCCAATCAACAAGCGTTTAAGCTTTGGGCACTTGGAAGCCATCACAGTCATGTCTAGTATTGGCATGGTTGTGATTGGCCGGTGCACCATATGACCATGCATAAATGTTGGATCACATGGAGCGTTGCCATTCTGCTCTAACTAGTGTAGGGACAGTATACTGGGTGCACCTAGCCAAACTCCAGCAGAGTTTGTGCGTTCTCTTTGCCATCTCCCAATATTTGGTGGTTGACAGTTACCAACCCCCATCCCAAAAAAAAATTAAGAATTGTAATAAGATGACCCATTTTGCATCCATCCAACTAAAGTGGGTGAGGAAATTCTTCTGTGGAGTGTGTCTGTGAAAATCATGAATTAAAAAAAAAAAAAAAATTAGGAACACCCCCCTTCATCCGTCTAACTATTGTGGGAGAGGAAATTCTTCTGTGGAGTGTGTCTGTGACAGTCTGGCAATTTTTTTTTAAATAAATCTCTTTTTATTAGTTTTAAATTTTTTAAAGGCAAATAACAACACACGACATATGTCTTACAAGATATACAGTACAGCACATAAAGACTTACATAGCTTCAGGTTTGTTTGAGGTGGCCTGGGAGGGTAGAAAAGCCCCCCTGACCACCCCTACTAATGATGGAACAATGAGGAACCAAAAGCAGACAGCATAATAGCTTAGGTAGATAAGAAATGCTCTACTAAACAGTAATCAAACATAGGTCAGATAGTGACCTTGAAAATGCAAACATTCCATGGACCTACAATGTCCATGACAGGAACTTGGAAAGCGCGGGGCACACCTCTGTATCTACTCACAGCGCTATCAGGCATCAGATAGAAAAGGCTGGAGGTCTCCCCTCATAGAGAAATCTAGCCATGGCGACCAGACTTTCCGAAACTTTGCAAGAGATTTCGAAGAAAGGGAACTCAGTTCCTCCAACCTTGCCACCTGACCCACCTTGTGAATCCACTGCAAAACTGGCGGGGCAGATTCCTGCTTCCAGTACAATGGCACCATTGCCTTTGCAATCAGAACTAGTTGAACCCATAGAGCAAAATTGAAATGGGAAGAACCTGAGGGAAACAAGTTCAAAAACAAAATCTTGGTGGAGAGCTTGGGGGAACCTGGGCAAACTTTGGATATGATTCTACCTATTGACTCACAGTATCTCTTGATGAGTCTGCATTCCCACCAAATATGAGTATACGACCCTATGTCGGATAAGCATCTCCAACACACAGGTGGAACTGAGGAGTACATTGCGTGAAGTGCTATGGGCGTTTTGTACCAATGGCTCACCAACTTATATGAGGTTTCCTGAAGTGTAATGCACTTAGATGGACCACAGCATCTAGAGTAAATATTGCCAATTTCTTCTCAAGTGAACATAATTCCCAGTTCCTTTTCCCACGCCCCAATGTAAGATAACTGTACCTCCGCGGAGGGAAGTAGGAGAGCCATGTATATTTTTGAGATCAGTTTTTGAACTGGAGAGCATTGCACTGCTAATTTTTCATACCCCGTTAAGTCTCTACAAAAGTTACTCTTGTCTGGAACAGCATTAAAGCTAGACTTCAAATGAGAGTACGTGAGGACATCCAGTCCTGAGCAATGTGTCTTAGAGCGCAAAGAAGTCAGCTCTGGAAAAGTCCCGTCAGATAGGACATCCCCCATGAAATGCGTATTGAGTAACCTTTGTAAAGATGTCCATGTCCCTGTAAAAGGGGAAGCAAGTCCTAACAGGTCTCCCAACCTCATGACAGGTGAAGGATAGGACCAGAGATCTGCATTTTCAGAGAGGGAATGCCAAGCTAAGAGTGGTGCTTTCGTTAGAGTAGAGACAGTCGCGGGAATGCGGTTGCCCATTTTCACCCAAATAAACGCCTGCGTAAGGGAGAAACCCGCCACCTCCTCTTCAACCCGCACATACAATTTGTTTCTAGGTTGTACCAGTCTATGACCCTCGAGGCCTGAACTGCAGCATATAATTTCTCTAGATCAGGAAAGCCCACTCCTCCTTTCGTCTTTGGTTTGATTAAAGTGGCATAGGCAACCCTACACATACCATTATTCCACACATATTTCAGGAATAGGCTGCGGAGTTTCAGAAAGAAGGACCGTGAAATGAATATGGGTAGGACCTGCAGCACATATAGAATTTTTGGAACTATTAGCATTTTCAGTAAATTCACTCTCCCTAGCCACGAAATATAGGGAATTTTCCAAGATTTCATTATATCTTCTATAGATTTAAGCAGGGGTACATAGTTGTGAGAGTACCAATCCTTAGAGGAAGGAGATAGCTGTATCCCTAAGTACGGAATGGAGGAGGATGCCCACGTAAAGGATGAGCGATCCTTGGCCCGATCTACCACTCTAGCTGTACATGTGATGTTTATAGCATTCGATTAGAAGGATTTATTTTAAAATTGGAGAGGCGATGAAAGTGTTCAAAGGTGTCTGATAGAGCAGGGAAGGACAACTTGGGATTAGACATGAGAATGAAAAGGTCATCCGTAAATGCCGCCGTAAAGTGTTCTTTACCTCCTATTTTAATGCCTCTGACATCGGGTAGCTGTCGTATGTGTTGTATTAGAGTTTCCATCATAAGAACAAACAACAGTGGAGATAGAGGGCAGCCCTGTCTCGTCCCATTGTGAATCAAAAAGTTATCGAACATACAGCCGTTAACTCTAATAGAAGCATTGGGGTTCTTGTACAATGCCAGTATAGCCCTAACACAATCCATAGGAAGCCCAAATGTGATTAGCGTCTTTTCCATATACAACCAATCTATTCTATCAAAGGCCTTTTCGGCGTCTGTAGAGAGTAAGGCTAAGGGAATCTGCTTGATTTTAGCGTACTGGATGAGGTGTAAAACTCTCAGGGTGTTGTCCTTCCCTTCTCTCCCTTTAACAAAACCTACTTGTCCTGGGTCAATCAAACGAGGTAGGAGGGACTGAAGCCTATTTGCTAGCAGCTTGGCGTACAATTTGATGTCCGTATTTAGTAGGGCAATGGGTCTATAGCTACCACAAAGACCTGGGTCTTTGCCCTCTTTGGGTAAAACTATAATGTGGGCCATAAGGGACTGAGGAGGAAAGTCACAACCTCTGGCAGCCAAAGTAAAGGCCTGCAGCAAGTGAGGGAGTAAGACCTGTGAGAAGGCTCTATAGTAACTAACTGGGAGGCCATCTGGACCTGGGCTTTTGTTTAGGGGAGATTCTTTCAGAACTTTTTGTATCTCCATTGTTGTAAAAGGAGCATTCAACGCCTCGACGTGTGTTTGGGAAAGTGAGGGCAAATTCAACGAATCTAAAAAAGCGTCTATTTGTGCAATTCTATGTCCCTCCCCCTCAGTCTTCCCCTCCCTTAGGTTATAAAGGGTGGAATAGAATTTTTCAAATTGAGTAGCTATGTCTTTTGTGTTTGTGAATGTCGTCCCTGAAGCATCTCTGATTTCTTTAATGAATAGTTGGTCCCTTCTCTTTTTTGCCATAAGGGCCATCAGACGGGACCCTTTATTGCCATGAATATATATCTTATGTTTCGAGTACAGGTATGCCCTGGATGCCTTAACATTAAGTATTTGATTTAGTTTCTCCCTCATAGATGTTAGTTCTGCTAAGGACTGGGCTGCCAATGTTTGTTTATGCACCCGCTCAAGTCTTGCTATATTAACCAATAAATCATCCATCTCCTACCTCCTTTGCTTTTTCACAAATGAGCATAGTGAAATTAGTTCACCCCTAATAACAGACTTGTGGGCTTCCCAGCAAACCGTCGAGGATACCGGGGACGACGCATTTTCACTGAAGTAGCGTTGGATTGCCGTCTCAATTTTTTGTTTGTGAAAGGGGTTGCGTAGGATAGAGTCATTAAATCTCCATGAATTTCCTCTAAGTGGGAGAGACTCAATCGTGATAGACATGGAGACTGGTGCATGATCTGATATACCAATGTTCCCTATGGTAGCTCCTTTGAGTAAATGTAAATGGGGGTCAGAAAGGAAAAGGTAGTCAATCCTCTGGTATGATTTATGCACTTCTGAATGGAAAGTATAATCCTTCCCTGAAGGAAACAATTGTCTCCATACGTCCCTGACTGCTAGAGTTGCGAGCGTACGTTTCAATGCCCATAACTTCTTTTGAGAGGAGTGGGCTTTACCCGAAGAGGAATCCAGCATAGGTTCCAAGGTTACATTCAGATCGCCTCCCACAATGCAAATTCCCTCTGTGAAAGCGTGCAGAACCTCTAGAGTGCTAATCAGCCAAGGTACCTGGTTAACGTTAGGTGCATATAGACCAGCAATTGTAACTTTAGTGTTCCCTATAGTGCCCTTCAAAAATAAGTATCTGCCCTCCGGGTCTGACATGGAGGTGAGCAAATCAAAGGGAAGAGCTTTCTTGAACGCAATGGTCACACCTCTGGACCTAGACAGGCCAAAACAGGAGTGAAACCACTGCGAGAAGGAAGATTGGGGTAAATTAGGTACTTTACCCTTCTTGAAGTGCGTTTCTTGCAATATAGCTACATCACAGTGCAAAGCTCTCAGGTGCTATAAAATACGAGATCTTTTCTGAGGGGAGTTAAGACCCCGCGCGTTCCAAGTGATCACATTTATACTCGCCATGAAAAAGAGAAATAAAAAAGAGACAAGTTACAAAACAGTGGGTATACAACAGGACAAGAAAATAGTGTTTAAAGGATCTATCTGTCTACCCTGTAGGAAGTTAGAGAAAATCTTTGGGATATGGACAGAGCCCTCACATGTTACACTCTTTCGGCAGATACTACAATATGAACATTATAGCCAAGTAACTCTATATTAATCGTACAATAACCAGCTAATAAACATATGGTAAATTCAGCATTATCAGCATGTATAACTATACAATAAGTTCAGCACTGTCAGCTTGTATAACTATACAAAATAGCAGCCTAAACTACTCTCACTCAACTTAAAACTAACAGAATATCCTTCCTGAGGTAGGTCGTAATACTCTTTTAACTGGTATGAACCAAAACAAGATCAATCATTAGTGGCTGAAGCACTCCGCCCGCTGCCGCGTTGTCTCTGTGTCTTCCAGGGAGAGATTGATGGGAGCTTGGGAAGATCAGCAACATCCGTGATCTGGGCCCATGTAGGGACCTCCGTTGGATCCATATGAATGGCTTCACAAAAAGGGAGAATGTCCTAAGGATGCCTGACATATCTTGTGGTCCCTTGGATGGTACAGGCTAGGCCAAAGGGAAACAGCCAACGATAAAGGTATCCTCTGGATCTCAGAGCATCCGTGAGCGGTTTCATCTGTCGTCGCTTGTTGAGGGTAACTGGAGACAAATCCTGAAAGAAGGCAATAGTGGAACCTTCAAATGATAGATTGGTAGCATCTCTCACTGCTCTTAAAATAGCATCCCTATGTTGGTAATTAAGGATTTTGCATATAATGTCTCTGGGGGGATCTCCTTCTTTAGGTTTTGGCCTCAGTGCACGATGAGCGCGCTCGACCACCAATGCTTCTGCCTGCTCTGGTGGCAGAAGCAAACGCAAGATGGAGTACGTGATGTCCATGACCTCAGAAGTGGTTGGAGATTCTGGAACCCCCTTTATACGAAGATTATTCCTCCTTCCTCTATTATCTTGATCTTCCACGTAAGATAGGATATTATTCAAATGTATCTGACACGACTGCAGGGCTTGCGAGGTAGCTACCCCATGTTTAATGAGCGATGTTTGGTGCTCCTCCAGCTGCTCTACCCGTCCTCCAATCTCAATGACATCTTGCTTGATAACAGAAAGTTCAGACATAACTGGCTATAGTGCAGTCTCAATGATCTTTTGCAGAGTCTTGTGAGTAGTTTTAAGTTGCGTATCTTTCTCGGCAACCTCCTCAGTGTCGTTTATTTCTGAATCGGAACATTCTTTTCTAGGCGGTTGGGGGGCTATTGTTTGATGCTTTTGCGCATTTGTAGAAGGAGATGCTGGTTTATTCAGATATTTCTGCATTTCATGTTGCCCCTTATGTGACTTCAACGTGCTGGGAAAGTCTGGCTTCCCAATCTTCCCCATTGTGAGATTTACAATAAATAAGGCACAAACTTGGTGAGGAAAAGAACTCTAGCTGCCGTTTTGTATGAAGAAATAGAGGGCTTGCTATGTCCACCCCAGGGAGATATTTATTGGCTCATCTGAGCTTGCTAACAAGGTATGTGAGCTGAAAAAATTGGGCCCAAGACCCCGACAGTAGAGGCGTGGTGGTGGCTTCACAAGAGGCCCACGGAGCTGTATCCCGTATCAACCAGTTAATAAAGAGATATTTTGCTGATAATATCTCTTATCGGCTCCAAAGGTGATATTAATGGCAAAGGGAGCAGGAGCACCCCGTTGGAGGCAAGGGTCAATAGGCAAGGTCCGTCTGGAGATAGGAGTTAGCTTGAATGCCTATGATTTCTTACAACAATCTCACTACAGGGCCCACAATAAAGAATCCCCTGTCAGCTGGAGAAGAAGAACTCCGTAATGATCAGCACCGCATCAGAGTAGCTTGGCAAGATGGCGGACGGGCCGTTCACTAGTCCTGTCTCCCTTGCTGCCGCACCCTCCGCTGCGCCCTACGGACCCTCTGTTGGACCTCACCCGTCCGGGCACCGATGAGGACTCAGATCCTACCATCTCCAGGAATCGGCTGGTAAGTAAGAGCCTCTGATGCGATTCCTCTTCCGCCGCAGTCACCTGAGGGCCAGGCTTCAGGCCTCCGACTGGGCCCCGAGCAGATCTCCAGATAGCCGAGGGTCAGCGGCCCCCCGCAGGACTCGGATGACAGCGGGTGATATACTGGAGGTGCTGGGTGACTCTCCTCCACTCACCGATGTTTTTAAAGCTGCCGATGGCACTAGATAAAGCTTGGGCCACAGGAGCTGTACAAGTGTGCGTCTTCTCACTATAGCCGCTAGCCACGCCCCCCCCCCCCCCACACACACACACAGTCTGGCAATTTTTTTAAATTTAGAACACTCCTTTGGCATCCTTCTGACTGTAGTAGGAGAAAAATTCTTTTAAAATATAGTCCCACGATAGGAGACGTATGAGATGTATAGCTAAGATGAAATATTTTACCCAGTTTTAACCCAGGACATACATGCACCAAACTGTGACGCCATGGCCCTTAGCAACCTGACAAAGAAAACAGACACATGGAAAAAAAACAAACAGAAACAGTGTTGGCTTCCTCCCCTACCTCTTCCATCTATACCACAAGGTCAAGAGCCTCTTCAACTTCCTATTTTTTATTTCTATGCATTTTATGTTATTTTAAGTCATTTCCCTATCCACATTTGTTTGCTGGGCAATTTAACTGCTCTTATGCCCATTTTGGAGCGTTTTGCAGCCCTCTAACCCTTTCTATGACTTTTTTTAGTGCCCAAACTTCAGGTCCCCATTGACTTCAATGGAGTTTGTTTTTCGGAACCCAAATCGAACTTTGAAACAAAATTCGACCGAACCCTTCGAACCCGGACATCCAGCGGTCCACTCATCCCTACTACTAAGTACTGAGCTCCCATTCAACCACAGTCCAGGGCCAAGACTAGGACTAGCTGACTACCTAGGGTGTAACTTTACCAAAGTGAAGAAGGGGCACAATTTTAATGGCCAAATAACTCAGCAATGCAGAGGATAAGAGGTGGCTGAAGGACCTGTGTCACGTCATCAGGTGATATGAGGGGGCGGAGCCCCAGTGCTGTGTACAGAGGGTTGAGTCTAAATCCTAGTGGGCTAAAGGATCTGGTCCCTCAGCTCACTAGGAATTAGCCTGCACTATAAAAGAATGCTAATTTCTAGTGGGCTACAGGAAGAGGTCCCTCTGCCCACTAGGATTTAGCCTGCTGTATATAAGAATGCTAAATTCTAGTGGGTTGAAGGACAATTAATTTATAGAAGTCCAGTGGTGAATTTTCTTTTTTTCTTTTTCCTTTTTTATAATTAACTAAAGAGGTTTTTCCAAAAATTGAAAAAAACCTCACAAGGGTAGGAAAAGCAGTTAGAAAAATATTGCAAAAAAATATATACTCATACCTGCCCTGCCACTACAACGCTGTCGCTCTGTAGCCTGAGAACAGTTATTGTCTGTAGCGTCACATAAGCTATTAATGCAAAGTCATCGTTATTGATCCAAGGACGATTGTAAATGGCACGAACCAAACAAAAACCACTAGAAGACTTTTTTTCCTTTCTTACAGAAAAATGGAAGGTGCCATTTGTCAGTTTGTTTGTTTTTTTACCCTTTCGCTACCAGCGTCGCACATGTACAGCGCTGGAGCGATGTGGGAACATAATGCTCGCTTGCACATGCAGCGGGCTCCATGGCCGGCAAGTCTCAGCTGTTTCAAACAGCAGAGACCTGCTGCTACTTACCGATATCGGTGATCGGTAACTAGGGAATTAGATGCTATGATCACGTGACATCACGGCATCTAATAGCACTAAAACCCGGAAGTGCGCGTCCTACAGATGCCCCATGTGGCCAATCGGGGCATCTGCACTCTATCTGAAAGCTGTAAGCCTCGCTGATGAGGCTTACAGTGTTCATGCTGCATTCTTAGTCCAGGATAAGAAATGAGCAAACCTGGCATTAAATTGCATGTAAAAAATCCCTGATAGTTCAAAATGAAAAATTAAAAACATATATGTATAAGTTCATATATGATGCTTAAAATAATCACAAAAAATAATAACAAATGTTAAAAAATACAAAAGCTTAAATCACCCTCCTTTCCGTATAATTAAAAAATAAGTACCTAAATAACAATAAATATGAACATCATCGGTATCATCATGACCGAAAACGCCCATACTTTTAAAATATAAAAAAAATTTCCAATACGACGGAAAAAAGGGTCAAAATGGCCGATTTGCCATTTTTTCTTTTCTTCTCTTAACCAAAAAATTTAATAAAATGTGATCAAAAAGTCACGCACACTCCAAAATAGTATGAATAAAAACTATTGATTGTCCAGCAAAAACTGAGCCCCTAAACAGCTCAGTGGATGTAACTATAGAAAAGTTATAGGGGTCGGAGTATGACGATGTAAGAAAAAAATTTAAGTTTAAATTTATTTTTACACTATTTGAACATACCTATACATATGGGGTATCGTTTTAATCATACTGACCCAGAGAATGAAGGGTATGTTTTGCCGCAAACAGAATGCCGTGGGAACAAAACCCGTAAAACTGTGGACGAATAGCGTTTTTTTTTTTCCAATTCCACCCCATTTGGAGTTTTTTTTACCATTTCCCAGTACATTTTATTCCATAATTAATTGTGGCAATCAAAAGTACAACTTGTCCCGGAAAAATAAGCCCTCATACAGCTATGGGAACAAAAATATAAAAAAGTTATGGCTTGCAGAAAATAGGGAACGCCAAACTGAAAAAACCTCCAGTATCCAAAGGGTTAAACTAAAAAAAAAAAAAAAAACTACGCTGATCAGCGCTGGGATTAAAGCTCCTGCTCCTGCAATCTAGCAGGAGCAGGTCGGGTCCCGGCTCACAGACAGAACGGGGACCCTGGGTATTAAACCGCTCCTGTCTTCTCCTCAGCCAGAGGACAGCCGTACCTGGGCACATGGTGGAGCAGGAAGGAAGCGGCAGTGCCGCTTCCTGTGTTAGTCCCGCGGTCACGTGTCTCTGGGGGCTACAGCAGTGCTGCAGGGTCTAAGGAGACCCTGATCAGCTCTGCCTGTGTCTAATGAGCCCACAGGGCGCTGTTTTCCCCTGTAACTGGGGCTCCTGTGGATGCCCCAGTTAGGGGTTGTTCACATATCAGTTATTTGATCAGTTATTTCCATCAGTTATTGTCAGCCAAAACCAGGAGTGGACACTAAACAGAGATCAGGTATAATGAAAAGATCTGCACCTGTTTGGTGTTTTTGACCCACACCTGGCTTTGGTTCACAATAACTGATGGAAATAACTGATCAAATAACTGATATGTGAACAACCCCTTACAGTGGGAAAAAAAAGTGTTAAAAAAAAAAAGTCAATGTCCTCCAGAGGTCTTTTAATGACCTCCTGGGGGACATATTATTTGTCAAAAATAAATTAATATATAAGTAAAAAAATAAATAAAACAAAACAAAAAAATTGTAAAAAAAAAAAAAAATTAAACAAGCAGTTGCAAATGGAAACAGTCACCATAGTCGCCCCGTTAAATAAAATCTATACATGTTATATATCAAAATGATTGTCATTAAATAGGGAACCCATTGCAATAATTAATTTGTGTGTCAGTTTTAATATTTAAAAAATAAAAATCTATAATAAAAATAATTACTTTTTTTTAATAAGAATTAGCGGTTTTTGTCCAATTTACACCTAGAAAAATATAAAAAAATCTTAAAAAAAAACATTCTAATAAAAAGTTCTAAGTGTCAAGTAAAAAAAAAAATTATTGCAAAAATTATTTTCGTATTTAAAAAAAAAAAAATTAGGGTCACTAAACCACCATGTGTCCAAATCACAAAAAGTTGCCTGGACATTAAGGCCTTTTATAGGTCCGGTCATGAAAGGGTTAAGTATGTAGTGCTCCCACAGTCAAGGTTACTTCAGGGGTACAATATTCCACAGTCCCACCAACTAAGGGAGTGGAATCAATGGCAACAACATTAACGTGGTTAATAAGAGACAAAGAGACAGAGCAAAATTGTTGTCAATAAAATTAGAGGCGGACCCTGAATCAATAAATGCCTCCCCAGAACAAGTGCCAAAAGAAACGACCACAGGTAACAACACCTTCTTTCTTACCACCTTGGGGAGTACCTTATCCTTCCGGAAGCCAGGACGTGGAGATCTCCTGGAGGGAGGGAGTTTAGGACATTGCCATAACCAATGATCCGTCTCGCCACAGTAGAAGCAGACAATCCTCAGACGTCTTTGATCCCTCATGGTAATTCCGAGCTGCATAGGTTCCTCTTGACGATCCTCTAGCAGGGATCTCGGGGGCCGAGAGTCAGGTTTAACTACCACCTGAGGAAACGTCTGACATTCTCTCTATCTTACTCTGATGCGTCGGTCCAGTCTAATGGCTAAGGTCATGGTCTGCTCTAAAGTGTCAGGAGGGAACTTACTAGCATATCCTTTAAGTCCTCAGAAAGTCCTAACCTGAATTGACACTTAAGTGCTGTATCGTTCCAGCCAGAAGAAACACATCATCTCCAGAACTGAATATTCTTCTACGGGCCTGTTACCCTGACAAAGAAACCTTAAATGACTCTCTGCCATAGTCGACTTATCAGGCAGGTTTGTCATATAATATACAAAGAGCCTGAAAAAACGCCTCAACAGAAGTCAGACATGGAGAGTCTGGGGGAAGAGAATAAGCACACTCTTGCGGGTCACCCTGCAACAGAGAGATAATGATTCCCACTCTCTGTTGCTCAGAGCCCGAAGACTGTGGGCGTAATCGAAAATAGAGCTTTTGCAGCTCTCCTTGAACGTTAAAAAAAAAAATCTACGTTCTCCTGAGAAATGGTCGGGCAATTTGACGTGGGGCTCAAGATTCTGCAGTGAGGAAGCCGCTACAGGTGATGTCTGAAGCTGCTCCTGCTGCTGCAGCCTCTCTGCTAGGTCCTGCACCATCTGATCCATAAGAACCCACATAGCGACTATGAGTTTTAGGTGGGCCTGTGATTCTGTCACGTATCAGGGAAAAGTGCAGCCCACCCACACCACTTTCCCTACCTACTTGCACGGTCCGTCCTAATCGACGGGGCGCAACTGAACAGCGGTCCCTAGCTTAAATATGTAGAGGGCCTTACAGGGAAAGGGAAGAAAGGGGAGTAACTACAGAGAAGACAGAAAACTCGATTTAGTTACCACGCCAAGGTCTAGAGCCAGGAGGTCAAGTCAATACCAAGGGAAAACACGGGAGCAGAGTCAAATACAAGCTGAGGCCAAAAACAGAAGTCGCAATGAAGATAACCGCTAGTGAGGGAAATAAAGACCAATCACCTGGCCACAGGTTGCCTGTTTCAATAGGCCCAAAAGATCGGTCATGTCACGTGACCTCCCTCAGCATACTCACACAACTTACTGCCGTCGACGCTCAACCACTCCTCTGCTCATTGCCATGGAGACAAGGCCGCCGGCTCCCCATTACAACAAACCCTGATATGGCTATGTGAACGGAAAAGTAAAAAAGGGTTAAATACAACTTTTAGACCATTCACCATTGCAGTACACTGGTATCACTTCATAAAAGTAAACCTAGCAATAGCCGCTTCTGTGGTGGTTACTTTACATTAAAATGTGTTGACGGCACAGTTGTGGTACCATTGTGCGGTAAGTAGCTGCAGTTAGTTGCGATCCAATATTGTGACACAGTAGAAGTCAACAAAGGTGGGAGAGAAAACAGTCAATAGGTCTGGATAAAGCATGAGTTCAAGAAATATATGCTGGTAGTTATTGTATTCTAAAAGACTGAAAAGACATGAGAGCGGCTCGGGCCCCAAAGCAGTTGCTTCCCCTGCTTCCCCAATAGCTACACCATTGCATAAACCCTACCAAGAAACTTCCCAATGAGCCACCCAAGCCCTTCTAATGACCATAGGCCAGGTGCCTAACAATGTGATGCTTCCAGCATTAACACATATACCTGACCATATACAGAGATATACAGCTACTTGTCCTGTCTGGTGCCCCTGTCCATACCGGCAAGCACTAAGCCCAGTATTAGTAATCAGGGCCGTCTGTAGATAGCCGTAATTACTAAAACTGTAGTATTGTAAAAAAAAATACACACACACCAGTATAAAACATTTTATTGAAATAAACACTCCCCCAGACCCCTGTTTGACCATTTTATTAAAAAAAAAAAAAAAAAAGCTGGTCCGACGTAGTCCACCGAATCCGACGTAGTCCTCTGCATTCACGACCCTGAAAAATAGAAAACAAACACACAAACACAGACCACTTACCTCTTCCTGCAGTGGGATAATACACACAGCAATGTCACTGTACAGGGATAATAAACACAGTGATGTCACCGTACAGGGATAATAAACACAGTGATGTCACCATACAGGGATAATAAACACAGTGATGTCACCGTACAGGGATAATAAACACAGTGATGTCACCGTACAGGGATAATAAACACAGTGATGTCACCGTACAGGGATAAGAAACACAGTGATGTCACAGTACAGGGATAATAAACACAGTGATGTCACCGTACAGAGATAATAAACATAGTGATGTCACCGTACAGGGATAATAAACACAGTGATGTCACCGTACAGGGATAATAAACACAGTGATGTCACCGTACAGGGATAATAAACACAGTGATGTCACTGTATAGGGATAATAATCCTCAGATTAACACATTGTGCCCCCGTCAGACCTCCCGGCCACACATAGTCATCAACGTCTGATGTTGTATGACGCCAGGTCCCATGGCATGTTGGGAAGAATAAGGTGGTCCTTCTCCTGTGGACTCCATATCAACCAGCGACGCACCCTGCCAAGAAAGGTAAGTATTACAGTTCGGGGGGGGCAAGGAAGGGATGATGGCACTGGGGTACATGGGAGGGAGGGGCTGATGATGGCACTGGGGGATATGGGATGGAGGGACTGATGGCGCTGGGGAACATGGGACAGAGGGGCTGATGGCACTGGGGAACATGGGACAGAGGGGCTGATGGCACTGGGGAACATGGGACAGAGGGGCTGATGGCACTGGGGAACATGGGACGGAGGGGCTGATGGCGCTGGGGGATATGGGACGGAGGGGCTGATGGCACTGGGGGATATGAGATGGAGGGGCTGATGGCACTGGGGCGTCTGGGGGACATTGGATGGAAGTGCTGATGGCTCTGGATGACATGGGATGCAGGGGCTGATGGCGCTGGGGAAGGGGGGACACTGTGTATGCTGCTGCAGTGCAGTGCTGATTACAGGTTCAGTGTGTACAGTACAGTCTGGAGTAGTCGAGCACCTGTGAGCACTGTGACTGTTCCCAGTCAGACTCCATTCCCCTTGTGCCCCACATTTCACTCCCAGCAGCCCCTGCCTCAGCCTCACCTGCACAGTTGCACTTCTGTGCAGTTGCTCTCGCTCCTCCTGGACTCTCTATGACTGCTGCCGCTCTGGCCCGCCCGCCCCCTGCTGTTCTATGGTTTGGGGAAACAAGTGAAGGGCCGGATATAGCGGCGGATGTCACGGGTGCAGCATCTTGACACGGTCCGGCGGAGCCGCGGAGTCAGAGGTGTAGCTAGAGGTTCAGCACAGGGGGGGCGAAACATTCTTGAGTGGGCCCCCCACTTAGTGGCTTCCCAAACTCATGTTTCTAACTTCACAGACACATACTACTTGTTGTGGTTATAATATTGTATTAGAAAGATGACTGTATAAACTGCAAGATCATCTATGTTGTTAAGTACAGTACAACAGACTTTCTACATACCCTACTCTAAATACTCTACCACATAATGCAGTAAAATATAGGAGTAATAGGAGTAAAAAACAAGGAAACCTGTCCCCAGTTTTTACATCACTAAACTAACAGTCCCCTGCCCCCATCAGACCTCAGATAAGCTTAATGTGTCCCCATCAGACCTCTGATCAGCGTATTGTGCCCCGATCAGACCACAGATCATCAGAATGTGCCCCTATCAGACCTCAGATCAGAATGTGCCCCGATCAGACCTCAGATCATCAGAATGTGCCCCCATCAGACCTCAGATCATCAGAATGTGCCCCCATCAGACCTCAGATCATCAGAATGTACCCCCATCAGAGCTCAGATCAGCAAAATATGCCCCCATCAGAGCTCAGATCAGCGTATTGTACCCCAATCAGACCTCAGATCATCAGAACGTGCCCCGATCAGACCTCAGATCATCAGAACGTGCCCTGATCAGACCTCAGATCATCAGAACTTGCCCCATCAGACCTCAGATCATCAGAACTTGCCCCTATCAGACCTCAGATCATCAGAATGTGCCCCCATCAGACCTCAGATCAGCGTATTGTGCCCCCATCAGACCTCAGATCAGCAAAATGTGCCCCCATCAGAGCTCAGATCAGCGTATTGTGCCCCCATCAGACCTCAGATCATCCCACTGTGCCCCCATGAGACCTCAGATCAGCGTAATGTGCCCCCATGAGACCTCAGATCAGCGTAATGTGCCCCCATGAGATTTCAGATCAGCGTAATGTGCCCCCATGAGACCTCAGATCAGCGTAATGTGCCCCCATGAGACCTCAGATCAGGGTAATGTGCCCCCATGAGACCTCAGATCAGCGTAATGTGCCCCCATGAGACCTAAGATCAGCAGAATGTGCCCCCATGAGACCTCAGACCAGCGTAATGTGCCATCAGACCTCAGAGCAGCGTATTGTGCCCCCATCAGACCTCAGAGCAGCATATTGTGCCCCATCAGACCTCAGAGCTGCTCATGGGGCCCCCATCAAACCTCAGATCAGCGTATTGTTCCGCCATCAGACCCCAGATCAGCGTATTGTGCCCCCATCAGACCTCAGATCAGCAAAATGTGCCCCCATCAGACCTCAGATCAGCTTAATGTACCCCCATCAGAGCTCAGATCAGCGTATTGTGCCACCATCAGACCTCAGATCATCCCACTGTGCCCCCATGAGACCTCAGATCAGCGTAATGTGCCCCCATGAGACCTCAGATCAGGGTAATGTGCCCCCATCAGACCTCAGAGCAGCATATTGTGCCCCATCAGACCTCAGAGCTGCTCATGGGGCCCCCATCAAACCTCAGATCAGCTTATTGTGCCGCCATCAGACCTCAGATCATCCCACCCAGCCACATAAGAGTAAAATAAAAAAGCTTTCTTACCTGTCCTGCGGCTGCCCTCCGGTCCGGCGCTCCACTCTCTTCCCTGGCTGGCGCGCACTATGACCTGACGCTGCGCAGCGTCAGGTCATAGTGCACGCCGGCCAGGGAAGAGAGTGGAGCGCCGGACCGGAGGGCAGCCGCAGGACAGGTAAAAAAGCTTTTTTATTTTACTCTTATGTGGCTGGGTGGGATGATGGGGGGTCCCTACATACAAGTGAGCGCTTCCTTAATGGAAGCGCTCACTTGTATTGGCCATCCCTGCTGGGCCCCCCAGAGGCACGGGGCCCAGAGCCGTCGCTCCCCCTGCCCCCCCGGTAGCTACGCCTCTGCGCGGAGTCCATGTAAGTGCGCCGCCCGGTCCGCGGCATGTTGATGTATTAGGAGGGCGGGCGGTCTTGGGCACAACAGCGGAGCGTGGGGGCCCCCTTAGACGTCGGGGGCCCCACGCAAATGAATAGGATGCGTGGTGCCCAAGACCGCCCCTGATTATGGATTAGGAGAGGCTAATACTGCTCATTACAGGGAATGTATACAGCAGTGGACTCCTACACATGCATGGATGAACTATGAACACTTTGAAGTGAAGGGACATCACTAAGTATCAGGGCATGAAACGCACTCAGTGATGGCTACATTTCATGGACCAACTGTGATCCAGAAAACGAGGCTGTCATTCAGAGCATGTTTTGTGGATCACTCCTGGCCAGGGGGGAAATCTTTTATTATTTTTAGTGAGCAAAGTAATATCTGTTTAAAGAAACATGCAAAACCATATGTGACACTAGAGAAATGAAAAGGGTTAATATAAATGCAGCTAGACTCCCAGAACTTCCTCTTGTCTGTGGTAATCTGAGCATAAGAGCAATAAATTAAATCACAAGTCTACCTTCTCCGTTCACTTCCTTGTAACAGATTCGCTGACGTCCAGTATTAGTCTCAGACAGAGTCTATGGCAAAGTTTCCAGTCCACCTGCCTGTCATTCTGTTACCATAGTGGCTTTAAACATAATTACTACCAAATTAAAATGCCATCTACGGGGTGCAGTACATAATTCAGACAGCAAACTGATCTGACTTTGAAGTAGTCAGTAGTATGCTGAAAAAAACGTTCAATAACATAGTGCTTCCCCTGTACTGATCTGTAATGACAGATACAAGCACCGGAAGAGAAAACTACATGTAACAGCTGCTGAATGTAACTACCTGGCTGCTGGCAGTGAAAGACGGAGCAGTGGTTGAACCATGTCTCAAGTGTCTCTCTTCTGGAGGGACAGTACCTAGGTTTACCAAAATCTCTCGGTCTCTTAGGACTCATGTACACGAACATGTGTGGCCCGTGCTGCAATACACCTGCACCGGCCATGTGCCTGCCGTTTGCGTATGCAGACCCATCCACTTGGTCTGCGATCTGCAAGATTCAATCCACACCGCCAAAAAATAGAACATGTTTCAGCATGGACTGAAATCCGACAGAAGTGCTCTGTAGCACCTCTGTGGACTTTCGCTCTGTATCTTGAAGATTGCGGGCCACAATATGGGCACATGTTAATGTGCATAAGCCCTTAGGCTGGAATCACACATGCAGTTTTTGTGGCAAACTCAGGAGTGGATACAAAAATTAGGGGAAGTATCTTTCTTTCCTTTAGGGCAGGGGTCAGCCAGCAACCTCCATCTGTTGTTGCAGTACCCTAGAACAAGGTCACTGCAACGGGTTAACTGATGTTATAGTCTGTTGCTTAGTTAAATGTGATTTGTTTTGTGTACCTAATGGCACTGTATGGACAATTAAGGGTTAAAGGGGTTATCTGTGAGTATATAAAGTCCCCCAACATGCCCGGCCTCCACACTGAATATACTTACCCCGCAATGCTAGGGAGGCTCGTCCCCGCCTGCCATTGGATCTAAACAATCCGCGTACGGGAGAAGCAGCAGTGGCAGTGGGGGGACCAGGAACAGCACAGGGAGCGGGGTAAGTATATTTATTGTGGGGGGCCCAGCATATTGGGGGGCTTTTTATCCTCTCGGATTGGATAACCCCTTTAACACCTTGGCTCATTTGGCTAGGTTGCCAGATGGACCTGGTTCTGCCCCTTGGTTAGTCACTGCAGTGAGGAGTCTGCGCTTAGCTGTGCTGAAGACCTACATGTGCAACATCCTCAGAGCTAAGCCTGAGGTCAGAGGACCTTCACCTCTGAGACTTCTACAGCTAAAAAAGCTACTTTATCATCAAAAGTGCTCCAGAGAGAAGGAAATCAGAAGTTCCAGAATCTACAAGGCTGTGCAACTGAGTCAGCTCCAGAGAGAAGGAAATCAGAAGGTCCAGAATCTACAAGGCTATGCAATGGAGTCAGCTCCAGAGAGAAGGAAATCAGAAGGTCCAGAATCTACAAGGCTGTACAATGGAGTCAGCTACAGAGAGAAGGAAATCAGAAGTTCCAGAATCTACAAGCCTGTGCAATGGAGTCAGTTCCAGAGAGAATGAAATCAGAAGGTCCAGAATCTACAAGGCTGTACAATGGAGTCAGCTCCAGAGAGAAGGAAATCAGAAGGTCCAGAATCTACAAGGCTATGCAATGTAGTCTGCTCCAGAGAGAAGGAAATCAGAAGGTCCAGAATCTACAAGGCTGTACAATGGAGTCAGCTCCAGAGAGAAGGAAATCAGAAGGTCCAGAATCTACAAGGCTGTGCAATGGAGTCAGTTCCAGAGAGAAGGAAATCAGAAGGTCCAGAATCTACAAGGCTGTACAATGGAGTCAACTCCAGAGAGAAGGAAATCAGAAGGTCCAGAATCTACAAGGCTATGCAATGTAGTCTGCTCCAGAGAGAAGGAAATCAGAAGGTCCAGAATCTACACGGCTATGCACTGGAGTCAGCTCCAGAGAGAAGGAAATCAGAAGGTCCAGAATCTACAAGGCTATGCAATGTAGTCTGCTCCAGAGAGAAGGAAATCAGAAGGTCCAGAATCTACAAGGCTGTGCAATGGAGTCTGCTCCAGAGAGAAGGAAATCAGAAGGTCCAGAATCTACAAGGCTATGCAATGGAGTCAGCTCCAGAGAGAAGGAAATCAGAAGGTCCAGAATCTACAAGGCTATGCAATGGAGTCAGCTCCAGAGAGAAGGAAATCAGAAGGTCCAGAATCTACAAGGCTATGCAATGTAGTCTGCTCCAGAGAGAAGGAAATCAGAAGGTCCAGAATCTACAAGGCTATGCAATGGAGTCTGCTCCAGAGAGAAGGAAATCAGAAGGTCCAGAATCTACAAGGCTATGCAATGGAGTCTGCTCCAGAGAGAAGGAAATCAGAAGGTCCAGAATCTACAAGGCTATGCAATGGAGTCAGCTCCAGAGAGAAGGAAATCAGAAGGTCCAGAATCTACAAGGCTATGCAATGGAGTCTGCTCCAGAGAGAAGGAAATCAGAAGGTCCAGAATCTACAAGGCTGTGCAATGGAGTCAACTCCAGAGAGAAGGAAATCAGAAGGTCCAGAATCTACAAGGCTGTGCACTGTAGTCCGTCAGCAAGATATTGTGCACATTTATGGCTGAGAGACTGCTGCTTATTATTATTATTATTATACTCACTTATATAGCGTTACTATATCCCACAGCGCTTTACAGACGTTAGCATCAAACTGTCCCCAGTGGAGCTCACAATCTAACGTCCCTATCAGTATGGGTGGAGTGTGGGAGGAAACTCACGCAAACTTGGTATATATGAGAGGAAACATTGCTAACACATCCTTCCTACCTCTGAGACGGTTTGGCCAACTATGTCTTAAATCTGCACCCCTCAGCTCTTGAACTGCAGACACAGGGCTCATGCACTCAACCGTATGTATTTTGTGGTCCACAAAACACAGATCAGTAAAAAATATGGATGACGTCCGTGTGCATTTCATATTTTGTGGAACGGAACAGCTAGCCCCTAATAGAACTGTACTATCCTTGTCCGTAATGCAGACAATAATAGGACATGTTCTATTTGTTTGTGGAACTGACATACAGAAACGGAATGTACATCGAGTAACTTCCATTTTGTTTTGTTTTTTTATGACCCATTGAAATGAATGGTTCTGCAGAAGGTCCGCAAAAAAAACACAAAACAGTGGAACAGACACGTAAAGAAAATACATTTGTGTGCTTGAGCCCTTAACAAGTGTCTCATTGCCTGCCTAAGGTTCTGTTGAGAGACTTTATAGAGACAGAGAGAAGTACTACAACCTCTATCATTGCTGCTGTCCTTATGCTGCTATTAGGGAAGGATTGCACGGTGTTATATACCTTGGAACTGTGCCTTGTTGTTGTTGTCGGATGTACTACTACTCCTATTCTGCACTTTAGTAAAGAGAGACTTATTTATTGATAACAACGGCTTGGTTACTGATTCCAATTGCCAACCTTTGGCCCTGTTCTCCTGCCTTGCACCCAGACCAACACCTAATATTAAGGGCATACCAACTACCACCCGGCAGGAGTCCCAATACCAGGGTGTGCCCTGAGGGAACACCCTCCAGTCACTGCATGGGCCTAAGTAGCCATAACCACTATCCCCATTCTCCGTTTACTCCTCCAGGGATGCTGCATTGTATAACTACAACTCTGAGCATGCTTCATCCACTTCTACAGGAGTTTTAAAAACAGCCAAACAAGTGTGCATGCTGGGAGTCATAGATTTACCACAGCTCGACTGGTGCTTCAGGGTATATTCTTATGGTATTGGTTTTATGACCGTGCACTTCACACTGCAAATCACCATGGTTATTATGTGATGCAACTGCACGGTCTCTATAGGTGACGCACATTTTTCCAATGTAAAACTGGGTTTTATGATATGGTTTTGGCCTTGTTGTCAAAAAACGTTCCATGAAAATACATATTTAGGATATGGCCAAATGTAGGCAAAAAGCTGCAGATTTTCTACAGCGGAATCGCGTGCTGAAAATCAGTAGCAGCACAGTATGAAGTATTCCACAGTATCTGCACATAAGGTAACCTGGCACATGTGCCAGGGGGTGAAAGCTGCAGAAAATCAGCATCAATTATTTCCAACACAATCTGCACCATTTTGCGCGCATATTGTTGCTGCGGAATATCGGTAGACGGGTGGCTAGGGAGGGACATAGTTTTTCTTGTTTTGGGATCCGCTCCTGGCTTTGCCTCAACTGGAGCCTTTCTACCTGGACGTCCATCACATGACCAGAAAAGACTGATGTGTGCAGGGCACTGTGATGGTTTGGCTTCTAAAAGGCGTGTCTACACATGTAGCCCCTCCTCTATTCAATCAGTAGATGTTTTTATTGGGCGGCAAACCCCCTAAGGGGCGGAGCTAAATAGGGCCAAGGCTTTTACTGTCGCTTCAGCGCAGGGGAGGCTCCGCCTCTAGGGGGCGGGGAGTGTGCGGTGTAGTGAGCCGCTTCCGCTCTCATGACAGGAGAACTGGTGTAGCTGTAGTCATGGGTTGCTCCCGTCTGCTGTCCGGTGTCCTCTTCTGTCTCATAGCTGTCCACAGCGGGGCTTCCACCCGATATTCCCCAGATTGGGACTCGCTGGATAAGCGCCCCCTGCCACCCTGGTTCGACGAAGCCAAGTTCGGGATCTTCCTGCACTGGGGAGTGTTCTCGGTGCCGTCGTTCGGTAGTGAGTGGTTCTGGTGGAACTGGCAGCAGGAGAAGAGCGCTTCCTACGTGCAGTTCATGAACAAGAACTATCCGCCCGGCTTCTCTTACGCCGACTTTGCCCCGCAATTCACTGCAGAGTTCTTTGATCCCGACGCGTGGGCGGAGCTGTTTGAGGCAGCCGGGGCTCGGTAAGTGCGGGCTGTATGGAGGAAGCCGACCCTCTATACTGCGTATGTAACTACTACCCCCAGCATTCGCTGGCGAGCTGCGGCAGGTGTACAACTGGGAGTGTGTGCACTGAGCAGGCAGGTGATGATGGGTGACTACCTTTGTTCCAGTGCATCATATGACATCGGACAGGTTTCTTTCTTCTGTTTTGTTAACTCAAGACATTTCAATTGTTCCTTAACAGGAGGAAGTCATGTGAGACCAGGTTTGTCTCCAGCACCTTTAACTCCTTCTCTGCTGGCAGTGCTCCTCTGGTGGCTGCAGCAGAAGTTCTGCTGGTCTGCTCCTGGGCCTCATCATAGGCTATTATCATTAGCCCTGGGAAAAATTAAAGGGCATCTGTCAGCAGATTTGTATCTATGAAACTGGGTGACCTGTTACATGTGCACTTGGCAGCTGAAGGCATCTGTGTTTGTCCCGTGTTCATATGTGCTCACATTGCTGAGAAATATGATGTTTTAATATATGCAAATGAGCCTCTAGGAGCAACGAGGGTGTTGCCATTACACCTAGAGGCTAAGCTCTCTCTGCAACTGCTGCGCTCTCTGCACTTTCACAGGGCCAGACGTGATGACATTTCCATTGCCTGCTCATGTCACTCTTAAGTGCAGAGGGTGCAGCAGTTGCAGAGACAGCAGTGCCTCTAGGTGTAATGACAATGCCCCCTTTGGTCCTAGAGGCTCATTTGCATATATTAAAACACCATTTTTCTCAACAATATGGGCACATATCAACATGACCAACACAGATGTCTTCAGCTGCCAAGCTCACATACAACAGGTCAGTCAGTTTCATAGGTACAGATCTGCTGACTGATGCCCTTTAAAGGGGTTGTCTCATCTTAGACATGGTTGACATATCACTAGGATATTCCACCAATGTCAGATACTTGTAGATGTGACCTGGAATCTATCTCCAGAACAGCCCCTGAAAATGAAGAAGACACTGTGCATATGCGGTGTGCTCTCCATGAATTTCCTTGAAGTAAGTGGGAGCAGCACTGCAGTGACTCTACACAGCCAGCAGAGCTGCGTAGGCGCTGACTGCCAGGGACAGAGCTGCAGGTGATCAGCGGGGTGCCATCACGTATGTAAAGCTGGAGAACCCCTTAAATGCTTCTCCATACCGACATGTCAGCCAGTTGTATGCTTCTAAACTTGTGGGAACAGTTTGAGGCAGGCTGTTTTCTGCTCTGTATAAAAGCATGGTTGGGTGAGTCTGGTGTGGAAGATCTAGACTGCCCCTCATACAGCCCTGACCTCAACCCTGTAGATGACCCCATCATTTGTGAAGAAAATAAATGCTCTTCAGGATAAATGGGCAGAAAATCCAACAGACAAACTCCAAAATCTTGTAGAAAGCCTTCCCAGAAGAGTGGAAGCCGTAGAATGGGACATCATGTGATGTGCAGGTGGAGAAATACTATTGTCCTCAAGATTTTGTTATACACCAGTAAGTGGTAAGAAAACAAACCACCAGTGCCATATGGCCAAGTGCCCTTGTTGCTGCAGTTTTATAATGATGGGTTCTGTGCCAAGAATATGTAATAAAATAGAGTGGGATGAAAGGTTAAGTTTATAGCACTGAGACTAAACTAATCGCTCACTTTTATGGAGCAGCAGTGCTGAGCTGGAGAGAGTTTGACTGGTTCTAACCTGTGGCTCTCCAGCTGTTGCAAAACTACAACTCTCACCATGCCCAGACAGCCTACAGCAGAGCATGGTGGGAGTTTTATAACAGCTGGAGGGCTGCATGTTGAGCATCCCTGTTTTAGGCTAGGGCTACAGGGTGACACACGTCGCAGCCAGGATCCCTGAGTAGTGGGGATCCCATAGAAATTAATGGGATCGCTGCGGCAGTCGCAAGAAATCCAACACGGCTTGACTTCTTGTGACTGCAGTGGCGATCCCATTCATTTCTATGGGATCCCCGCTACTCAGCGATCCTGGCCGCGACCAGTGTAGCCCTAGCCTTAAGTTATCCCCTTGTGGCTGTCTCCGGAACTCGCATCAAGATGAATGGAGTGGCAGTGTGCATGCTCGACCTGCCGCTTGCTTCACCTCAGGGGTTCCGAGGGGTACAGGGCCCCTCTTCTCGTGTCTGAATGGGGTTCCAGCAAAAGCACTTATCTCATCGATGATGTGGAAAAAATATACTTTTTTCAAGGTTTTTAAATTTTATTTTTAGTATTGAAACGTTAAAATATATATATATATATATATATATATATATATATATATATATATATATATATATATATATATATATATATACATATACACACACACACACACGTGTGGTATTTTTGTAATCGTACTGACCTGGAGAATTAAGATATTTTTACCACAGAGTGAACGCTGTGGCAGAGTTGCATTTTTTTTTCCCCAATTCCACCCCATTTGGAATTTTTTTTTTTTTTTTTTTTTTTCCCCCTCTTTCCCACTACATTGTATGCAACCTTAAATGGTGCCATTAGAAAGGACAACTTAACCAACAAAAAATAAGCTATAAGTTATGGCTCCGGGAAGGTGGGGAGTGAAAAATAAAAATGCAAAAAACTCCTGGTCCTATAGGGGTTAATCAACAAATAGCCCTTTAAGATAAAGTATTCATTAATGCCCCATATTTGTAAACTAATCATAAATATTATTAGACCAAATAAGCATGTCTTCTGTAATCAAAATTCCTCATGCCTTGTGTTTTCATCTGGTTCTAGAGATTACGTTGTAGTTTCCTTTTGGAGGATGAGCATACGCAGTGAGATCCGCTATGTTACAGTGTTGGATGCCTGTCACGTGTGGTTTTGTCACCTCTGCACAGGACCAGCATGCGCTGAGTAAATCACACAATGCTTAGGCCTCATTCACACGTCAGTGATTTTGAGCCAAAAACAGGATTGGAGCCTCCACAGACATAAGGTACAATGGAAAGATCTGCACCTGGTCTGTGTTTAGAGCCACACCTGGTTTTGGTTCAAAATCACTGAAGGAAATCACTGACCGAACACTGACATGTGAATAAGGCTTTATTCTGTCAGTAGCTTTGCATTGTGCTGCTATTCCCTTACTCTAGCTATAAACTAATCTGTTACTGGTCCTCTGTACCGACACATCATACACCTGCATAGCTGCACTCCCTGTTAGGAAATCTTATCCATCCCCCATAATTGCAGAACGCCAACAGTTCAGTATCTGGTGCATACGTATAACACTTTTGGATACCTTGATAGAGCATGTGTCAGCAGGATCATTCCTCTTAAACTAGTTATTCTGTCTGGCAGGGTTGATTCTGATAATTAAAACCATTCCTCTCATGACCTAGAAACCAACCATGTATTAATTATGCTGATGAGGGCTCAATGCACTGAGAGGTGTGCCCTAATCCCTCAGAAAACCTCAGCTCCTAGCCTTAGCCACTCCCCTCTTGCCTGGCCCTGTAATCCCAGTGTATATATGTCATAGAATCTTCATCTGTGCATGTACGGTATATCTGTCTGCTTTTCCTGATGCTGCTCATGCTCCCATTGAAGATACAACTGTGCATGCACAGGATTAGAGGGCCTCAAGGGTCCCTGGCCCTGTCAGTCGAGGGGAGAAGAGAGTGGCTAATGGTGGAAAACGGAAGGGCTGGGGACTGCCTAAAAACACATGGGAGAGAAAAAAAGCATTGTTAAAAAAACGCTATGTAAAAAAGGCAACACAAATTGGTTAAAAAAAAAAAAACAGAAAATGGGTTAAAAAAAACTTCAGACCCAGAGCATGCTGTAATTTGAAAAAAACAAAACACCATTGACACTAAAGCAAAAAAAAATGCACTAATGCCTCAAAAACAGCACAAAACCCTTTGTATGAGCCCTGCCCATAGGTCTGAAAAGGATGCGCTTTAGGTCAATATAGATAAGTACATTTTTACGAGTTCTTGTAATCATTCAATTGTGACTATTAAAGCGGAATTTTGATGATGTCTTCTCTTGGTTAGATACGTTGTCCTGACTACAAAACATCATGAAGGCTTCACCAACTGGGGTTCTCCTGTATCCTGGAACTGGAACGCTGTGGACACTGGACCTCATCGGGACCTTGTGGGAGATCTTGGAAATGCACTGAAAAAAAGGTTTGTGCGTGTGATGTGCTTTTGACCACTGTCACGGTTCAGTAGCACTAGAACAATGAATCTTGGAAATGGAAAGTTCCTGGTGTCATGTTTTCCTATTTGTTTTCCAGAAAGCTGCGTTATGGATTATATCATTCATTACTGGAATGGTTTCATCCGCTTTATCTAATTGACAAGAAAAATGGCTTCAAAACACAGTATTTTGTGCTTGCAAAGTCAATGCCAGAGCTGTACGATCTGGTGATGAGGTAAAATTGACACTGAAATTTACATTATGTGGAAAAATAAGTTGTTGGCCAATGAACTTACTGTCACTTCCTTTTAAAAGGGTTGTCTCATCACATACAATGGGGGCATATCGCTATAATATGCCCACATTGTCTGATAGGTGCGGATCCCCACCTCTGGGACCAGCACCTACACCGAGAACAGAGCCCTGAAAGGGGTGGAGGGCGCACTGCGCATCCGCCCTCTGTTCATTTCTATGGGGCCACTGAATATAACCAAGCACTGGATTGGCTGTTTCCGTTGGCCCCATAGAAATGGGAGCGGTGGCTGTGCATGCACAGCGCGCTCCCATTCACTTCTATGGGGAGAACGCTTGGTGGTGGCCAGACCCAGGGAAACCTGGGGTCCTTCAACCACCACCTTCCCTGTTCCATCCTCGATATAGGTGCAGATCCATTAGACAAGGTGGACATATCCTAGCAATTGTCTTAGATTGGAGTACCCCTTTAATAAAGAGAATAAAAAATGATGTTTGCATAGAGTTTGTATGTTCTCCAGGTACTCCAGTTTCCTTCCACACCCCAAAGACATACTGATAGGGACCTTAGACTGACAGTCCCACTGGGGACAACTTGATGCTAATGTCTGTAAAGCGCTGTGAAATATAGTAGCGCTATATAAGTGCATAAAATAAATAAATGTGAGAAATTCAACCCTTCTTCATGCCCACCGCCAACGTACTATAGGTTGCTGAACCCATCAGTCTGCAATTTGTTCTTGCAATCAGTTTATGGAGCTACAGACTGATAGAGGTAATAAACCTCGCACATTTCTACTAATGCTAACTACTGAAATGCATAAAAGTCTAGTTAAAGAAATCCATGTTTTGAAAATGTTGACAGTTTCCGCTTTCATTATTCTTCAAGGATAGTGGGAGGAATCTGTAACTCTGCCACGTTCTCCGCAGCAGAAACTACCATGGTTGTTCCCTTTGAATGCCACATTCCGCTTAGCTCCGCTGAATGGAGCTAAACCATAGTAGACACCTGCCATGGCTCTATTTGTACACAAATAGAGCCATTGAAAACAATGGGAGACGGGCACCATGTGCCCGCCGCTGGAATTTTGGTGTAGCCTTCTGCCCCAAAATTCCACCAGCAAATTCCACAGTGTGATCGGGTCCTTAAAGGGGTTGTCTCACTTCAGTAAGTGGCATTTATTACATAGTAACATAGTTTGTAAGGCCAAAAAAAGACATCTGTCCATCCAGTTCAGCCTGTTTTCCTACAAGTTGATCCAGGGGAAGGCAAAAAAACCCTGTGAGGTAGAAGCCAATTTTCCTCACTTTAGGGGGAAAAATTCCTTCCCGACTCCAGTCAGGCAATCAGAATTACTCCCTGGATCAAGGACCCATCTCTAGTAACTATAACCTGTAATATTATTACACTCCAGAAATACATCCAGGCCTCTCTTGAACTCTTTTAGTGAACTTACCATCACCACCTCCTCAGGCAGAGAGTTCCATAGTCTCACTGCTCTTCTTCTATGTTTATGTACAAACCTTCTTTCCTCCAGACACAGAGGATGTCCCCTCGTCACAGTCACAGTCCTGGGGATAAATAGATGATGGGAGAGATCTCTGTACTGACCCCTGATATATTTATACATAGTTATTAGATCTCCCCTCAGTCGTCTTTTTTCTAAAGTGAATAACCCTAATTTTGATAATCTTTCTGGGTACTGTAGTGCACCCATTCCAGTTATTACTTTAGTTGCCCTCCTCTGAACCCTCTCCAGCTCTGCTATGTCTGCCTTGTTCACAGGAGCCCAGAACTGTACACAGTACTCCATGTGTGGTCTGACTAGTGATTTGTAAAGTGGCAGGACTATGTTCTCATCATGGGCATCTATGCCTCTTTTGATGCAACCCATTATCTTATTGGCCTTGGCAGCAGCTGTCTGACACTGGTTTCTACAGCTTAGTTTGCTGTTCACTAAAATTCCTAGGTCCTTTTCCATGTCAGAGTTACCTAATATTTTACCATTCAGTATGTACTGGTGACTTGCATTATTCCTTCCCATATGCATAACCTTACATTTGTCAGTGTTAAACCTCATCTGCCACTTTTCTGCCCAAGCCTCCAGTCTATCCAGATCCTGCTGTAGCAGTGCACTGTCCTCCTCTGTGTTAATTACTTTACACAGTTTAGTGTCATCTGCAAAAATTGATATTTTACTGTGCAAGCCTTCTACAAGATCATTAATAAATATATTGAAGAGAATAGGGCCCAATACTGACCCCTGTGGTACCCCACTAGTGACAGTGACCCAATCTGAGTATGTACCGTTAATAACCACCCTCTGTTTTCTATCACTAAGCCAGTTACTTACCCACATACAGACATTTTCTCCCAGGCCAAGCATTCTCATTTTGTATACTAACCTTTTATGTGGTACCGTGTCAAACGCTTTGGAGAAGTCCAAATATACGACATCCATTGAGTCGCCGCGGTCAAGTCTAGAACTTACCTCCTCATAGAAACTGATTAAATTGGTTTGACATGACCGATCCCTCATGAAGCCATGCTGATATGGAGTTATTTGCTTATTTTCATTGAGGTACTCCAAGATAGCATCTCTCAGAAAACCTTCAAACAGTTTACCCACAACAGAAGTTAAACTTACCGGCCTATAGTTTCCAGGCTCTGTTTTTGGACCCTTTTTGAATATTGGCACCACATTTGCTATGTGCCAATCCTGTGGAACACTCCCCATCAGTATAGAGTCCTTAAATATCAGAAATAAGGGTCTGTCGATTACATTACTTAATTCTCTTAGGATACGGGGGTGTATGCCATCCGGTCCTGGTGATTTGTTATATTTTAATATTTTTAAGACGTTGCTGCACCTCTTCCTGGGTCAGAGAGGACACTTTTAAAGGGGAATTTACTTTTATATTCTGCATTTCATCTGACATTTTATTTTCCTCAGTGAATACAGTGGAGAAAAAGTTATTTAGTAGCTTCGCTTTCTCCTCATCGCTCTCTGCTACTCCCCCCTCATTACTCTGTAAGGGGCCGACACCTTCAGGTTTATACTTTTTAGTATTTATATAATTGAAGAACATTTTAGGGTTAGTTTTACTCTCTTATGTAGAGAAAGTTAATACAAGGCACTTACTAATGTATTGTTATTCTCCATACTGCTTCCTTTGCTGGCTGGATTCATTTTTCTATCACATTATATGTGATATGCTCGTTTTCATGGTTACAGACCACCCCGCAAACCATCAGTGGTGGTCGTGCTTGCACAATATAGGAAACCGCACTAGCCTATGTGCAGTGCCATGGTCCTGGCCACGGAGGCTGATGCTTTTTCCTGTAGTGTGCAAGCACGACCACCACTGATGGATTGCAGGGTGGTCTGTAACCATGGAAACGAGCAGTGTATAATGTGATAGAAAAATGAATCGGCCCAGCAAAGGAAGCCATATGGAGAATCACAATACATTAGTGCCATGTATTAACTTTCTCTACATGATAAATGCAACTTACTGAAGTGAGACAACCCCTTTAAAGAGTTTCTCCTAGCCTTAGATACTGATGGCCTGAAGCTCAGCTCCCATTCCCTTGAATGGGATCTGAGATGCAGTCACCCAGCATGGCGACTACACATTGTACAGAGCCTTCCGATTATTTTTTTTCAACTTTGTGTAGTAAATAGAGATGAGCGAACGTGCTCGTAACGAGCACTGTAGCACTCAGCTCCCCTGCTCTCGCATGACGGACGG
Organism: Rhinella marina; assembly: GCA_900303285.1. Classification (NCBI taxonomy): domain Eukaryota; kingdom Metazoa; phylum Chordata; class Amphibia; order Anura; family Bufonidae; genus Rhinella; species Rhinella marina. Next base: position 42,128 of record ONZH01010412.1, read on the forward strand.
ATCCGGATGGCTGCGCCCATGCGATCGCAGGGGAGCCGAGTGCTACAGTACTCGTTAAGAGCACGTTCGCTCATCTCTAGTAGTAAACAAAAGCACTAAAATGGAAAAAGGCACCACAAAGTTTTTTTTGTTTGTATTTTTGTCTCAAGTCTTTTCAGCAACTTTTTGCTCATTGATGTACCTGTGTGAGGACATTTTGTTTTCAGTGCTGTGTGGGTACATGTAAATTACTATATTATTTTTCTTTTTGTAGCGTTTTTTTTTCTGTTTTGACTTTCATATTATTCAAATTTCACGTAGAATAACTTCATGTGAACAGGGCATAACATTTTTGCATTCTTTGTTTTTCAGGTATGAGCCAGATTTGCTTTGGTCTGATGGGGACTGGGAATCACCAGATACTTACTGGAACTCCACCGGTTTTCTGGCCTGGTTGTATAACGACAGCCCTATCAAGGTACACTTACGGTGCCTTCAGACAGTGCACATTCTGTTACAGATATTTCTGCCACTGAAAATCAGTTTCATTCATCTGAATGGGGCTTGCAGAAATCCATGTGCTTGCCACCCCATTCAAATGAATAGAACTGATTTGCAGTCACTGAAAATTCTACAACAGAATCTTGTGAAAACACCCATACTAATAAAATATAAAAAATTTATCCCATACGGCAAAACGGAAAAATGTCAAAATGGCCAATTTACCATTTTTTTGGTCGCTTCACCTCCCACTAAAAATTGAATAAAACGTGATCAAAAAGTCATACACACCCAAAAATTGATGAAAAAGTACAGATGACCGTGCAAAAAATAAGCCCTCACACAGCTCTGTACACATAATGATAAAAAAGTTTTGGGGGTTGGAATATGGTGTTTTTTTCCAAAGTTATTTTTTTTTCAGTATTAAAACGCAAGAAAAAATCTACATATGCGGTATCGTTGTAACACACTGTAAAAACAAAACTTTATTTTGATAATTCCACCCCATTTGGAATTTTTTTTTTTCCTGCATGTTTTGTAAATGGTACCTTTTAGAAAGTACATCTTGTCCTACAAAAAAACAAGGACCCATCCGACTATGTGAATGGAAAAGTAAAAATGTTATGGCTTGGAGTGAAAAAAATGAAAACCAAAAAAATGGAAAGTGTCCCGGTCCTGAAGAGGTTTTCCAAGATTTTTTTTTTCTTTCACTGATGACCTATGCTCTGGATAGGTCATCAGTATCTGGGACCCTGACAATCAGATGTTTTGAGAAGGCACCGGTGCTCCTGTGAGTGCCTCTGCCTTTTCACAGCTTACCAAGCATAGTGCTGTACATTGTACAGCGGCTGAGCTACTCCTAGGCCACCTGTTCGATGAACGTGTCGTCACTGGCCTAGAAAAGAGATGCTGGTGCCTTCTCAAACAGCTGATCGGTGGCGTCCCGGGTGTCGGACCCCCACCGGTCAGATACTCATAACCTATCCAGGGGATAGGTCATCATTAAAAAAAAAAAAAAATCTCAGAAAACCCCTTTAATGTCTGATTGGATTCTTGTATGTTCTGCTACTTGAGCCTTGATGTGTCTTCATTTGCCACAGAGAGACCTGGATAGATTGAATATATTGTATATTTTTATAATTTATTTACAGTATGTAAATTTACTTTTAGGACAAAGTTGTGGTCAATGATCGTTGGGGAAGTGGCTGTTCTTGCCATCATGGAGGATTCTATAACTGTGCTGATAAATACACTCCATCCACGCTACCAGACCACAAGTGGGAGAAATGTACTTCTGTAGACCACTACTCTTGGGGCTATAGACGCAACATGCAAGTGAATCAGCTTATGGATGAAGGAAACATCATAGCAGTGAGTAAATACAAGTGTTTGTGAGTAAACTGACTACATACAACCCAATCTTTATGCCTAATCTGACAATCGGGCTATAGGGGCAGCCATGATAGTGAAGCATGATAGTTTTCCTAAACAAACATATTAGTTATCATTCATGGAAAACTTTGTACTGGATTTGTTATGACACATTACCCTCACTTTGAAACGATCTGACCCACATATATATATAGACTGACAGTTTTCCTATGGCACCCTTGTACTTAGGGTAAATCTGGAGTGAACCCCACTTTTCAGAACTGGAGTGAGTGGTGTAAAAATGTAAGAAATCACTAAATTTTTGTGTAAGTGACCTCAAAAGTCGCAAAGCCCCTATTTTACGACTTTTTGAAGCAAGAATTCTGAAGGGAAGGCATAATAAATACTCCCATAGCCTTTTGTCTACATGTTCCTAGTGCTTACTTTAGTGGTAATCTGTGTTTTCCTTCAGGAATTGGTGCAGACTGTGAGCTATGGAGGAAACTATCTTTTGAATGTGGGGCCCAGCAAGGAGGGCCTGATTATGCCAATTTTCCAAGAGAGACTTCGAAATATTGGGAAATGGCTGAGCATTAATGGAGAGGCAATTTATGCCACTAAGCCTTGGAGAGTACAGGCAGAAAACGCTACAATTAGTATCTGGTAAGTACAGATATTCTTAAAAGAAGATTAATGGTGGGAGCCAATTGGGACCAAACCTATGAAGTCAACTTTTAAATAATATCCTGTATTTCAGGTACACTGCTAAGGATACAGCGGTATATGCCACTTTCTTAAAATGGCCTGTAGAGAATGTTGTAAAGCTACAGTCTCCCAAACCCAGTCCAAGTACTAATGTGAGTATCCCAACCAATGGGTGTTGCAGGCTATTTGCGGAAACTAGTTTGCTTTTGTTCATACCAGTTTGACTTGAAGGGGAAAAAAAAAAAAAAAAGTTAAGGGGTATCCCCATCTCAAGACACGGCATATCCACAGGTCTATCATTTTGTAGCAAATAGAAGGGAATGTTTGTATTTTCTTATCTATGCATGAAGTCTGCAAAATAATATACATATGTACTATATTTGTATACTTATATATAATGTTTTTGCTGCCTGCAGGTGACATTGTTGGGTCTTACTGGGACATTGACCTGGAAACAAGATCCAGAATGTGGTCTACTTGTGAACCTACCTCTCATTGCTCCTGGAGTCTTCCCTGTGGAATATGGCTGGACTCTGAAACTAGAAGGTGTAAACTAAAGAACTGCCAATAACAGAAATCTATTTGCAGTTCAGTTCATAAAATTCATGTTAAAGAGGGATGTGATAAACTCTTCCAGGGTGAATATCCTGCTGAACTGCTGTGGTGAATAGGATTCCAGGGTTGGCACTTTACTGCTCTGTGTGTTTAAAATATTGGTGTCCTCAGATTCAGGGGTTCTCTTGTCTGTCAGGTGATTAAGTCTAAATGTTTTCAGAGCTTGCACAGGTTCATATGGTACGTTGTAAGCTGGATCTAGTGTTGGCCAGTCTACGTGGGACAGAAGCATCCATTTATTACATATTCATTCTGCCTCAGGTTCATATGTGCATTTCTGTTCCTTTTGCATCATAGGGTGCTAGATCCATAAGAGATGAACACCAGCAGCACCCAGTGGATCCTATTGACAACACTGTGTTCCAAATTATTATGCAAGTTAAATATTAATAGAATTTCAGTAAAATGAACAGAGGAACAGTCTACCGGATACTGCCATTCACCACACGGACCCCACTGACTACAATGGGGTCTGGCAGTGAAGGTCAGTATCTGGCTGTGCCGGATTATGTGAAATCTGTTGTTTAAAGGGGTTTTCCGGGCTTTTAATATTGATGACCTATCCTCAGGTCATCAATATCAGATCGGCAGGGGTCCAGCACCCCCTCTGCTCAGCTGTATGAAGGGAAGGCGCAGGAAGAGAGACAGGAGATGGCACATGCACACTGTGTCTCCTCATATGGCTGATCAGCAGTGGTGCCGAGTGTCAGACCCCTGCCAATCTGATATCCTGAGGATAGGTCATCAATATTAAAATCCCGGGGAACCCCTTTAATTCATCCCAAAGAAGGGCTCATATATATCAATATGTAACTTGATCTGGAAGTAGAAACTTCTTAATCTAAAGGGGTATTCTGGTTGTTTCAAATTTATCCGTCATCCACAGGATAGGGGAAAACTATTAGATCAGTGGGGGTCCTATCTCTGGCACTCCCACTCATCACGAGAACGAGGGCACCGTACCCATGAAGCACCCCTGAAATGAACAGAGCGGCTGGTCGATCATGCAAGCGGCCACTCCATTCAATTCTATGGGAGTTCTGGAGATGGCTGGATGTAATAGTTATCCCTTATCCTGTGGATAGGGGATCACTTGAAACAACTGGAATATCCCTAAATTTTTTTTTTTTTTTTTTTTGTAAATTATCTGTGCATGCACCAAATAGCACATTTCTGTTGGAAAAGATATGATATGAATTATGACACATTAAACATTTTCAAAAACTGAATTCTGTAGAATAATTTGAACAGATTTGGGGGTTTTAAAATATAAATAAATCCATTGCCATTATCAGTGCCTCCACGTGTTATAACTAGAGATGAACGAACGTGCTCGTAATGAGCACTGTACCGCTTGGCTCCCCTGCGCTCGCATGGGCGCAGGCAGCCGCTTCCGTCCTCCTCACCCGATGGACGCGGCTGCCTGCATCCATGCGAGCGCAGGGGAGCCAAGCGGTACAGTGCTCGTTACGAGCACGTTCGCTCATCTCTAGTTATAACCTTCACTTTGTAAAATAACTGATGATAAAACAAAATCCTTGCGTTTACTGACTGTATAGGGGGAAAAAACAAAAATGGTGTGTGCTTAATAATTTGGAACATGGTGTGTAATAGGCTCTGCTGGGTTTCAGTCATGGCTTCCATCCAGAAAAAATAGTGAAGCATGCTGCATTATACTTTCTGGTAAATATGACAGAATCTGCAATGAAGACTGAGGCATATGTGAACCTAACGTTATCTGGTTTATGCTGTGTACTGTGCTCATGACTGAATTTTGGACCAAATGTGAATTGCACTAAATGAGCAGTCTGGATCCACTATCGTTCAGTAGACATATTCTTAATGCACTTATTTTACGAAGTACTCTTTTCTGCCGACATTAAATGCCTTATAATAACTGTAATAGTATGTTGCAGTTGAAATGTTATCTTTGATGGGCTGTGTCTGTGGTTTGACTACGCTCCATACTTACTAAGCAGGCACCTAGGCTGCATGCCTGAACACACTAGATAGTGTCTGCAGTGTGTAAGTATAGTCAGGTTGCACACTCCCTATTTACAGTGTAAGGTCCTACTTTGTGTCATACACAGGACCAGATCTTCTAAACGGGAAATGCTTGCTGGCTTCCCTCTAATGGGATCCAGTTGAATTTAATGGGGCAAACTAGGTTCCTGTGAATGCAGCCTTAGCACTTATTCACACGTCAGTGTTTTCCATCAGTGATTGTGAGCCAAAACTAGGTGTGGGTCAGAAGTGCAGATCTGTCCCTTCTCTGTGGAGGCACTGCTTCTGGTTTTGGCTTACAATCCCTGATGGAAATCACTGACCACGTGACTAAGGCCTTAATGTGATAGGTGAATGTGCTTTACCTTCTGCAGATAAAACCAGGATTGGAGCCTCCACAGAGATAAGGTAGAAGGGAAAGATCTGCACCTGTTCTGTGTTTTAGAGCCACACCTGGTTTTGGCTCACAATCACTGACGTGGGAAAGAATGAGTAACTATTGTATTTCTTGATCTAATTTGAATTGGTTTATGTATCATTTTTGTAATCAGATTTGCAAATGTCAATCATTTTTGTAGTTTTTCAATTTTATTAAATGATTCTTTTCCCACTTCTGTACATCATCTCCCTTATCTATTTGTAATGCTGGTTTCACTCTAGAGTGAAGCGTACCAGTAATCATCTTAAAATGCACGTTAATGGCACATTAAAAAGACCAGCGTCTGACAAACTTATGGAATTCTTTAACAAACTGGCGCCATCTGGTTCAGGCCTCCCTACCTGCGCACTCAGCCTCTCCATTGTCATCTCCTGGCATGCATTCATAGAAATCAGTAAAAGACTGTCTATAACAGCCACTTGCAGAGGGAGCAATGTGCACGGTGTTTGATGCCTTGAGATCTTCCCTCAAGAATGACATGCTTGGTTTGCTGGGAGAGCGCACTTTGCGTTTGGAAGGACAGATGATGGAATTTGCCTCCGCACACAACGTCCTTATCGATTATCCATGAGGCTGTGGAGCAGATCAGCAAGCTCACAACTAAATTACAAGATATGGAAGACCACCATGGGTAAATGTCCATTAGTGCTGATGCTCTGGAGCAACTACTTAAAGATCTGAGAGCCACCATACCACCTGCAACGGACATGGACTTGACTGTAGATCCCATAACTGTCTGGTTTGGATCCTTCTGTCTTGTGTGATGTCCTGGCGAGGATTTATTTTTATCAAGTCAAGGACTTGTTTCTGTGCTCTTTTCGGCAGAAACCCACGCCTGCAGAAATATTCAAAGGAATTTCCATGTTCTCAGATTTCTCATGGGCTACCTTGGCTAATCACAAAGAATATGTAGTGATTACCAAGCTTCTCCGAGACCATTAGATCCACTGGAGACTTCCTGTAAAGCTCCTGATACTACACAATGACATTCAGTATGTCTGATGCACCCCCAATCCGTTTTTAATAAATTACATACTTGGGGTCTCTTACCTGATGCTGGTCTCCTCAATGTTCAGCTAATAAGCCTAACATAGTGTCATCGGATTTGGAACATACTTAACATGGGTGCTCTGTGGTAATAAGAGGGTTTGTCTTTACTGCCTGATAGGTTTTGTCTTTGCCTCTCCATGATATTACGGCTACGTGCAGGGTCATAGGACAATGGATGGTATTCTTGGCTGCTTGCCCTTATTTTCTCTACATTTTACAGTTTGTTTTTTTGTCTGTAGTCGCACATTGAGATATGCTCTATTTTCTGGCTTTTTTTTTTTTTTTCACTGGGGAGATATTCTGAACTATACCTTTTTTTTCTGATCTTTTATAATGGGATTGAAAATCTCCTTGAACGTCAAGGATTAAGCTCCCCATTTAGAAGATCGCAACTATGGAGTAATACCATTAAGTCACATTGTGAGTTCAGATCTTTATTGCTGTACAAACATGAATATGCAGTGAGATACATGAAAGCTAAGTTTTATCACATTGGATTTTGGTCTGCACCGTAAAGATGGCGGCTGCCTGAACTGAGTGAAAGTGCAGGTATATCTCAGCCTTCCTCTTCTATTTCTTCCTTTTTAGCCCCCATTGTCCTGCCCTTACTTGCTGACAATCATCTTACTGCTGTAAATGCACCTACCACTGATGGGATGCCTAAACCATATAAAGTCCCTGGCTGTGACTGGTATAAAAATTCTCATAATAGTCACATATCAGTTTACTTCACTATCTGAATAAATAATATAACAAATTTTTTTTTACTTCTGGAAATATACCTCCAGAAATGATAGTGGCCACGGTGGTTACTCTACCCATTCTGGGGAAAACCAGGTAACGTTTCAGCCAATTTTAGGCCTATATCACTACTAAATGCTGACTTAAAGGGAGTCTGTCAACTTATTTTCACCTATATAACGAACAGCAGTGCCCCACAGAAGATTGCACACACATCCCAGACATACTTGTGTGCACTGTGTGTCTGTATTCCATGTCCAGAAAAAGCACTTTTATTCTGCAGGAAAACAGCTCTCAAGTGCCCGGCTGAAAGTGAAACTAAAAACAGCTTTCTCTCCCGACTGGATTTCTAACAGCTATATCATCTAATATACTGGATATAATGCTGTTTGGTATCATTTTGAAGCTTGGAATGCCAGCTTTCAAAGAAGGTCAGAACTATTTCTCTATCTGCTACCAATCCCAAGATACGAGCAGCTAAAGTAGCCCTCCCCTATTCATTCTGGTTTACTTTGAGCACTTGCAGCAGCAGAGCCGGGCACTTGGGAGCTGTTTTCCTGCAGAATAAAAGTGCTTTTTTTGGACATGTAATATAGACACACAGTGCACACAGGTATGTCTGGGATGTGTCTGCAATCTTCTGTGGGGCCCTGCCTAGTTTATATAGGTGAAATGAGTTGACAGACTCCCTTTAAAGTTATTCTCCAAAATGTTAGCAGGGTGCATCAAAAAAGGTTTTCGCCTCCTTGGTTGCAACTGACCAGGTGTGTTTTGTAGCTCACCAGCAATGAAGGGATGGGACGAGACGCATGATAGATCTGTTACAAATTGCAGAACCCAAACTCTTTGTATCTTTAGACACAGATTTTTGATAGAGTGCATTGGGGGTTCCTGGAGAAGGTTCTCTGCAAATTTGGTTTTAGAGGCCATATCTTGACAGCTTTGTTAGGATTGTACTCTTGCCCTACTGCTCGCGGTATTGGTCATTGGTTTCCTCTCTGACTCGGTCCGACATCTTATATCACCCACCAGGGTTGACACTTATCACCCTTAGTACGAATTGATTATGGAGCCGCTAGCAGAGCTCATATGCACTTGCTTGGCGATGTGGAGTCAGACCCATGTCATCGGTCTTGCAGATGACATCATTCTGTCACTCGTTAAAGGAAATCTTTCACCTGTTTTTCACCAATATAACTAAGAGCACTGCCCCACCGAAGATTGTATACACATCCCAGACATACCTGTGTGCACTGTGTGTCTGTATTACATGTCCAGAAAAGGCACTTTTATTCTGCACGAAAACAGCTCCCAAGTGCCCAAAGCAAACCAGACTGAAGAGGGGAGGGCTGATTTAGCTGCTCATATCTTGGGATTGGTATCTTGGTGGTGGTTCTGACCTTCTTTGAAAGCTGTCATTCCAAGCTTTTCAAATGACACCAAACTCACAGCATTATTTCCCCTATGCCCATGACAGCACCCTTGAGAGACCGCCTCCCATCAGGACAGGAAACAGGAACTTCCATTGGAGAGCTCTTTAAATATGGATACTGCCCCTGTAACAACCAGTTCCTGTTTCCTGTCCTATGGATGGGAATCTCTGTTGGAGAGCGATTTCAGGCTGCAGGGCCCTATGGGTACAGAGGGTTACCTGTTCCGGCATAAGTCTCTTCTATGAGCCGCCGTCCGGATGGAAAGTCTGGAGTTTCTCCCAGGTCCTGGACGTTTGAGGTTGGGCTGGTGTTCGGAGGCCATTCCGGCGCCCTTTTCAGTAAGGGTCGGTATGCCGGATACTCCAGGCGGTGATCTGGAGATCCGGGTTCTACGTCACACTCAGGCGCGGTTACAGAATGAGGAGCGCTTGAGGCATTAAAGGTGACGCGGCCGGATGTTGTATGTGCAACTTCCGGCCTTTGGAACGCAGGTAGGCCGGAAGTCGCCGCCCGGAAGCAGGGGGCGGGGCCTACGCTGCGTATAGAACGCCGAAGAATGCTGGCAGGGACCGGGGCCTTGTCTCAGTTACATGCTGCTGAGTGGTAAGAGCGCGTGGCTGGGAGAATCTCCAGCCAGCCTGGGGGGTTACCTATTTTGTCCCTAAAGTTTATTTTACTGCAACTGGCACCTGCAGGTCCTTGGCTTTGACACTCCTAGAATCATGGAGGAAGAAAGCCAGCAACGCGCTGACTTACAGGAGGTGCATGATACAAGAACGGTACTCCTGGTGGGGTAAGGGGGTGTATACTCCACCTTTACTTTCTTTTGTCTCTGTACTTAATGGGGCGTTTTTCTTTTTTGTCTTTTGTACTATAGACTACAAAGGAAACGCCTAAAAAAGCTACCTCTAAAACTAGGGGGAAAGAGTGCGCAGTATGCAGGAAGAGACTTGCTCCTTCTTGGAATAAACCACTCTGCCAAGCTTGTGTTAAAAGAGTAGTAGAAGAGGAGTCCCCGTCTCTGATACAAAATATTAGAGAAATAGTAAAGACGGAAGTGTCGGATTCACTTAAATCCTTTAGAAAATCCTTCTCTTCCACTTCAGGGACTAGGCTGGAATCAGCTGACGCGCAGTCAGATTCAAGATCCTCAGGGGAAGAACAAGGTGAAATTAGAGACTCTTCTGATTTATCCTCAGATGAAGAAGCTACCAATGGACCCTTGTTCTCTCCGGAAGACACTGATGGCCTTTTGAAGGCAATTAGAGCCACGATGAGGATGGAGGACACAAAGGAACATAGATCCATACAGGACGTTATGTTTGGGGACCTAGGACATAAAAAATCTAGAGTCTTTCCTTTAAATGAAAATATAAGATATTTGATACAGAAAGAATGGAAAAAACCTGATAGAAAATTATTTATACCTAGGGCGGTAAAAAGAAAATACCCCTTTGAGGAAGGAGAGTCATCTTGTTGGGACAGATCACCAAAAATAGATGCCCCGATAGCTAAAATGGCGAAAAAGTCAGCATTGCCATTCGAGGACCTTGGAGTCCTAAAAGACCCCATGGATAAGAGAGCCGAACTATATCTCAGGAAGGTCTGGGAGGCGTCTGCACAATCCTTTAAGCCCAACATCGCGACTACCTCTACAGCTAGATCGCTAAAGCTTTGGCTACAGGAGTTACAAACTCACATAGAGGATAAAACACCCAGAAAACAGCTCCTTACTGTTTTCCCCACGGTTTTGAAAGCAGTCGATTTTATTTCAGACGCGTCGGCTGATGCATTAAGGTTGTCTGCTAGATCGGCGGCTCTTTCTAACTCTGCCAGGCGGGCTATCTGGCTCAAAAACTGGTCGGGGGACACAGGATCAAAGAACAGATTGTGTTCTATTCCCTGCCAAGGGGACTTTCTTTTTGGGTCAGTACTTGACGACCTATTGGAGAAAGCCTCTGATGAAAAAAAGAGGTTTCCTCAAAACAGGCCGCCCAGAAAACAGCAGTTTTTTCGGGGGAACAAGCGGTTTTTTCAAAGGTCAGATAGGAGAAGTACCTGGAAAGATAACAGAAATAAAAAAGACAGAGGATTTATGTTCAATACCCGTTTATCATCCACCGCTAAACCCAATCAACAATGACGGTTATCTTCCGGTGGGAGGCAGACTTTCTTATTACGCCCAGGAATGGTTAAAAGTCTCGGCCAGTCCTTGGATCCTAGGTATCATAAGAGAAGGGTTCCGTTTAGAATTTGTGTCACTCCCACCGGCAAGAGTGAAAACCATAAAATTATCCTCAAACTCCAAAAGAGACTTGGCGGTTTTTCAGGAGGTGAATTCCCTTTTAGAAAAGGATATATTAATACCAGTACCAGAAGAAGAAATAGGAAGAGGATTTTATTCCTCACTTTTCACGGTACCAAAACCCGACGGGTCTTTCAGGTTAATAATAAATTTGAGAGATTTAAACCGTTTTCTAAAATACAAAAAGTTTCGGATGGAATCCATACAAACGACAATAAAATACCTATACAAAGACTGCGTCATGGCAACACTCGACATAAAAGACGCTTATTATCACGTCCCCATTCACACAGATTTTCAAAAATACTTGAGGTTTGCGGTCACAGTAGAAGGCCAGACACATCACTTTCAATACAAAGCTCTACCCTTTGGCATATCTCAGGCTCCAAGACTCTTCACGAAACTAATGGCAGAAGTGATGACTCTTATAAGGAAAGACAATATATTAATAGTACCTTACCTCGACGACCTCCTGCTGATAGCAGAATCAGAAGAAATGTTATCTCTACATATAAAACAGGTAGTGGACATTTTAATAAGATTGGGGTGGCAGATAAATTGGAAAAAATCAAATCTGGCCTCAACAAAACAGTGTGTTTTTCTAGGGATGATTCTAGACTCAATGAGACAGCTTTGTGTTCTGCCTCCACAGAAAATACAAAGATTGATAGAAGAGGTACAACTGCTGATTTTGGCTCAAAGACCAACGATCAGGCAGGGCATGGCAGTCTTGGGCAGAATGACTTCCACAATACCTGCGGTTTCATGGGCCCAATTTCATTCCAGAACTCTGCAGAATCACATTCTAAGGGTCTGGCAAAGATCTCCTCTTTGTCTGGATTCCCACCTCCCCCTTTCATCTCAGGTTCTCAACTCTCTCCAATGGTGGATAGATCCCTCCAACTTGGACAGAGGTTTTCCCTGGTTTCCTCGGGAAAACATAGCCATAACCACAGATGCAAGTCCATCAGGGTGGGGTGCTGTTGGTCCCCTGGGGGTAATTCAGGGGACATGGAATATGAAGGAAAGTCTAGATCCCCAGAACATAAGGGAACTAAGAGCAGTGTTACGAGCTTTAGAATGGTTTCTTCCAAATGTAAGAGGATTAGGGGTAAAAATCTTGTCAGACAATATGACGGTAGTGTCTTATTTAAACAGACAAGGAGGGACAAGGTCGGAAAAACTCATGGCTTTAACTACCAAAATCTTTTCCCTAGCCATTCCAGTAATACCAATACTAAAAGCAGTTCATTTAAAAGGCTCGGAAAACAAAACAGCAGACTTTCTAAGCAGAAACAAGTTAAGTCAAGCCGAATGGTGTCTCAACCAGGAGGTTTTCTTGAAAATTTCAAAACTCTGGGGTGCTCCGCGCATAGATCTATTTGCGAACAAACAAAATGCAAAATGCAGCCTTTTCTGTTCCCTGAATCCAAAAGACCTTCCCCTTCAGATAGATGCTTTCTCCTTCCCATGGCCAGGTCAGCTACTATATGCATTTCCGCCCCTGAATCTGTTACCAAGAGTCCTGCAGAAGCTGAGAGAGGACCAAGCAAAGGTCATCCTTATTGCCCCCTTCTGGCCAAGAAGGACATGGTTCACTTGGCTGAGGAAGCTATCCATAGCAGACCCCTGGATTCTCCCAGAGCAGCAGGATCTGCTATATCAGGGGCCGATTGTACACCCAGAACTGGGGAAACTACATCTGACTGCGTGGCTCTTGAAAGGGAATTTTTAGTGCAAAGGGGCCTGTCTGAGGAGGTTATCTCCACGCTTTTAGCCTGCAGGAAGGAGATCACATCTTCCATTTACATTAGAATTTGGAAGGCTTTTGTTAGTTTCGTTAATGGTCCAGTAGACCCGTTATCTCCTCCTCCATGGGCTAAAATTTTGGATTTCTTGCAAGCAGGGCTGAAAAAGAAACTTAGGCCTAGCACTCTAAGAGTACAGGTTTCTGCCCTAAGTGCTTACTTTGACGTGCAAATTGCTAACCACTCTTGGGTAAAAAGGTTCTTCAAGGCAGTTGATAGATTAGTTCCTGTGTCAAGATCTCTGACTCCATCTTGGGATCTCAGTCTAGTCTTAGAAAAAATGATGGATCCCCCCTTTGAGCCAATGGAGAATCTTCCTTTAAGAATTCTGTCCTTTAAGACGGCATTTTTAGTAGCCATCTCTTCCGCCAGGAGAGTGGGGGAGATTTCGGCCTTCTCCGCTTTTCCTCCTTACACCAATATCTTGGAGGACAGAATCCTTATTAAGCCGGACCCAGCTTTCTTACCCAAGGTGGTCTCTCTGTTTCACAGGTCCCAAGACATAGTCCTACCCTCCTTGTGCCAAAATCCGAAAAATAACAAGGAGAGAAGATTGCACTGTCTGGATGTCAAAAGATCTATTTGTCATTATCTGACAGCCACTAGTCAGTGGAGAAAATCATCTAGATTGTTTGTACAATTTGCTGGTAAAAATAAGGGTAGTCATGTCTCTTCCAGAACCTTAGCCAGGTGGATAGTGTCGGCAATCTCCTTAGCATACTCCTCGGCAGGGGAACCGGTTCCTAGGGGGTTTGGTGCCCACTCAACTAGGTCGGTGGCAGCCTCATGGGCAGAGAGAGCGGACGCATCTCTTGAACAAATATGTAGGGCAGGTACATGGAAGTCTCCAGGTACCTTCTTTAAGCATTATAAGCTGAATTTAGATTCTAATCAGCAACTAGCCTTTGGGAGAAAGGTTTTACAGGCAGTGATCCCTCCCTAGAGGGGTTAGTTTCTATTTCAGTCATCTCTCAAGGGTGCTGTCATGGGCATAGGGGAAATTCAAAATTACTTACCGGTAATTATTTTTCCATGAGCCCATGACAGCACCCGGGGGTTTTCCCTCCCTATGTATATACTGTAAAAAAAAAAAAAAAAAAAAAATTTTTTCAAAATTGGAAAAAAAAAAAAAAAAAGTATACTTTAGTAATAGGTGTGAATTTGGTGAAGGAAGTATAGTATATCTATGGACATGTTCTTGCAAATAACTGGTTGTTACAGGGGCAGTATCCATATTTAAAGAGCTCTCCAATGGAAGTTCCTGTTTCCTGTCCTGATGGGAGGCGGTCTCTCAAGGGTGCTGTCATGGGCTCATGGAAAAATAATTACCGGTAAGTAATTTTGAATATCCAGTATATCACTCTTTTTCCCATAAGTTAAAACATCACTTTCTAAATTTGAAACTCTTGTGTGTCCACTGCATGTTACTTGTCTTTTTTTCTGTTTGTACAACAAACTATTGATAAAAAAGGAATGTTGTTGCCTCATTTTTTTATAGTTAGGCCCAAAATAATTAAACATTCATATATTTTTTTTTAATGTTTATTTTCTGTACCTGATTATGATTGTAGCCATAGAGCAGAACAGTCTATGAGTAACAGTAGTTGGTGTGAAAGGTGCAAGATTTTGGGATTGTTTTAAAATAGTGACAAGAGGTGGCAGGACAAATACTTACTGTAATTCTCTACCCTTTTATTCCCATAAGGTATGTACCTCTCACAATTAGAGTTTAGGATTGGTCACTGTTTCCCAGGTGTCCCCCAGCCTGTACATCTGTTGCTCTGTCGGGTCTATTGGTTAATACTAACCCAGTATGGCTGTCCCTCTTGTTGGGTCCTGAACCGGTTGGGAAAGGTAATATCTTTGGTGATTGCCAAGAACCTGTTTCCTTTATGACATATACAGGTTTCAGTTTCCCAGTCTATATCTGGGTAGTTGAAGTCCCCCATAATAACTACCTCATTATGATTTGCCGCCTCATCTATTTCCATTAGGCTATGTTCACACGAACGTTGTGTTTTTCAGATCTGCAAAACACTGATACCGGCCCATGTACGTTCTGCAATTTGCATCCGCGGCTATCCTAGAAAATGCCTATTCTTGTCCGCAACTGCAGACAAGAATAGGACATGTTTAGAGTTGAGTGAACGTGCTCGTAACGAGCACTGTACTGCTCGGGTCCCCTGCGCTCGCATGGCCGCAGGCATCCGGATCCGTCAGGTGAGGAGGACGGATCCGGATGGCTGCGTCCGTGTGAGCGCAGGGGATCCGAGCAGTACAGTGCTCGTTATGAGCACGTTCGCTCAACTCTAGACATGTTCTATTCTTTTTGCGGTGCTGTAGCATGGAGCAACAGATGCAGAGAGCACACGGTGTGCTGTCTGCATCTTTTGTGGCCCCATAGAAATTAATTAGTCCCCATCTGAGCCACAAAATAAAACTCCCGTGTGAGTGTAGCCTTAGTAGTAGATTTTCTGTGGACTCTGTTATATTTGGTGGCTCATAACCTCCTATTAGTATTTTATTATTCTTTTTGCCTCCATGTATATCTACCCACAGTGAATCCACATGTTCATGTCCCTCACTTATATCTTCCCGGAGTATGGGCTTTAGACAGATTACATAAAGGCAGACCCCTCCCCCTCTTCAGTCTTTATGATCTTTTGTAAACAGACTGTAACCCCGTATGTTAAAGAGGACCTTTCACCACTCCTGACATGCCTGTTTTAATAGCTTCATGCATTCCCCATGTAATAACAATTCTGGGACATCTATTCTTATGTCTGTATGTTGTGCCATTCCTTTATTATTTCTACTAGAAGTTATGAATGCTATTTGTCTTCAGTAAGGGAACAGAGGGGAGGTGACCAGTTTGGGGTGTGTACCTGCACAGTCTGAACATGGCAGCACTGATTGGATAGAGTCAGTCTGTGCAGGGACACCCCCCCCCCCAACTGGTCACCTCCCCTCTGTTCCTTTACTGAAGACAAATAGCAATTCATTCATAACGTCTAGTAGAAATAATAAAGGAATGGCACAACATACAGACATAAGAATAGATGTTCCAGAATTGTTAGTACGTGGGGAATGAATGAAGATATTAAAACAGGCATGTCAGGAGTGGTGAAAGGTCCTCTTTAACTGCCCAATCATAGCTATCATCCAGCCATGCCTCAGTTATTCCTACTAAGCCATAGTCCCCCTCAAACATTAATTCCAGTTCACCAGTTTTATTAGTCAAGTTTCTGGCATTAGTATACTTACAATGAAGAGGTTTTTGTATGTGTATATATAATTCCCCCCCCCCATTAAGGTGCAGTCCATCCCTACAATAGAGCCTGTAGCCGACAGAGAAGTCGTCCCAGTTCTCCAGGAACCCAAACCCTTCCTCCCTACACCAGTTCTTGAGCCACTTGTTAATCTCCCGCTGCCTTTTTGGTGTGGCTCATGGTACAGGCAGTATTTTGGAAAATACTACCTTTAAGGTCCTTGCCCTGAGCTTGTGACCTAAATCCCTAAGATCATTTTTAAGGACCTGCGCCAACCTCAGCACACGTACCCATTGATTTAAATGTGTCTGTTCACATTTCAGCATTTTTCTTCTGAGCATGGCTCAGTAAAAAAAAAAAAATCATGGGGACATGCACTACTTTGATGTGGACCAAGCACGCCCATTGAAGTCTATGGGTCCGTGAAAATCGCTGACACACATCCGTGTTGCGTCTGTTTTTCACTGATGGCTAATAGGAGATTCTTTGAAAATTAATTTTCAGCTGCGCAATGTCAGTGAATTACGGATGACACACGGATGGTTAAAATGGACACACGGACCAACCACGGATCCTTTACGGATCCTTTTCACGGATGAAACACATGCGCTTTTTTACGGCTGTGACACTGACACAGAAATGTGAAAGAGGCCTCAAATGGCTGTTCCAGGAATGCATACATTAGACAAGATGTGCACAGTAATGGAACACATACTAATGGGGAGTACACAAGAGAAAACGAAAAATACAATAATACAATGCAATGAAAAGCAACTGACTTAGTGTAGTCCCCTCCTAAAGTATCACACACTTACAAACACATACTTGAAAACAAACACGCAAACTCTCACCAACTCTACAGTATAATACGATTTATAACATTTCTTCAAGAGAAATGTATTCATTTTCCAATAATCTGTGAAAATGGCGAACTGTAACTGATAGGTAAGGAGCTTTTTGAGTGAAGCATCATACTTTTACTGTATTTAGCACAATGTTTTATCCTGTAGAAAAGTTGAAAAGACAAATAGTCTAAACAAAAAGTGTTTAAAAGGGATGTCCTGGATTTTTTATATTGATAGCCTAACCCAAGATAGGCCATCAATATAAATCCTTTTAGCCAAATGTTCATGTTAAGGATTACTTGGTTTATCAATGGTCTAAGCTCCATAGTCCTGAAAACACAATTTTGTTTGGGTTTGTTGTAGAAGCTATTTGCATCATAAGATACTGTGAAGATTTGTATGTACAGGTAGGTATGTACAGTTTACCTCTCAGAACAATGCAAGAAGAATTTATTAAGACTAGCAGTTATTAAACCAGACTTAATTAAAATAAATGCTGGCATAATATGCACCAAACGTATTAACAGGCACAAGAAACTGAAATATGTTCATAGATGTTGTAGATTTCTGGTGTAATTTATGCAGTTTTTTTGGTGCAGTAATCTGAAACTTCTAATACTGTATGGTGGATAAATACTACAAGGTGTGTAGTCATGAAATGTGAATGTTTGATTAGTGGAGTGTATTTTTCTCAGGAAATGATTTTTTTTTTTTTTTTATACAGACAGCCTTTAATAAATTATGATAGTCAATAAAATGCCAGCATATTTTGGTAGACTGGAATATGACAGCTTTATTTTATCTGTGGTCATTTCTTTAAACACAAGGACAGATCAGGAAAACCTTTCTCAAAGGAAGCCTAGATTTGTCTTTGATTTTACTAAAGAATTTTTAATGTATATCCATTAATGCATCTAAGTGATGTAAGAGATGACTGGTGGGCCACAAAACCCATTATTGTAAGTCAAGTAAGATATCAACAATTCCTAGATGATGGATGTCTTCTGACTTTTCTGAGTTGTGACATTTCAGTTGATGGTATATAGTACAATGGGTTTACCGTACATATCATAGCATATATGACTTCCGAAGTAGACCATGCACATACTATAAATACACATTAAAAAGGGATTTAATGGTACAACAGCTTGAATGTGTTTCTGTCAGTGCCATTAGTATTAATCCAAAGAGGATATATATCAGAAAATAGTTCAGTTTGCTTCTAAAATGTGAGAGAACTTGGTTTGAAACTTTTTTTCTCTGTTGAAAATGTCCTTGGCATCTTTGTAAGATTTTAGTTAAGGACCATCACTGAGAAAGCTGTTTGACAACCAACACAAAAGTTCCTTCAAAACCACAACTTGCAAGTGCTTGATGCAAGAAGTGGTTTAGTCTTTACTATAATTTACTAGATTAAAAAATGATGAATCCTCAATGTCCACACTAAATGCTCCTCAGAGAGTTGATCACTCAGCAGTACTCCGAAAAGTCATCTTCAACATAATTGGAAGGAAACCAACCAATCTGTAAATAAAAGATGTGTTACACTCATTACAAAGAAATACAGAATTTGGTGTCATTATCATTTTGGACTAAAATCATTTTTTCAATTAGTCTTTATTACAAATATTGAGCAGTTCTGTCACAAAGGGTTAACTGTTTTGTTTAGCTGTGTAAATGGTACTTCACTCTGTGCTGGTCCTCTAATAAACCTTATCTCTAAATTAGTAAAATACTTAAATTACTTAAGAATGTGACCTACATAAGTTTTTATCAGTAAGGTAAGAATTCTCAAAATGAGTACAATGCAATAATAAAAAAAAAATTGCCCCCAAAAGTGTATATAGCCTTTAAACAATACATATTACACGTGTATTTTCACACTTTTTCTTCCTTACCTTGCCATAAACTTCTCCTTTCCACCATCCTTGATGTCCTTTCTTATTTAGGATCCTGATAACATCACCTTCCTTTAGACTCAGTTCTGTTCTGTCTCTGGCGCAGAAGTCATAACGTGCTCGAGCTGAGCCCAAATATTTCATCTTGTGTTCTGTTTAAGAAAACAGTAATGGCAGTATATATTAAGTTATGAATTCTGAACATAGTTCCCAGTTGCAGCCATTGCAATTATACGGGATGGCCTGCGGAAAAGTAGCCCGCCTCCAGCGATAGTGTGACAAGATGAACAAGCAAGTGGATTTTTTTTTTAATTACCCACAAGTCCCAAAAGATGCTGAAAGTGGTCCCCATTCAGGTCTTTGCATCTTTGGGCACGTTGGATTATGTTGGTTGATACAACTTTCAGATAATGTTTGTGAGGCCTTGAGTTCATCCAGAGGATGTGGATTGTTAGCGGACAATTTCTGTTTTAAATTTCCCCACAGATAAAAAATATTTGGACAATTCTGGAGAACGCGGTGGCCATAACCCCTTGCTCACAGTTCGCTCCTCCATAAACAGTTCATGAACCCGTGCCATGTTGCCTCATCTTGTTGGAAAAAGTAGGACATTTTTTTTATTTTTTCAATGATGAACTGCAAGCAGTACCAGCCAACATGATCTGATGTGTCCAAAGATGCATAGACGTGAACAGTGACCACTTTCAGCATCTTTTGTGACTGAAAAACTATACTATCGCTGGAGGCAGGTTACTTTTTTGTGGGCCACCCCATTAGTAATGTCTATATTTAATCCACCACAATCCTCAATTATTTACAGCTATTTCAATCAATGAATGGTGACTTTTTTCCATTATTTCTTTCACAGACCTATTTGGATTACATTTTTATACCAGGGATCAGTAACCTTCGGCACTCTAGCTGCTGTGAAACTACAGCTCCCAGCATGCAAACATGCTTGGCTGTTCTTTTAACTCCTACAGAAGTGAATGAAACATTCTGGGAGGTTGCTGATCCCTGTTTTATGCAGTAGCTATAGCTTGGTTTGACAGAGTCCTTTCATTAAAGCAGGATTGCCCTAGTGTATGTATTGAAACTGTTTATGTCTCCCACTGGAATTATTTATCAGTTTTTCAGACCAAAATTATTCATTTTTCTGCCCCCATCATCCACCTACGTATGTAGGAGCACCAGAGGGTCATTTTTAACTCTTCTTAATTCACTTCAAAGCAAATCCTAGATACATCTGCCAGAGGACTTCATGTCCCCAAATCACTTTGATGAGGTTACCAGACGAATACAGAAATAAATGGCATGAACATCTATTGAAAAAGGTATGACTTATTTATCCCAAAGCTGGGGTCATAAATACTGTACACTGCATGCTCTTGTCCTTTGGGTTAAATAAATCATGCCACTTTAATGAGAAGCTGGCACCAGTTTTGCTACCTTCTTGAATGTCAATTATATCAGAACATACTGTCTTCATTTTTACCCATCCTGAGGTTTTCTTTCTTCTCTGGCTCCTTGAAAGGAAACTGTAGCGTTGTATCCAAGAGCTTGAAGCAATCTTTTAAAGTGTTCTGTTGGTAAAACCCAACCAGTTCCTGGTAGAAATATGATGTAGGTAAAGTTCTAAAATGAAAAATGATGCACAACTGCAAATAGAATTAAATATAAATTTAGTGTTTACTGCTCCTATGGAGTCCTATGTGTCTCCATGGTAACAGATTACAAATTTCCCTTTTGTCTGTCCACTTCTTCATACATATTCACATTTGGTAGGTAAGCATGAAGTAGAGAACAGGTAAATGGCAATGTGACTGGATGATCAGACTACTACAAGGTTTGTAGTCTGTTACATGGACACACAGACGCTAAATGCTAGACTTAAAAACTATTTTTGGTAGAAATCAGCCATATTTTGTGAATCATTACAACCACTTTAACACCTCTATATGTCAGAGAGATTTCAAAAGTTTTGGGGTCTGAGTTCTGAGCACTCTCTCTCTCCTTGTTCAGTGGGGGTCTCAGCACTCAAAACCCCACAGATCAAAACTTTTGATATGTGTCTTTGATATATCAAATGCTTGTTGAAAACTCAGTGACCCTTTAATACATAAATCCATACATGTACGCTATTAGCTTGTAGGGGGATGTATAAAACAGACTGTATAATACAGCATACACCTGGCAGCAATGATGGGGATAAGAGACACTGTAACGCCGATCCACGGCATTTGAGTGGTCAAACAGAGAACATGACACACAGAAATTGTGATGCCAGGCCTGTCATACTAATCTGCCTGTAAAACTGTGCCATTGGAAGGACTTGACAGGCAGCCTATAAAAAAACCCCAGACTGTAGTGATATTCTAGTGCAGTCTATGGTGCAAAAGATCGCAAGTTCAAGTCACCTAAAGGGGCTAAAAATTACAGTAAAACTATTTTGTAAAAAAAATGGAAAAAAAACACAAAAATACTAAACATTCAACTCTCCCCGTTCTTAATTAATTTTAAGAATAACAATAAACAATAACATAATAGGTATCACCATGTCCGAGCTATTAAATTCTAAAACTATTTTCCTGCACGGTGAATGTTGTAATAAAAAAAAAAAAAAGAATGCGCGATTTGCAGATCTTTGGTTACTTTGTCCCTCAAAAAAATTGAATAAGTGATCAAAAAGATATACTGTACCCTAAAATAGTACCTATAAAAACTACAGATTGGCCTGCAAAAAACAAGATCTAGAAGAGCTTTGTAGATTGAAACATAAAAAGGTTATAGGTGTCAGAATATGGCAATGTAATGAAAATGTTTATTTTTTTTGTAGTGAAATATAATAAAAATGAAATTAATTTGGTGTTGCCATAATTGTACTGACCAACAGAATAAGGCAGTTTCATATTTACAACATAGTGAACACCATAGAAACAAAACCCAAAAAACACTGACAGAATTGTGGGTTTTCAGTTTCACCCCACAAGGATTTTTCCCCCATTTACCAAGTCCTATGTTCTGACCCAGCACATGTATGTCATTTAACACTGCTTACTGATTGTCATGGTGTAAGTAGTGTCACTTGACTGATGCCATGTTTCAGTAAGGCAATGGATGCATTACATAGAACTGAAACATGGGCTATAGCATTTTTCTGCATATAGGGGTCAACTGCTTGATATAAGAAAGGTATGTGTGCAGAATTTTAAATACATACAGTACAGATCAAAAGTTTGGACACACCTTCTCATTCAAAGAGTTTTCTGTATTTTCATGACTATGAAAATTGTAGATTCACACTGAAGGCATCAGAACTATGAATTAACACATGTGGAATTATATACTTAACAAAAAAGTGTGAAACAACTGAAAATATGTCTTATATTCTAGGTTCTTCAAAGTAGCCACCTTTTGCTTTGATTACTGCTTTTGCACACTCTTGGCATTCTCTTGATGAGCTTCAAGAGGTAGTTACCTGAAATGGTTTTCACTTCACCGGTGTGCCCTGTCAGGTTTAATAAGTGGGATTTCTTGCCTTATAAATGGGGTTGGGACCATGAGTTGTGTTGGGCAGAAGTCAGGTGGATACACAGCTGATAGTCCTACTGAATAGACTGTTAGAATTTGTATTATGACAAGAAAAAAGCAGCTAAGTAAAGAAAAACGAGTGGCCATCATTACTTTAAGAAATGAAGGTCAGTCAGTCCGGAAAATTGGGAAAACTTTGAAAGTGACCCCAAGGGCAGTCGCAAAAACCATCAAGCGCTACAAAGAAACTGGCTCACATGAGGACCGCCCCAGGAAAGGAAGACCAAGAGTCACCTCTGCTGCGAAGTTCATCCGAGTCACCAGCCTCAGAAATCACAGGTTAACAGCAGCTCAGATTAGAGACCAGGTCAATGCCACACAGAGTTCTAGCAGCAGACACATCTCTACAACAACTGTTAAGAGGAGACCGTGTGCCTTCATGGTAAAATAGCTGCTAGGAAACCACTGCTAAGGACAGGCAACAAGCAGAAGAGACTTGTTTGGGCTAAAGAACACAAGGAATGGACATTAGACCAGTGGAAATCTGTGCTTTGGTCTGATGAGTCCAAATTTGAGATCTTTGGTTCCAACCACTGTGTCTTTGTGCGACACAGAAAAGGTGAACGGATGGACTATACATGCCTGGTTCCCACCGTGAAGCATGGAGGAGGAGGTGTGATGGTGTGGGGGTGCTTTGCTGGTGACACTGTTGGGGATTTATTCAAAATTGAAGGCATACTGAACCAGCATGGCTATCACAGCATCTTGCAGCGGCATCCGGTTCCATCCGGTTTGCGTTTAGTTGGACCATGATTTATTTATCAACAGGACAATGACCCCAAACACACCTCCAGGCTGTGTAAGGGCTATTTGACCAAGAAGGAGAGTGATGGGGTGCTACGCCAGATGACCTGGCCTCCACAGTCACCAGACCTGAACCTAATCGAGATGGTTTGGGGTGAGCTGGACCGCAGAGTGAAGGCAAAAGGGCCAACAAGTGCTAAACATCTATGGGAACTCCTTCAAGACTGTTGGAATACCATTTCAGGTGACTACCTCTTGAAGCTCATCAAGAGAATGCCAAGAGTGTGCAAAGCAGTAATCAAAGCAAAAGGTGGCTACTTTGAAGAACCTAGAATATAAGACATATTTTCAGTTGTTTCACACTTTTTTGTTAAGTATATAATTAACAAAAAATTTAAACCGGAATACTCCTTTAATGATCTCGCAGAGTGCTCATATATCACTTTGCTGGATAAATGAGAGACCTGCCCAGCATCAATCCATGTGATCAGGGCAGGCTGAGCGATCATGGAAAGGACTGTGAGATGCAGCAGGGAAATACATGTAAGCTCTGACATAGTATAGCTAAAGGACCTTTGATGATTTCACCAGTGGGTGGAGTCAGACCAGTAAAAAGAGGAAGGCTAAACCATGGCCATTGAATTGTAGTATACATTGCAACTTGTAATGTTAATACTTCCATCATGTGACCACATGCGCCATTGCCATTTGTTTTGTTTCTAGGATTAACAATAGCTGAATATAAACTACTAATGCACTCTATTCTACACTATTAAAATTAATGACATTGACTCCTCCACTTCATTAAAGAGGACCTTTCATCACTTTTTGAAATACAAACTAAAGGATCTACCTTATAGGGCGGCCCCCACTGATGCCCTCTCTTGTTTTTTTTTTTTCAAAAGAGCCCCCCGTTCGTCCACAGGACCCCCGTTGTATGTGGCGCGGATCATGCTAATTATTAGTATCGGAACAGGGAGGAGGAGACTCCCTGTTCCTCAGTGGGCGTTTCCTTCTCCCTGGCTTTGAGCGCGATCCAGGGGCGTTGCTAGGGTCTCAAAAGATCCGGGGCCCAAGCCCCAATGAATATGGCCCAATTCTCTATGTCGACCCTCGTCCCAACAGGAGAACATACCTCACATCCAGGGCCTCCCAGGTGACGTCTCCTCTGATGTAGATCTTCTCTGTCATCATCTTCTCCATTTGGCCCGGACAACTTCTCTCAGCCGCCTCGTCTCTGCAGAATGTGACACACAGACATCTTATCTTCATCACATTTCTATCATCATCCCCCAACCTAGAGTCCCCACAGCCTTATCCTCCTGCTCGCTGTGCCCCCCAAAACCTTCAAATACTATCCTGGAGAAATAATATTGCCCCCCCATAGTAGCAGTGCTACCAATAGTAATTCCATCATTAGTAACACTCCACCCTACAGTGACCCCAGCACTGATGATGCTCCCCAAGATTGTCCCCATTAGTAGAGTCCTCCAGTATTAATAATGCCCTCACAGAGCCCCCAGTAGTAATAAGGCCTCCTATTGTTCCCCCAGTGATAATCAAGACCCCCAGTAGTAATAAGGCTCCCATAGTGCTCTTAGTAGAAATAAGGCGGATCTATAAGACACTCCTATAGAGCCCCCAGTAGTAATAAGAACACCTAATGTCCCCTGGATTTATAATACCCCTACAGTGCCCCCAGTATTTATATCGCTCCCCCTACTGTTATAATGCTCGCCCTGAAGTGCCCGCTGTAGTTATATTCCTCCCTTTAGTGTCCTCAGAAATTATAATTCCTCAGCCCCTCCACCATACAGTCCTGTAAAAATAAAGCTATTTCCCTCCTGTGTAAATAACATCACTATACAGTCAATATACAGTCCCATGTAAATTACATCCCTCTCTATTTACAGTCCCCTCCAAATACAGTCCTATGTAAATAACATCATTCCCATAGCCGTCATCAACATACAGTCCTATGTAAATATCCCTCCCTCCGACAGCCACCTTCAACATACAGTCCCATGTAAATAACATCACTCCACGCCACAGTCCAAAGTAAATAAGGCTACCTTCACACCAGCGTTTTTGCTGGATCTGTCATGGATCAGCAAAAACGTTTCCGTTATGATAATACAACTGTCTGCATCCGTTCTGAACGGATCCGGTTGTATTATCTTTTAAATATACAGTTTGGATCAGTTTCTTCATGCGGACACCAAAACGCAGCAAGCAGTGTTTTAGTGTTCGCCTCCAAAACGGAATGGAGATTGAACTGAAGCTAAACTGATGCATTCTGAACGGATCCTTTTCCATTCAGAATGCATTAGGACAAAACTGATCAGTTTTGGACCGTTTATGAGACCCTATGACGAATCTCACAAACGGATCCTTATAACGCAAGTGTGAAAGTAGCCTATGGCTAGTTTCACACCTGCGGCAGGGGACTCCAACAGGCTGTTCCGGTGGGTGAACAGCCCGCCGGATCCGTGCTGCCGCAGGTGCACATGTGGGGCTGGAACTACGCTGTAATGGGGGTGAGCCACGGATCCAGCTGCAGCATGGCAAACCCTGCCGAGAGGCGGCCAGAACAAAAGTACAACATGCTGTACTTTTGTTCCGGCCATCTCTCGGCAGGGGTTGCCATGCTGCAGCCGGATCCGTGGCCCGCCCCTATTACAGTGAATGGGGCCAGAGAGTAGTTCCGGCAGCATGGATCCTAACAGCCTGCCGGAGTCCCATGCCACAGGTGTGAAAGTACCCCAACAGAACCCTGCCCAAGTCACCTCCAACACACAGTCCCATGATAACATCCCTCCCTTCTGCCCTAACATTACAGTCCCAGTTAAATAACCACAACTCCCAGCATCCCTCTGCTTCTGCCTTCACTTACCTCTTCTGATGTAGCAGAGCTCATTGTAGCTTCTTCCCCACAATTCTCCCCTTCAGTTTAGAAGAGGGGAGTTGAAAAAGACCTGCGATGATGTCACAGTCATGTGACCAGTGCAGGATTGGACGGCACTGATCACATGACCTGTGATGTCATCAAAGGTCCTACATATCTTGCAGTCTGTTAGAATCAATTGTACTGCCATCCTGAGGACGGCAATACAATTGTATTTGTTAACAGGCAGGACATTCGGGGCCTGGGAGAAAACATCAGGGGCCCAGGCCCCGAATGTTTTAGCCTAGCAACGCCCCTGGCGCGATCCAATCAGAGCGGACCGCTCACAGCCGGGGAGAAGGAGCTCAAGTTCTCGCGAGATTCCTGCTCCAGAAGCACGCGAGAACTTGAGCTCCTTCTCCCCGGCTGTGAGCGGTCCGCTCTGATTGGATCGCGCTCAAAGCCAGGGAGAAGGAAACGCCCACTGAGGAACAGGGAGTCTCCTCCTCCCTGTTCCGATACTAATAATTAACATAATCCACGCCACATACAACGGGGGTCCTGTGGCGAACGGGGGGCTCTTTTGGAAAAAAAAAAACAAGAGAGGGCATCAGTGGGGGCCGCCCTATAAGGTAGATCCTTTAGTTTGTATTTCAAAAAGTGATGAAAGGTCCTCTTTAAACTACCAAGAAACTTTTAATTAGTAGAAAATATATTCATTTTCTAACGTCCTGTTGTCTAAACCTGAGGGCCTTCTAAGGGGTGTGTCTTATAGTCCAAAATATGATAAAAAAGAAATATATAGTCATTATTATGTTGTAGTGTTCACTCTGTTCTTATTCTGGAATATCTATGCATTATTACACCTACTGTATCTTCAGCCTTGAACTGACTTACCAGAGGATTCACAGTAGGCCCAGACACTGACACAATGATCGACCTCAAAAGTCCATTACAAGAAAACCCCAGGTGGAGCTTATGTTGGAGGCAATCACTTGCCACTAGGACTAATTTCTTATGCATTGATTCATAAATAACCTTTTAGACTTTAAAGGGGTTCTCCGGGAATTAAGAAAATGAAAATACGTAAATATTACTTTATTATAAATATATTCCCAAATACTTTTCATTACTTATAATGGCTCATTTTGTCTAGGGAGCAATGATTAGGAGAAACAAAATGGCCGCCGTCCTATCAGTCCACACAAAACCTGTCCTAATCACACAGGAGGACAAGTTACTTCACAACACTGAGGTAAAGAGCTGCCTCATCCTCCTCTCTGCTCTGCTTGTCCGGGATTATGATCCTGACTACTGTTTAATTTGATATTTAGCTGAATCTTTGTGGGAATGGAGTTCATCAAGAGACATAAAGTACAGAGAGGATGGACAGGACAGACTGTGGTAATGGAGACTGCATACAAGAGCTGCTGCTCATTAGCCACATCTGCTCATGAACTCCATTCCTACAGAGATTCAGCTGAAGTTCTTATCTGTATTCAGGATCATAATCCCTGACAAGTAGGAGAGGAGGATGAGTCAGCTCTTTTACCTCAGTGTTGTAAGGTAACTTGTCCTCCTGTGTGATTAGGACAGGTTTTGTGTGGACTGATAGGACGGCGGCCATTTTGTTTCTCCTAATCATTGCTCCCCAGACAAAATGAGCCATTATAACTAATGAAAGGTATTTGGGAATATATTTATAATGAAGTAATATTTAAGTATTTTCATTTTCTTAATTCCCGGAGAACCCCTTTAATTATATGGCCTTTGTGTGTAATTATAAGGAGTGTAATTATAAGAACAGGGTTTATGATACACTTAAAGGTAGATATAGGACCATGTTACCCCAGACCAACATAGTTTATCTTTATCAGCATATTAGTACTAAATAATGCGATGATTACACTAAAATCTGGTGTTTTCAGGGCTGCAGATATTGATGAACTTTCCTTAGGATGGGCCATTAATATCAGATCAGTCAACATTTCGACAGCCCCGCCCAACCACAGTGCTGGAAACTATACAATGTATGGAGTGGAAGAAGAAGGCACCAGTGTACTGCAGTGCAGCTCCCATCAACTTGAATGGGAGCTAGGCTGCACTACCCCAGTATGGCCACAGAACCATGTACAGAACTGTGTTCCACACACAATATAGTTTCTACTCTATAGTTTTATCATTATCTGTAGCACAGACAACCCCTTGTATTGTTTATCTGTAGATACGATTCCCATTGAATGGACAGATCCCCCAGAGCGTTTAGCTTGGGGGATACATGGGGGCACAATCACCATTTTATTTATAGGAGGTCTTTTATGTAGTTTTTCCCGCCTTTTTTAAGCCTGTCAGATTTTTAAGATTGAATTCTGAGGTGATGAGGTAACCGTTTTTTTCTGGTTTAGTTAGCTTACCTGTGCTGTTATAGTCAATTCTGATTGGTTCTGGGCGTTGCTGGGGGAGAAATCCTGCGCTCGGATTTGTTGTTGGTTTCTGTGGCGGGAAGCTTTCTCTTATTTATTGCAGGTGCAGTGGTCATCGGTGTCCAGTCTGAAGAAAGAAGAGGAGCATCGCCCGCCCTCCCTCCCTCAAGCTTTATGTCTTGTTATCTTATTTGTCGCTTTGCTTTAATTGTAGGGGCTTAAGTCACTCAGTCTTCAGCTGGGTGGATGTAGTTCACGGTTGAAGAAGATGGTTATTCGGATTATTTAATTATTTATTTAATTATATTTTTATGATTATTTTTATTGATGAATTTTAATCTGAATTAATTTATTATTGGTAACCCTAAATAAAGCATTGAGGCCATTTTTATCCAAAATTAATGTTGTAATGTCTTTATTTTAGTTTAGTTAAGTATAGTTAAGGTGAAATGTGCCTCCATGTAGCTCAACTTGTAACAGCTTGGGAAAATGTTCACTTACAGGAAGTCCCTTGAAGCCTTTTTTCTCTGTGAGCCTCCAGAGTCCCTCATAAACCGTCACCTTCATATGTTTGATTTCCTGATTAAACCTAAGAATATAAAAATGCAGCTAAAAGTCAGATCATGTCAACCATAAAAAGCAAGCAGCAGAAACCATTACTTTACAGTGTAGAACAGAACTGATGTATTACTTTAGGCTAATTGCAAATTCTCCAGAATCTTTCATTCTCTGTCTGACCAAGAAAGTGCCATCAGATCGATTAGTCAATAGTTGCTCAGCTTCTTTCCTTTCCATTGGACCGGCATACCTGAACAGAGAGGGGCATAAATTCAGTCTCCAAGTGTTAGGCTTTATAATGATTCCAATAGGTGAGTTTAAGGGTCCGTTCACACGAACGTGCCGTGTTTCGCGGTCCTCAAATTGCGGATCCAGACAATACAGATGGCACCCGTGTACCTTCCGGAATTTGCGTTACGGAACGGTTGGCCCATTATAGAAATGCCTATTCTTGTCCGCAAAATGGACAAGAGTAGGACACGATCTATAATTTTTGCGGGGCCACAGAAAGGAACAACGGATGCGGACAGCACACGGTGTGCTGTCCACATCCTTTGCGGCCCCATTCAAGTGAATGGGTCCGCACCCGAGAAAAATGCGGCTCGGATGCGTAACCAAACCATGGTCATGTGAATAAGCCCTAAGTGTGTGCCATTTGCAGCTGACTATATAGCCTTTGGTAGTAGTTTTCTCCTTTGTACGTAGAACATGCTACCGCTTTACTACAGCTTGGGAAATGTCAGTCTGTCCTAACAATTCAAACACTCATGTCCACCTAAGATTTACTTCTTAGCCTCATTACTTTGAATTGCAGACCACGGTCACTTTCATACTTCCTAATGAAAACAGTCATCAAGTTTGGAGTCCACACTGTACTCTTAGAAGCAATCTGAGATTTTATTTGGCAACCGAAAGGGATTAGTATTTTCACCAAAAGGTTACAGGATTAAAAATTATTGCACTCACCAGATAAAAGACGACAGATCAGCTACTGGATTCTGCGAGGAAAGAGTTACAATCCAAATTGAGTATCAAATTGCAATGAAAAAAATACCTCAAAATTAGAATAACTTTAAAGCTAAAACTATTGTATAAATCATTTTTTGTTAGGGTTACAAACTAGACTTGTGTTGGTATGACAACTGAAAATGAGAAATGCTGTTTCCATGTAACGTACGGTGCGTATACGGCAAAAAAGTAATGTGTGAGAAAAACAGAACTTAAAAAAGCACTTGGTTACCCAAATTAGCCAATCTTCCAGATGGACAAGGCAGATCTGTTTTATTTCTATCACTAAAAACGTCTAAACTTACTGCACACATTAGATTCTAAGTGGGTTCTGCTGGATAAAAGTTACAGAAATACAAATAGTTGAATCACTAGAGCTGACATGGTGAGCAGTGATTATACAAGATGCTTTTACAGTATAAAGAACCACTTTATGCATCATTATTCTACTTACATATATATAAGGCTTCACCAGACTGCAAGGGAAGAAGCCAATTTCATTTGTAGATGTGTTTCGACCCTAATAAAGAGATTAACATGTTAGTGGTCACGTGTCAACTACTGGTACACATTTTAGCAAAGTAAGATTCGCTTCTTTCTCAAAATGGAAGGTTTCCCTTTCAATGCCATTCAATGTACACTCTACTATTGTAGCTATAAAGGCCCGTCCACATCACGTATTGCTACATTTCATCGGTGCTTGTAAGGCTGGGTTCAAGTCGCATTTTTATCTTGGTAAATGTAAGACCAAAAACGTGATGTGAACCCAGCCTAAGCCAAAACCAGGGATGACTCCAAAACACAGAAGAGGCTGAAATATTTCGATTATACCATTTCTCTGTAGGCTCCACTCCTGGTTTTGGCTTACAAATACTGACTGTGTGAAAGTGGCCTCACAAACAAGTGTTCAATGGAGATTCCATCATGGTTAAAAATTCCCGTTAGTCTCCACTGGACAAGTTCTGTCAGGATACAAGTTTACAATGAAGGTACAATGAAATTATATGGCAGCAGGATCCTACAGATTAGGCATCCTAATGAATCCTATCTCAACCAGACCTAATATCAGGCACACCCAAAAATTCCTCTAAACCTGCAATGAAGGTGTTATAGCCCATATCAAAATGAGTACACCAAAAAGATAAAAATATATTTCTTCTATTAAATTCAATTAAAACATAACCACTGTAAAATTAAAGGAATTCACATGATTGTAGGAGACAAAAGAGGTTAAAAAAACAAACTAGTAGGGGACTAAGGTAAGTTTTTTTCCCTGACGAAGCTGTTGACGAAACGCGTTGGATAAGTGGGGGACCTCCATGCAGACACCGGGTGTTTGATGTGTGTCTTTCTAACATTCACTACCTCGTGGCTTGTGATACTAGGTCTTATGTGTTGCCTATTGTGAGGTCACTGCATATTTCATGTGCCTTGATGTTTAGGCATATTCCACTTGGATATGATGCTATTGTAATATCTTGTTCTGGTATTTTCACATATAAACTTGCCCTGGTCTGCATGTGAGTTAGTCCCCTACTAGTTTATTTTTTTTAACCTCTTTTCTCTCCTACAATCATGTGGATTCCTCTAATTTTAACGTGGTTATGTTTTAATTGAATTTAATAAAAGAAATATATTTTTATCTTTTTGGTGTACTCATTTTGATATTGGCTATAACACCTTCATTGTAGGTTTAGATTAGGCATCCTGTTTGACAGCCAGACATGAATAATAAAAAAAACTGTGGTGAGAACCTAGCCCTAGAGCCGATTTACAAGGACTAACACACTAAGTAACGATCAGAAAGGAGTGTTCATTCCTGATCATTGCCCTATCCTTAGCAGCATTTATATGCAACGATCATAGGCGCTTTATGAAGATGAACAATTGTTAAGCCTCATTCACACATCAGTGTTTTGGTCAGCAGGGGCGGATTGGGAACTTAAAGTGTCCCTGGGAAAAAAAAAATGACCCCATGTTGTAGGCGGGTCCAAATTGACAAAAGATGGGCCAAAACAAGTAGGCCTGTAATACCATAGACACAGAATACTGCCCCAGCAGAATCAAGTACCACAGAGCAGCAAAAAATCCTGCCGCCCAACCACAGTATTCAACCACAGTATCACCATCATGAGGACGGTAATGCAGTTGTGTGACCCTCTGGGCATCGGCCCACCGGGAAATTTCCCTGTATGTTCTATGGCCAGTCTGCTCCTGTTGGTCAGTGTTTTCCTTCAGTGATTGTGAGCCAAAACCAGAAGTTAAGTATCCACAGACATAAGATATAAGGGAACGATTTGCACCTGTTCTGTGTTTAGAGCTGAACCTGGTTTTGGCTCACAATCACTGATGGAAATCACTGACCAAACACTGACATGTGAATGAGGCCTCATTCACATTTCCGTGTCAGTCACGTCCGTAAAAAAAAGTGTATGTGTTTCATCCGTGAAGCTTTCAATGAAGTATCCATGGTTGATCTGTGTCTCCGTTTTTACCATCCGTGTGTCATCCGAAATTCACTGACGTTGCTCAGCTGAAAATTAATTTCCAAAGAATCTCCTATTAGTCATCAGTGAAAAACGGACGCAACATGGACACAATGCGGATGTGTGTCAGTGATTTTCACTGACCCATAGACTTACATGGGCGCGTTTGGTCTGGGACGGATTTAAGATGGACATGCTTGCGCTGTTTTTATGCGGATGTACAAAACGTAAAATTTTACAGAAGTGTCAACAGATCATTGATTTCTTATGGATACGTGTGCTGTCCGCAGAAAGTGTGCACAGCGCACGTCAGTGAAAAACGGAAGTGTAAACTAGGCCTGAGTCTTTACTATGATAAATATTCCCACCAGGCATAGTTTCATCGTTTGTCAGCAGCATATCCACATTAGCACGGGGTGATGTGCTGCCTAATGCAATGGAGCAGAGTGTGTGTAGGCAGAGGGACAGAATGTTAATTACAGTGATTGGAACCTAAGAAAGTGAGGCAGAACCAATAATCAGGAAAGAGTGGTGGGAATAATTATCCATAGGGCCCTTATAACTAGCATTGTCTTCAAATGACAGAAATATGGAGAGGAAGTCTGTATTTTGGACACTGCTTAGGTTCTGTTCATATATGCACTGGGACTTCCAACGGTATGTTCAAACAGAAATTCGGCAGCATCATCGTCCTATCTCTTCCCTGAAAGCCGATGCAGGAAAAATGGCCTGAAATGGGCTGGTTTTGCAACGGCATTGCTGTAAGAATTGCTTCTATTGCTTTCAACATTTGCATTGCAAAAGCAGGGATGAAAATGTCACTGCAAAACTTTTACTTCTGGGGTGAGCAGACAATCTATGTAGACATAACATACGATCATTCACCTCCCACCAGTTCTGCTCAGCTTCTGCTTTTGTCAGTTCTATGACATCACCCTTTTGCATTTGTAGTGGTGGCCCAAAAGCAATGGGTGGTGGAGGAATTCCCACGTAGTCGTGACAAGTCTCCATCTTTGTAAGACCTAAGAAAAATTGGCAAACATGATCATCACTCAAGTTTAGATGTCTACATAGAATTTCAGTGGATTCACCTGCTCATCACAGCAGGATTTTTCATAGTAGGATGATGAATCCACCTTAATTGGTGCTTACACATACCTGTCTCTGCCCGTTTATTTGGTGTCCCTCGGCCTGGTTTCTGTTGAAAGTCACATTACCAGGTATAAGTATTGGCATTCCTTTGCTAACAATATTTTATGTAATATATAATATAGTACTATAGTAGATGAACTATTGGATTTCACCAGATCATTTCACTGCCCTAATACGCCAGGGAATGTATATTAACTTTTTCATTACTCTTTAAAATTGTTCTTTAAAAGAAAATGTGTCACCAAAAATTTTATCTGCCAGTTAAAGCAGATAGTGATACATATCCTTTTTCTAATCTGTTTTTATTTCCTTGCCAGTGCTGTTCTTAACAGCATTTAGAAAGCATTCAGAAAATTGCCTTATGGCACAATGGTCAGGAGGGGACCCCATGGACTTCTATGGGAGAGTTTTCTAGGCATGATCTGTTACCTGTGCAGAGGTCATTGTACAAGGAAAGGATAGATAAGCTTTGACAGTCACCTATTGTTAATGGTGATCCTGTCTTATCTGTCATTCTAATTGATTCTAATGATATCACCTCTGTGTATAGATAAGCAGATAACTGCAGTAAAGTGATCATTACAGACCAAGAAGTGGTGCCTTTTATTAGGCTTAGTGGCCAGTGCGAAAACTGCAGGAATTTAAACATAAAAGTGTGATTTAAACAATTGTTCATTATCTGATTACACATTTCGTTTAAATATTTAGAAAACAATATTAAAGGGAGCCCCTAAACAGAAACTGAATGTAATGATAGCTTTCAGTTAGCGATTTGTTACTTCATTCTGGAGAAAAAGTACTTTTAATCCATATACAAGTTAGCAGTTAAGTGCACTGAGGGCAGACCCAAGCCGCAATGTGCACCCTTCCTGTTTCCGGTACCAGACCCGCCCTGTGCTTGATCGACAGAGGCAGATTACTCCATAGTCATCTTGCTGGGTCCTGTCAATCAAGAAGGAGGAGGCAAAGGAATCAGAAGGAGCAAGGGTGCACAGAGTGACTTGGTGCACGTAACTGGTCATTTCCATATACATTCAAAGTAATTTTTCTGCAGAATGAAGCAAGGTATCATTACATTCATTTGCTCTAGACCTACATGGCATTGTGCCTGGTTTAACAGTGAATTTCCAGGTGACAGAGAATGGGGCCCTATTTTGCGTGCTGCCTTGGATTTAGGAAAAATACATACACAATGCATAGGGCAGCTTGCCTATTATATACTATTGTACATACTGTACCTTTTTCGGGTTGCAGCCAGCGGCATCTGAAAAAAAGTCTAGTATTATTTATTGTTAGACGTTATAAAAAGATCATCAGACCATAAATTTATGACAATGGCGCCGTACAATATTTCCCAGATCAATCAGTTGCTGCTTATTAACAGGTATCTCAGGAATATACATTTTATACATAGAGTA
Source organism: Rhinella marina (assembly GCA_900303285.1). NCBI lineage: Eukaryota > Metazoa > Chordata > Amphibia > Anura > Bufonidae > Rhinella > Rhinella marina. The sequence continues at coordinate 77,355 of ONZH01010412.1, forward strand.
AAATAAATGATAGCACTGGTGTGTCAACCTTTTAATTATTTCTATAATCTATATCATGGCATAAAATCCTGCATATCTGATGACATTTCATAAGTTATTTGACAATTCCAAGCTTGATGAAAAATCTTGTGTCTTGAAATATCACAAGTATTCTTAAAGGAATTTATGAGTTTGTTTGTTTTTTAGCTTGCAAAAGTAATAGGGGACTTGCTAAAAAGACAAACCTTACCTACCCTAACTGCTGCCTCTCCTTTCCAGTGATGCTACTCTATCATCTTTCTGGGCTGCAGCCAGTGACATATTGTTTGGCTGCAGTGTTTCCATTCTTTATACCACTGCAGCCAATCACTGGCCTCGGTGGTGTACAGCGCTAGACCACTGAGGCCATTGATTAGTTGCAGCAGTATATAGAACGTTCTCATGCAGCTAAACAATATGTAATTGGCTGTAGCTTAGGAAGGTGTGCAGAATGCTCACTCGGAGCAGGGGCAGGAAGGAAAGGTACAATAAAAAGAAATGTGGACAACCCCTTTAAAAGCCACAACAGATCTATTCATATACGCTGAACATTTTTTGTGCTGAAGACAATGAAAATGGAACATGCTAATAAGACTTCAAAAGATATCTGATACTTTGGTTGACAACTGATAACCTGTCGTTGTACCAACTTGAATCTTCTTTGACCTAGATACAGCATTGCTCCATTGATGACCAGTTTTATATTGGATTATACAGGATATGTAGACTACAGTGAAATTTACAAATGAACAGGAAAATGTGAAGGACTATCAACCATATTATGGAAATTTAATGTGACATGAAATATTTGGTCTGTAACCACTGCTGACTAATATTCTTACAAATATTGCATGTCACATTGAATTTCTTTAATATAGTTAATGACTTATGGCCTTTAGCTTTATATGACCTCCTGATCTTCTATTAGTATAACAGAGGAGCATGAAATATATAATCATATTTCATTTATTTATCATTTGAACTTCTATTATAAACTGTTCCCAAAATCCTAAAATCTCAGTCGCTTTCCCTGTTTTTGTTTTTAGCTGCTCACCTTGCTTTCCGCAGCATGGCACTCTTCCCAAGCATTCCTTATGAGCTGGAACTCGGCAGTTGACACATCGGTATCCCTGAAAGAACATGCCCCTATGGTGCCAAATATGCATATACAAGATTAGACTCTGAACGCTAGGCCAATCTAATAAACCGTTTACTGTGAGACATTCACAGCATTCCTACCGTAGCAGCATTTGACAGGCTCTGCATGTGGTTGTGTTCTCAAACGAATACATTTGGAATTCATGTCCATTTGCATGAGCGTCTTCTGGATAAATATTGGATCTATGAAACATTAATGCAGGTTCTCAGTAGGTGTAAGGTACTGTATATTTGTGATATGTTCACAAAATATACGGTATGTTGTGTTTGGTGTGCAGTGCATGCAATTAGTGTTGAGCGAACTTGTGTTTTCAAGTTCAGCGTACAAGGTTCGGGACTAATGGTCTGTGGTAGCGGAATCCATAACAGAATTCTTAGATAACCCGAACCTGGTACGCCGAACTTGAAACCACAAGTTCGCTCAACACTACATGCAATCTATACAATCAAGTTTGAAGTGCAACATTTCTTGTAAAATAAAAAATTATCTCAGTCACTCACAGAGCCATTTCAAATTGTTCCATCCACTTTTTTTTCAGGTCTCGAGTCTTGAAGAAAAGCTCATATCCATGGGATCCACGAGCATCAATCAGAAAAAACATGTGTGACCACTAAAAGATAAGATGATAAGAAGGAATATGACCTGATGCATGGCGTACATCATGGATGCACTGTCTTTTTTGGTCTAATAGCCACATTGTCAGGCTTTACCACTCCCAAGTGTGACAATAAAATTAGAGAACTGCTTTCCAAGATACTTATGGCATATCAATAGCATATGGCGTAAATGTTTGGTAGATCATTGGCATGCCATTGGAATACAACTTTAAAAAGGAGCAGTTGGGTAAAACTGATATACTGTGTTATGTCTGGCGAAGGGCCTGAGGAGGTAGTGCACAGAGAATACCAGTCATGGTCTGCACTAGGCACAACACCTAGATTACTTTGTTTAAGCTTAAAATTGAAGTATAGTGGCCCGGAGGCACACTACTACTCCTACATTACTATTGCTAGCCTGTTTGCTGCCATTGTACTGGTTTGCACCACAAACTCTACCACCACCAGCAAAGTGTCATTTTGTTATATGCAAAAACCGTTTCTGACAGTGATCTGTAGTCAGAATGGAACTTACCATTCTATTCTCCCCCCTTTTGTGCAGAAGTGGGCTAGTTCTGCTTCCTACTAAGGGCGGGGTTGCAGGAAGTAGAAGGAGATTAGATAAGACACACTGATGGAGCGTTTTCCCCTCACTGCTGAAGGAGTCCCGGGAAGTAGCTTGTAAAGCATCCCGACTCCTTGCAGTTTATAGACTGAGTATTACTAGGGGATCAACAGCCAAAGACACCCCACTCAACGCTACAAGAACCTCTAGAAAGTACAGTAACCAGACTGAAGCCAGAGAATAGCACAGCAGAGAGAGAGAGGGAAAGAAAAGTATTTGAGATCACCTGCCAGTTTACCTTGAGCCTGCTGGAGCCAAGAGAAAGTTCAGAATATCGTCCAAATAATGTTTGGATGATACCAGTTTATTGCAAGTTTATTCAAATAAAACTGTTAAAGAGTCTGGACTCTACTTACTCCACAAACTACAACTCCTTTGTTGCTATGGAGCCAAACCCTGGGGAGTGACAGTGTCCAGGTAGGAGCACCGTGACACAAACTATTAAGGCCGCATCACCACTCGGCATTCCTAAACACTGGGTCTCTATCGCTCTGGGGGAGTGCCCATTGCAGAAGTCCACAGTTCCCACAATAAGCATGCCAGCTGCACAGCTCTCCCCATAACACTGCCCCCCACAATAGCAATAGCCTGTTGGTTAGTGGCCACATAGAATCACATAGTAGACTGCAGTTTGTGCAACCATCACTTAGATGATAAAGGCAATTGGCACAGTGTCAGCTAGAACTGAAAAAAACAGTCAAACTTCTGCCAGCCTGAGAATTTCTCAAGGCTTTCCTGATTCACCAGTGGCATCTCATAGCCCCACTTCTAATACTCACTTTGTATGTTTTTCTTTCAGCAGCTCTTATGCCTAGTAGACCGAAATTTATTGTGGGATGTTCTTACCTTTTTATTATCTCGTTCACTACAAGAATCATCACGGATTTGATAATTGTGAAGCTTAATGAATTCTTTCAGGTCATATGTGTCGCCTTTCCTCTTACAGATAAGCAATGCCTGGTCCAGAAGGAAAGCATATCTGCAAAGCACATAGAATGCATCATGCATGGTAAAAAAATAAGCAAAAGTAAACAACATGACATGATGGTTAAAGAAACATGAGTTACTTATGTTATAGGTTTACAAATCCATTTTTATCTATACAGTTTGGCTTGAAAGATTGTGAACCCTTCAGAATCTTCTAATTTCTGCATAAAATTGACCTAAAACAACAAGTGATTTTCACACAAGTCATAAGTCAAGTTGAGAAAGATAACCAAATCAAACAAATGAGTCAATATATTAGACTTGGTCATTTATTTATTGAGGTAAATGATCTAACATGACATGCCTGTCAGTGGCAAAATTATGTGAACCTTTACTTTCAGCATTTGGTGTGACCCCCTTATGCCGCTATAACTGCAGCTAAACATTTCCGGTATTTATTGGTTAGTCCTGCACATCGGCTTACAGGAAATTTATCCTCCATAAAACAGCTTCAACTCTGTTATGTTGGCGGGTTTCCTCTCATGAACTGCTCATTTTGGGTCTTTCCACAATATTTTTGTTGGATTAAGGTCAGGACTTTGTGCTTCTTTAACTATTCCAGCTTTGGAAGAATGAGTTGTGTTCCAGTAGCCTTCTGGCTTGTCCAGGTGATCTTTAGCAAACTACAGACGGGCACAATGTTCTCTTTGGAGAGCATCGTCTCTCTCCTTGCAATCTTGCCAAGCACATCATTGTTGTTGAGTGTCCTTCTGATGGTGGACTCATGAACATTAACATTAGCTAATGTGAGAACAGCCTTCAGATGCTTAGAGTTTACCTTGGGTTCTTTTGTTTCCTCACAGACTATTATACCTCTTGCTCTTGGTGTGATCTTCTTTGGTTGAACATTCCTAGAAAGGGTAGGATTTCTTCCATTTTTACACAAAGGGGGACATTTATCAAAACTGCTGCTAAGGGGAAACTAGTGTAGTTTTCCATAGCAACCAAGCAGATTCCATGTTTATCAGAGATTATTTGGAAAATGAAAGGATCAATCTGATTGGTTGATATGGGCAAATAAGCTATTTTGTCTTAGCACCAGTTTTGATAAATGTCCCCCCATATGTCTGACTATGGATTGGTGGAGTCCAAACTCTTTAAAGATGGTTTTGTAACCTTTTCCAGCCTGATGAGCATCAACAACTCTTCTTCTGTGGTCCTCAGAAATCTCCTTTGTTCATGCCTTGATACACTTTCACAAATACATGTCGTGAAGATCAGACCTTGATAGAACCCTGGTTGCCCGCTCACACCTGATTGTTATCTCATGGATTGAAAACACCTGACTCTAATTCCACCTTCAAATTATCTTCTGATCCTAAATGTTCACATACTTTTGCCACTCACAGACATTTGACATTGGATCATGTTGTTCAATAAAAAAAATCACCAAATCTAATATTTTTGACTCATTTGTTTGATTTTGTTATCTTTATCTACATTCAAGAGGTGTGTGAAAATCTGATGTAATTTAGGTCAAATTTATGCAGAAATGTAGAAATGTCTGAAGGGTTCACAAACTTTCAATCACCACTATAGTTTCATTGCACCTGCGATTTCGAAGAATTGTTTCAATAAATAAGTCAACATTTACATACAAGATTTCAAGATTTTTTACCATTAACTGACAATGAGTAATGAATACCATTTTTAGAAATGTAATGACTGTGTATGCAAATTTACAAAGATCAAAAAACTGTTAGAGACACATTTATCAAAGTTGTATGGCAGATTAACGACATGCAGTAGTGACAATTTTTTTGTGCAGACATCCCTTTGCAAAAAAATTGTGAGTCTCTGCTGCTCTTGCCTCTTAAAAAAATAAATAAATAAAATATGTGTGGTGCTTAGCAAATGGGGAAAAGGCTACCTTGGTCCAACCCATTTACAAAAATTTGCCATCAATTATATCTGAAATCTATGCAGTTTATAGCTGGTGTAGGTTTCAGTTTGTGGCACACAGACAGTCGAGAATGTGACAAATTTATTAAGGAGGCAAGAGCCTTCTTATAAATTTTGCGCATCTCACGCCTCATTCACATTTCTGTGTCCATTTGATGCCCATGAAAAAAATTAGTCTGTGAAGAATCTGTTTGGTCCATGTGTCCATTTTTTGACACTGCTCAGCTGGAAATTATTTTCCACAACATCTCCTATCAGTGGTCAGTGAAAAATGGACCAAATGCAGATTCCATTTGTCTTGTGTCAGTGATTTTTCAATGGGTGTGTTTGGTCTGCATCACAGACCAAAGTGGTGCGTGTCATCGTGATTTTTTCATTAACCCACGGTCAGTAAAAAATACTGATCTGTGAACAAACACATTAAAATTAATGGGTACACATTCTGTCCAGAGAAAATGCAGACAGTTCACATCAGTGAAAAATGAAAACGTGAATGAGGCCTTACTCAGGTGGACTATTTACTAAGAATATGAGCTGCCAGTCTTTAGTAAATGTGTCCCTAAGGCTACATTCACACGACCGTATGTGTTTTGCGGTCCGCAAATTGCGGATCCGCAAAACACGGATACCGGCTGTGTGAATGTAGCCGGCCCTATGATAGAACTGCCTATTCTTGTCCGCGATTGCGGACAAGAATAGGACATGCTCTATATTTTTTGCGGGGCCGCGGATCGGACCTACGGATGCGGACAGCACATTGTGTGCCGTCCACATCTTTTGCGGCTCCATTGAAATGAATGGGTCCGCACCCGTTCCGCAAAATTGCGGAACGGATGCGGACCCAAAACTACGGTCGTCTGAATGCACCCTTATACTGTTAAATCCAGAGGATCAAAACTCATACAACCCATGGTTAAACTGACCAGTTAGGGTTTAAACACGTGAGATTTCCATAATCACAGGAAAAATTCACAAGACTATAGGGGAGAAGGATTCCGTATCCCTACTTGTTTGTCAAAACCTAATAGGCTTTTGGGACTTTGTGGAATTTTTGGAGCCAAAAGATTTCATAGTCTCCTCTTCATGTCCTCTTATGTTTAGATATAAGGTATCAAAAACAATAGCAAGCTCCTACTAATATTACTAGAACCTAGTGGTCAGTTTTACCAAAATATATCTTAATGGAAAAAAATACCTGATACCTTGATAACTTCAAAACACAACATAATTGTAATACAATGTATAAGAATCATTAAAAAAAAAGAAACTTTGGGTTATGACATTGGGAAGAAATGTTTATTCTACCTGTCAAGTTTCGACTTCTTCTCAGCAGTAGTGATTTTCAGTTCGCCATCAGTTTTTGGTCTTCCATATTGAGCAAGAGACTCGTTCTAAAGGAAAAAGACAATAATGAGATCAGTATATATGAGTCTATAATACAAAGACTGATGAGAGCACATAAGGGGGCACTCAGTAGAATACGATACAGGCAAGATGTGGTATGATCATGCAAGAATACATTGGTATATAGTAATTCACTTAAATGCTTAGTAAAGTGGCAATTGCTAGGATGGGAAATATAGATATTGTTAATCTGTGTTACCATACAAAAATTGCTAAGGGAAATGATTTAGGGGGGTCTATAGTGTAAGGGGTGAAACCTTCCACTAAAACTCTCTGCAAATCCTAATTTTGGGTCCAAACTTTTTATAAATAAAACTTTGTAGTTATGAAATAATATACAAGTTGTTTCTGTGTTGCAACATTTTCCTGTTTTCCTCCAGTTAGCTACAATCAAGGGCCTTGTACTGTATATATGTCTCCATGTATTCACACTTTCCCCTCTCATCTGTACAAGTATACTAACTTGAAAATACAGTAGGTGACATATGTGAAGTGCAGCAGATAAAAAGAATTTCACTAAAATGAACAAAATAACATTAGAAAAATAGACATAACCCTGGAGGTAGCCATGGCAACCAGAATGAAAAAGTCCATTGTATAGATTAGTGGCAGCATTCAGAGAACAGTTCACAAAAGAGATCTGTTTGTGATTGCACTGCCTTACTGAGTGTTTTGAAACTCTTCAAAGCAAATTTCAATGGAACCTGTCAGAAGCTTTCTGCTGACTGGACCACATACTGCATGAAATCCTTATTGACTTCTCATAGAGAGCCTGTCGGTATTTCATATTGCCTTTTGTTTGAGCAGGATGAAGCTCCTGCCAAGGTTTTTTGCTCAGATAGATAGCTACAGGTGGATGGATAGTCCCTACTTTCTCTATGGGCCCCAGAGTCTTCGGGAAACTCTTAGGGTAGAGCACAAGATGCAGCTTGATAGGTCATCAGTATCTGATTGGTGGGATCAGATACCCGGGCCCCCTTCCAATCAGCTTTTTGAGCTTCTCGCAGCTTACCAAGCACAGCGTAGTACATTGTAAAGTGGCTGTCCTTGGTATTGCGCTCACTTGAATGGGGCTGAGCTGCTCCTAGGCCACATGACCGATGAACGTTTCATCACTGGCCTAGGAAAAGCTGAGAGAAGGCTGCATGCTCACAGGAGTGCCACTACCTTCTCAAACAGCTGATTGGCGGAGTCACGGAAGTCAGACCCCCACTGATCAGATACTGATAAGGATAGGAAGATCCCTTTAATCAGTCAGTCTTACAGCAGAGAGAACAATGTAGAGCAAACAGACCAGCCGACTCCGGACTTAGGTACCAGTCAGGGCAAGGCAAAAAAGACCAAGAAAAAACCTACAGAAATCAGGCCAGAATGGGGAGAGAGGGAGAGTGAGAGAGAGAGTTCAGTTGTGTAAATGTTTCTGGCCCATGAAAAGTATCAAAGGCAGAAATCTGGATATACCCACTGTTCCACATGACGCTGTGAATAACTTAAACTGTGCGCACGGCAACCTGTTAAAATATGGTGCAGAGTTTACTCTGACGTTTGGGTCCACCCTGTGGTTGCTTTGTACCAGAGAAAGTGTGCACGCTCATACCTGGATGCTTATGTACAAATCAGAGAAGTGCAGTGTAAGAAAGACTGCTCTAAACAGACACTTTGACCTATTAGCTACCTGTAACATCAGAAGAAAGTGTATTTTGTGTACTGACTGCCAATTTGTGCATGCTAAGAACTGTCCTGATGTTTTCATTTGAATTCTTCAGTAATGAACGCCGCTGCTGATCAGCTGCCTTATCATTGCTTGCTACACTGCACAAGCATCCACAGCTACACCAAGGGAACCTGCCTTGCACCACTAAACCACCAACATCAAGTGCACCCCAACCTGCATCAGGCATGAGCCCAAGAACCAGAGTATGCCCCAAAGGGAAGAACAGGTGCGTTCTTCCCATCGCTGCACGGCCCAGGTGAGTGTCCGAGTGAGTAAGTACTATGACCAAAATGTCTGCTCTCCTCCTTCTGGGTCGCTGCATTATGACTTGAACTAACTGCATTATAGATCCGTATGATGCTGTTAGTTTGAGTCATAAGTCATAACGTATGGTTGTAAAATGAACGCCAAATTGCAGCTGCATTAAGGCTGAAGAGAAAAGATGGATGTAGATTTGTATTGTTATCACATTTTGGACTCACTCCGGGCTTTACTGAAGTACTGATGCAAAATGCAAACAAAATATGGCAGTGTGAATGAGTTTTAGGGTACATGCACATGATAGTGTAGTTTATGCAGATTTTCATCTAGATTTTGCTGTATTTCTACACCAAATTCACATGTCACTTGTGGATTTTAAATCCATATATTGCAAATGGTGAAAAATGCACTGAAAATCCACACAAACAATGAACATACTGTGGATTTCAGAATCCATGCAGCAGGTTAATTTTCGCACAGAAACTTTCCACACTGTATAGATGAAATTTTGAAACTCATCTACTAAGCTGGTACTGTATTACACTGTGGATTCTTATGACTCTAGGACAGGGGTGTCAAACTCATTCTTGCAGAGACTTAATGGTTGTCTTCAATGGTCCGCTAGTAATTCTGCAAGTGTATAAATGCAACTATGCCAGATAGTAGCTACATTTACCAACTGTTGAAGGCAACCATAAGGCTGATGTTAACATATTGTTAAATAACACCATCTCCTATATATAATTATATAGTGCTTCTATATAGTGATATGGTCCATGCTGGTATAACCCGGTATCTCCTGTATATACAGTAATTATATATGTACAGCTGGTATAAGTTATACATCTTCTTGTATATAGTGATATGGAGCATGCTGGTATAACCTGGGCATCTCCTGTCTATAATTATATATGTACAGCTGGAATACATAATACATATTCTTGTATATAGTGATATGGACCATGCTGGTATAACCTGGGTATCTCCTGTATATAATTATATGTGTACAGCTGGTATAAGTTATCCTTCTTGTGTATAGTGATATGGTCCATGCTGGTATAACCTGGGTATCTCCTGTATAAAATTCTATATGTACAGCTGGTATAAGTTATACATCTTCTTGTATATAGTGATATGGACCATGCTGGTATAACCTGGGTATCGCCTGTATATAATAATATATGTACAGCGGGGTTAAGTTCTTCATCTTCTTGTATATGGTTATATGGACCATGCTGGTATAACCTGGGCATCTCCGGTGTATAATTATATATGTAAAGCTGGTATAAGTTATACATCTTCTTGTATATAGTGATATGGAGCATGCTGGTATAACCTGGGTATCTTCTGTGCATAATTACCTATGTACAGCTAGTATAAGTTATACATCTTCTTGTATATAGTGATATGGATGACCATAACCTGGTCATCTCCTGTATAATACAGGAGATACCCAGGTTATACCAGCATGCTCCATATCACTATATACAAAGATGTATAACTTATACCAGCAGTACATATAGAATTATGTACTAGCTGGTATAATACCCTGTGCAAGCATCAGGGTATTCTGAAGTGCAGCTTAAAGGGAACTACTCATATGACAGGCTACACATATTACTACTGGCGGACCACAGAAAACAAGGCCCCAGGCTGGATTTGGCTTGTGTGGCTTGTGTTTGTCACCTGTGCCCTAGGATGTACTATTCTTTATTTACTCCTGCTAGAGGCTATGAATGAATTAGTAAAAGTTTGCAATGAAGGTTCTAGAACGCTCTAGAAGGCACCAGAACTTTGTTTACTGCATCTAGTATTATGTCCTTATTCTTTAAATCATATTGCCAGTTCCCCTGACAAACTGTAACTAAAGGCATACCAGATTTTCAATAGAACACTGGAAATTGGTGATTTGTTTGATTGTTTCATTATCTCTCTTTACTTCATTCACACACTGTGCCAAATCCTGTAAAGCAACAAAGACACATTGATTTTATTAATTCATTATTATTTCATATTTATTCTGCATCCCTACCAAGCAGCCATCTTTACCACAACACTTTACTGATTGAAATTGTTCTTATTTTTTTTCATATGTTGTAATAACAGTGAATCTGAAATATATGAACAAATCATCCAATCATCAGAATACAATTTAGATAAGGATAATAAGCAACAGCACATTTAGATGTGTAATCAGTATATATATATATATATATATATATATATATATATGCCTGTGAGTTCACCATGGGAGCCAGCAGTGGCTGAGAGCCAGACATCCACTTAAATGGCTGGAATCAGAGAAACCCCTGATCCCATACATTTAATCCTCTAAGATGCCATGGTCAATAGCGACCTCAGCATCTAAAGCCTGTGTCCAATGGCGAAGGGTCCATCCTCACTTTCAAGCATCCGTTGCTGTTAAGCAATGAGCAGGAATGTTCATTAGTGATGATCTGCCTGTGTAAAAGTGCCATTCATTGGGCAATTGCATGTTTTATGCAGGCTAAAAGAATCATTCTTTACCGATCGTGCTGTCTAATTACGCTCTGCTGCTGGAACTCAATAATTATGTATGGTGATGAGTGATGACAATACGGATTTTCTACCCCTACTGTGGAGGAGATTGCTGCATGTGAATGCAGTGATCTTCCTAGCTGATGAGCAGGCGATTGTCAGGAAGGAATGCTTCCTTCCCGACAATTGGAATGCTCTTGGTAGTCTGATACAGCCTGAAGATGATTAACAGGAGCAGGACAATGGTGGTGACTTGCAGCGCTGGGGTCCTAGGTTTCAATCTGACCAAGGGAAACATCTGTATGGAGTTTGTGTGTTCTTCCTGTGTTTGTGTGGGTTTTCTCCGGGTACTCTAGTTTCCTCCCACACTCCAAAGACATACTGATTAAGATTGGAAGCTCCACCGGGGGCAGAAAGATTTAATAATTAGGAATGAGCGAATGGACTTTGGATGAAACATCCAAAGTCGATTTGCCAAAACTTCATTGGAATACTGTACAAAGCGAGCACTCCATACAGTATTAGAATGTATTGGCTCATCCAATACATTCTATTCTACAGTCAATTCGCTCATCTCTAATAATAAAGACTGTAAAGCGCTACAAAATATATAATTGCTATATGAGTGCGTAAAATAAACAAAATAAAAACTGACTTCCTTTGTGAGCTCTTCAGCACTCACAACACATTTGCAAGGTACTGATGGGTTATCATGGCAGTCAGGGGCCTAACAAAGGCCATCAGTATCTGCCTGGCATAGATTAATAGATTGACAGACAATAATGCTTTGGAAAAAAAAAAGTTAGAATCAAGTTGAATATAAATCATTTTAAACCTTTTTTTTCCAGCAAGAATGATTTTTTTCTTCAAAAATGTTCCACATTTTTGGTATTGAGAAAAATCATAATGATGGGCAGATTACTTGTTATTTTAACACACAATAAACAGCAAAATATAGTGGCAAAATTGCTATTTTTTCACTTCTCCCCATTTTGGCTTTCAGAATGCAGTAACACAGTAATTTTTTTCTATAAAACATGTTTTTATTGTGCGATAATTATTCTATAGCTGTATTTGTACTGATGAATACATGTAAGCTGTTATTTTTACCGCATGGTTAACAATGGAAGAAAGAAAAAACAACAGTGGCAGAATTGCTTTGTGTTTTTTTTTCATTCCCCCCAACAAATGTATAAAAAGCTAAGCAATAAGTTATATGCTACCCAACATTGTGGTCTGACAATGTGATGAAATGTTATTAAAGTCTAATTGTTAAGAACATTCTCACTTAAGTACATGACAATTTCAGGTAAAGTGCTATAGACTTTCTTGGTGAGTCATATAGGAAGTGGTACTTCGATACAGTATGCCCAGGGTAGAGCGCTGTGTATGCAGAGAGAAAGCAGAAGCAGCGTCAGAAGATCACTTTGCCGCCACTAACTCTATAGGACATTTCTATACGTCTCTGCAGAGTAGTTAATTATGTTATAGTAGCAATAATTGGGACTGATGAGTATCTTTCTGTGGGTATAGAAATAGAATGACTATAAAATCCATATGCCCCATTCTGGTTCATTGGAAGGGTTTTTTTCCCCTTAGACATCCCCTTTAACACCCAACAGTCCCAAAGTGAAAAATGTAGCAAAGCTTGTCCTGGCTGGGAGAAGCTGACCTTAGTAGGAAGCCTAGGTGTGATTGGTAAATAAAGGGATCCTGTAATTACCGCTCCCCATTTCACAAATAAAATGGGACCGGTTTCTTTTCCCTACTTTTTATGCTTTATTTCATAAGTAAGACTTAGCCATGTTGGCTCATCAAAACTTTATATGCTGTATGAGTAATTATGCCCTCAAACACTCACCCTCATTGCATCCAGAGCTAGCTTCAGATTCTCCTTCTCTGTTGGCTCCACTGTGTGTTTTACCAGCTCCTTAACAGACGTAAAAGAAGGGTATAAAGAGTCAAGTATGAATAAATCTGAGCAATTAGCATCTTTGTCAGATACAATTACCTGTAGCAATAGATGATATTTCAAAACTCGTTGCATCGGCACCATCAGTAGATCACGCAGGGAGAAGCGACCATTATTAGCTCTCTGAGAACATTCCTGCAAAGCAGAGTTATCATCAATAATTGGGTTCTATGACATACACTGTCTCATTGCTGAAATCACCTATGCCATTCACACTGTAAGCAAATTATCTTCATTATCATGTTCTAGACAAAGTGTCACGAGTGGACGTTACATATTTTTACTTTTTGTTTTGCGCACAAATAAAAATTAAAATGAAATAGTTTTTGTATTCTGTAATTTCTCCATTTGCCACAAAATATCGTTCTAAAGTAGGCCAGCCAAGATGTAGCATAAGGAATTGTGTGTAACACGTACAGTACGACGCACTAAATCTATCACACATCGTGTACTAGAGGGGTAAATCTGGAGCATCTTCTGCCTTCCTCAAATGCTATCAATTTTCTTCCCATGGGAAGATATTTGCGTGTCTCTTTAAATATAGAAACATTTGCCATAGACCTTACAGGGAAATTTCCCAGGGGCCGACGCCTTGGGGCCACTTGGGCCCTCGTCACTGCTGCTTGTGGGGTACATAAGAGCTCTCAGCAGTAATTACCGCTTTAAGAATCAAGTACTCATGTACCCTGTACCCATGTAAGCTCACAGTCCGCCCCTGTTAACTGGCCAGTCTGGGAAATGGCAAAATGCCCATCTCCAATGCAAATTCTATCTCACATGGGTCTCCTGTTCCCCTACCAGGTTAGTTGTCTTTTAATGAAACAGACCCTCAATATTTCTAAGGGTTGAGTTATTACGTGACAGAAGCTGCTGTGCAACAGCAGAATAGATGTACAACACTGCAGGTTGTCAGCACCATATAGAAATTATAATTGCATAAAAGATCTCACTAGTTTTACTGTTCTTATAGTATAGTTTAGTATAGTAGGTGTACTTGCAGTGAGCCATTAATATCCTCTAAAACTGCAATTAGGTTATAATCAACTAGATTAGAATTAAGAGAATAATTTAAAAAAAAGTGGTAAGTGAGGGGAAATTACTGTAATTTAGTTTCCTGGTATAGAACTATGGGTACGAGCAGCACTTCTGCAAAATGTAATTTACGGGACATGATCTGCCCATTCACACAGATTTCTACTGTGGCTTTTCAGTTTCGGTGCTGCAGACCACTTGCAGTTTAGCCCAATTCAATGGAGCTTAACCATGAACAGACACCAGCCATGGCTTTCAGCTGCATCCATCCAGTGTGTCAAGTAAGGGAGATGAGTCCAATTCTGTCCCCACTGTCCCCCTGCCTCTGGGCGATGATTGATAGATTTCTCTCCTATGTACAACAGGAAAGAAAACTGCTAATCATTGTCCAAAAATGGGGAAGGGTGAGGACAGCGAGAAACAAAGGACTCATCTACCTTGCAGCACTGGCGAGCGCTGCAGGCTTTGGCCGGTCAGTATTACAAAAGTACTGACTGCCATAACAGGAGTGACAAACCGCTGATGCCAGGCAGTTTGTCACAACACTATGCTGCCCTCAGTCATGCCAATAGTTTTCCAGGATTATGTCCCTTATTAACTAGCCCCTGGTGCAAAGTGCACCTTATGAAAAAATCATATTCACCTGCTACCTGCCGCTCTATTCTGGAGCACTGACTTGGGGACAAATCACTGCTGAGGCAAGTCATTGGCTGCAGCGTGCCGTCTGTAACCCACCCTGTTAACTTCTGGGACCAGAAGATCGCCGATCAGATCTACGGCGATGCAAAGGAGCAGAGGGGAGCAGGTGAGTGTAATTTTTTTTTTTTGCTTGTTACACACGCTTCAGGTGCTACTTAAAAGTGTTACAATCCTGAAAATCCCTTTAAAGGGAACCTGTTGTTTTCTATAACAAACAGGTTTTGTTTTTTTTAGATTGTATTACTATTTTATCATGTCTGCTATCCAGACATTTAGAACTTGACACTACAGTGTACCCTATAATGCCTTGTTGTATCATTATATTTATGGGTTTTATGACTTGTGATATGTAAGGTAATTGGCCATATGCATTAAAGGGTTGGTGCTGGGTGCTGATAGGCCCTATGGTTCTAACCTGGGCCTTATAACAAAAAAAAACACCACTCACCTGTCTGCGGCCCCACCGCTGCTCCGTTTGGGCAGGGAGCAGAGTAGTGAGTAGTGTTTTATTGTAAACAGGGTAGGACCATAGAAGTTGTCAGTTCCAGGTTTTAGGTTGGACAGTCCGGCTTTAAGGCTGCCTGCAGGGATGTCCTCCTTTTCAGTAGCTCACGCTCAGAGCTGCCAGCACAAACTGACTGAGGCTTCTCTCACCCCCAGTCAGTCACCAGAGCCGGCATATATGGCTCTCTGTGGCTGACTGAAGGCGAGAGAAGCACCTCGGGCTGCCCCCAGCTCACCTTCCTGTCTGAAAGTTCTCTCTCCCACCTTTTTTTGGCTGGCAATGGGGCGTGGCTTAACAAGGTGTGGCTTAACAGGGAGGGTGTGATTTAATAGATCATGCCAGAACGGGGCGTGGTTTAGAAGTATGGGGGCGTGGTCGGTAAGGTCCGGCTTTTTGGGCTGAAGCCTGTGGCCACCCTACTTTTAATGCTGTATGCCAGTTTTCAGGTGTACAAAAATCACAAATGATTGCACAGTCAGTTTTTTATGCAAAGAATTTTGTTATTTTCCTGGTTTTCTGCTGCTCATGGCACTTTTAGGCCTTATTTACATGTCCATGTTCATTATTAAATGCGTGATAGGATGGTCAGTGATTCATCCGTGAAGATTTCCGTGAAGGATCCATGTTTCATCTGTGTATCATCCATGTTCCACTGACACTGTACATAAAATAGTCTGTGAAACACAGACGAAACACAGATGGTGTCCTTGTTTTCCACTGACCTATAGACTATGGGTGTGATGGATCCATAAGCATAGACAAAATAGAGCATGCTTTTGTGTTAAAAACATGGATGTGTTCACACATTAAAATGAATGGGTACATGTGCTGTCCATGTAGAGAAATGTGAATAAGGACTTACGCAAAGCTTTGCAAAAGGGCATAGGGTTCCCTCAGCTCGACACATGTAACATAATTTGCACATAAATAGCTGCCCAGATTTAGTTTACAGGCAAATGTGTTGCATCTTTCTCCCACAAACTTCTACTAAAGACTGGCATATTCCTCAGTGTCTCCAAGATGTCATGTATGGATCCACCAAGACCATTGGCTCCAGTAGTGTGGTATACAGAAATATTAATTCCTATCATCAGGAAGAATGCTTGGGCTCATATTAGAATTACGAGAGGTAAATTTATGGGTAGGAAACATAAAAATTATTTGGATTGTAATAATTTCTAGCCTGTGCATGTTGTGTAAATGGCTGTGATATGATGAGCGGTACTTTGATAGTGAAGCACAGACAGTGAACACTGCATCCTTTTGGGAAATGTGTGCTGGTGGCTGCTCTCTTGGCTAAGCACTGCCTCACTAGTCTCAGGAACCAGACCTAACAGATTTGATAACTCAAATGGAGGCAAGGGAGCTACTTAGAAAATAAAATCCACAGAGGTCTCAGGGGAATGGTGCCAATTAATGGAGGTATGTAGATTTCACTGTTTAGACAGGTGACAGGTCTTCTTTAAGTATATGCCATTCTTTTAGTATTATAACAATGCCTCTACTATGTATGAGACTGATGTATGAATATGGTTTCTTGGACATCCGTTGAGAAACACATTGATATACAGAAAGAAGCATGATAACGCACAACATATTTTGCATATTAGTCACCATGTAACTTCTCACTTTGCATAGATTTGAAAGACATTTTAGCATTATAACTGAAGTAGTGTGCCAAGGCCCAAATTAACAGAAGTGAATTAGAGAGACATGGAAGAATTTGGTATAGAACTGTTGAATTATCTTGTTTAAAGGGGGTTTTCAGCGTTTTCAAATTGACGGTCTACCCTTAGGTCATCAATATAAGATCAGCAGGGGTCCAACTCCCGGCATCAACACTATTCATCATCACATGGCCTAGACATAGCTCAGTCCCATTCAAGTGAATGAAACTCAGCTGCAATATCAAGCACAGCCACAATCAAATGGAGGGCGTTCTCGGGAGCATCACAGCCTCCTCAAATATCTGATTGGAGGGAGCACTGGGAGTTGGACCCCTACCAATCTCATATTCATGACCTACCCAGAGGATAAGCCATGAATATGAGAACCCCTGAAAACTATAAAGTGAAGTAATAAGTTGTCTAGATCAGTTTTTCTTAAACTACTGTAGCAAATACTTCCTAGATCTAAGAATCTAAATCATATATATAGTAATATAGTATATAATCATATATATATATGCCCACTTAAAATTACAGACCACAGCCTAGCAACTGTTGTATATAGATTCCCTGATATATACAGATCCCTAAAAGTACAGACCCTTGATCAGACCCTCTTTCCATTTACAGACTCCAGATGTCATTAACAGTATGGAAGAGGAGGATGATGATGGTGATGGTGGTGGCGGAAGCAGGCCAGGCACAGCTTGGGAGGAAAGTGGATATACTGCACTGGCCTGGCTTACTCAACTTGGTTGCCAGCTCTGATGTCAGTACCCTAGCAACAAGCAATGAAACACTGCTGGACTGTAGGCCATTTATAGTTGTTTTTATTTTACTTCTAGCATAAACTATAGGATTATATGTATATGGTCTACAAAAACAATATTTTATATCAATATACAATAACTCACATACCTCTAATTTCATTCTGAAACCCTCATGTTCCTGTGAAATTTGTTCCAGTCTTTTAGTGGCAGATTCCACATGACTGCAGTACGTTCCATAGATAAGAAGCCTGGTTGAAAACGCAGAATTATGAAGATGTAATCCCAAAAGTCATGTCATTTTTAAGTTCCTGTACAATAATTCTAAAAGGAGAATTGGGGGAAGGCTGTTTTCCCTATAGACAAGTTGTTGACAAAACGCTTGAAAAATGCCAAAAACTACAGTATGCTGCATTTAAAAAATAAAATAAAAATAAGCACGAAAGAAAAAAAAAAACTCCAGGAGAAAAAATACATTGTGTGTCCTGTGTTTCAGATTTCCCATAGACCTTCTGCTAACATCTGGAGTTGGTGTTTTTGCAGCAAAATATGCAGGTGAAAAAAAACATCTCTAAAAACGCAAAAGCAACGTCTCTAAAAGCAACATAAGTTGATACAACCTGCCTGGAAGTAGTAGACAGTGGCTAAAACATATAATTGTAGTATATTTGTGCTTAGAGTTATTTCATTTTGGCTTGTACATCAATTTTATTGTCTTTTGAAAATTACTGTCCAATATATTAGACATTCATATTCAACTAAATTAATTTACTGTACTGACGGAACTGGTTCTAACTGAATATAATGTAGCAAACTATGTTGTGGCAGGAGGGCTTATATAGTGTAAGTTCAAGGAAATACAGCGGTAATGCAATCTTAGCACCATGGTATGAAATATTTAAAAAAAAAAAAAAAAAAAGGAAATGAAGAACTTATGTGATATCGTCGTTATCTGATTACTGGTGTGTGGTTTATAGTGTATATTATTCTCTTGTGCTCTTTCTATGAATATATCTTGATCATACTTCTCCTTGTACTGAAGAAACACTTGATACAAGTTCTGGCAGGTCTTTATTGAGGTGCAGTTCTTTGTATCTAGTAAAAAGTTTTGATGGAGTTTCCTCAGGTCCTGTAATAAAGGCAATATGGAGCTAAGCAATAATATATGGAGGTCAGTCTAACAGTGAATCTGTCAGCTCCAAAACAGCCCCCAAGCTTGAGTAAGTAGTGTATAGTGTATGTGATGTTGAGTCTGGCTGTGTAATTTTTATCTTCACACTTGCATTCCAACATTGTGCTCCCACAAACCAGCAGGAATATGTATTGAGAGGACTTCATAACGAGTACATAACGATGAGCACTCAAAGAGGAGGGTTTGTGGGAGAACAGTGTCAGAATACAAGTGAATATGAAGATAAAAATGACATAACCAGACTTGGTATCACACTATACACTGCTTACTCTAGTTTGGGGGGTTCGGAACTGACAGATTCCCTTTAAACAGCATAAGATTCATTAAAGCATGGGTAGAATACAGTTCCACTTTTTCAGCTACGTTAGGATATGGTCACATGGTCAGGTTTCTGCATGCAGTTTTGGAAGCCTGAACCAGGAGTGTATTCAAGAGAGGAATTAGTATCTGTCTGTATATTTTTTTTCCTTTTATGATCCACTCCTGATTTTGGATTCCAAAACTGCATGCAGAAACCTGACTATGTGGCCATACACTTAAAGGGAACCTGTTTTGTTGATCATGCAATCTGATCTGTGAGCAGCCTGTTACTAAGCAGGAGGAGCTGTACATTCACATACAGTTTTATAGGAAAAGATTCAGAATAACGTGTATTTTATTCATTTAAATCTCTGTCATTCTGGCTTTGTCCAGTAGGGGGCCTTATCAGTGATTGATAGCTATCCCTGTATGCCTGTTAATGCAGGAAAGACCATCAGTCATTTAGTACGATCACCCACTGGACTCTAAGGCTAGAGATACATGGTGACTCATAGGGCACAACTACACTGCAATATGTGTCGTGCAACATTCATGTCACGCAACATATTTTATAATGCTAGTCTATAGTCTCTTACTGCGACATGCTGCAACTCCAACATGACATTTGCACAAAAATCAATCTTGGATGGGTTTTTCACGACTGTTGTGTAGCAGTCGCAGCATGTCACATTAAGACACCATAGACTACCATAAAATATGTTGGGCGACATTGGTGTGACAAATGTCGTAGTGTAGCCCTAGTCTTAAAGGGTTTCTCCAAGCATTTTCCCTAATTAGCACTTGTTACTAACCTGTGGAGGGAAGATGTTTTACATAGTACTTACATAGTACCATCCCTCGTTCTGCTGACACCGCTGTCTCCCTTGCTCTTCCGCACACTATGCGCTCTTCGCCCAGGTCCTAACTGGATGTGGCCACTTATTTTCCTGTTCAGCTGCATTGACTGTAATGCAGTTGAACAGGAAAAGAATCCGGCACATTCGGTAAGTATCCAGGTGTAAGAGCTGCAGAGTGTGCAAGCTCAGGGGCGGCATCAGAGGAGCGAGGAAGGGTAAGTACTACGTAAAACATCTCTCCACAGGTTAGTAACAAGCACTAATTAGGAAAAATGCCTGAAGAACTTGTTTAAAGGGAGTCTTTCACCTATATAACTAAGGCTACTTTCACACTAGCGGCAGGCCTGATCCGGCAGGTGAAGGGTGCTGCCGGATCAGGCCTGCCGCAGTGACATGTGTGGAGCCGGAACCGCGCTCCGGCCCCACACATGTCACACAGTACATACATACACATAAACATAAACATACACACACATATACACAGACAAATACACATACATACTTACATGCTCCCGGCAGGTCTCCAGAGCGTCGGAGGGACAGGACGGCTCGCACAGGTGACGATTCCCCACAGCGCCCTCTGCTGGGCGCCTGGTGGAATCGTCACCTGTGCGCGCCGTCCTGTCCCTCCGACGCTCTGAAGACCTGCCAGGGTGCATGTAAGTATGTATGTGTATTTGTATGTGTATATGTCTGTGTATGTTTATGTTTATGTGTATGTCTATGTCTGTATGTGTGTATGTGTAGCCGGATCCGTCATGAACTCCATTGTGGTCACACCAGATGGATCCACCCCCATTGACTTGCATTGGGGGTCATTCCGGATCCGTCTTGGTGCGGATGCCTGGACCGGAGAGCAAACCGCAGCATGCTGCGGTTTGTTCTCCGGTCTGAAGACGGAACGGAATGCTTTCAGTTCAGTTTTGTCCCCATTGACAATGAATGGGAACAAAACTGAAGCGTTTTATTCCGGTATTGAGCCCCTATGACGGAACTCAATACCGGAATTTTAAAATGCTAGTGTGAAAGTAACCTAAGAGCACTGCCCCACAGAAGATTACAGACACATCCCAGCCATACCTGTGTGCACTTTGTGTCTGTATTCCAGGAAAAGCACTTCTATTCTGCAGGAAAACAGCTCCCAAGTGCCCATCTGAAAGTGAAACTAAAAACAGCTTTCTCTCCCGACTGGATTTCTAACAGCTATATCTTCCGATATACTAGATATAATGATATTGATCATAATGATGATTGTTATCATTAAAGCTTGGAATGTCAGCTTTCAAAGAAGGTCAGAACCATTTTTCTATCTGCTACCAATCCCAAGATATTAGCAGCTAAAGCAGCCATCCCCTCTTCAGTCTGGTTTACAGCAGCAGCAGAGCTGGGCACTTGGGAGCTGTTTTCCTTCAGAATAAAAGTGCTTTTTCTGAATATGTAATACAGACACAAAGTGCACACAGGTATGTCTGGGATGTGTATGCAATCTTCTGTGGGGCACTGCTCTTAGTTATATAGATGAAAAACAGGTGACAGACTCCCTTTAAAGGGGTTATCCCATGACTAATATAAAAAATAAAAATCAGACATCATATAGTACATGACAACCTCTTTCTAACAAAGCTAGAACCAGCCCTGTACCTCACATGGATCCAGAGATCTCCCCATTCATTGCTCTGCTAGATTTATATCAAGCTAACAGCTCAGGGGAGTGTATTTTCTGTTGCAGCTCATGGGGCGTGTCCATGCTCTCCCTATCACAGCTCAGGAGGCAGTTGAAGGATAAAACTGAGCATGTGCGGCCATCTCAGTGAGCAGTTCAAAGAAATAAGGAAAAAACAAACAGCAGGTGGCACTATACAAATACGTTTTATTGAATAACTTAGTGGTTATGCAAAATTTTTAATTACATGCAATTACAAGTATTCAGATCCAGGTGCTGGTTTGAAAACAGTAGAATAGTTTTTATGGGACAACCCATTTAAGCCAGAGTGACAGAGATTTAAATTAATAAAATACTACTATTATTGAATCTTTTCCCACAAACTGATATATGAATCTGCTCAGCTCCTCCTGCTGTATAACATCATAGTGATGATATTTTCATGGTTACAATTTCCTTTATTATTGGTTCTTTTTGCAGAGACTGTCAGCTGGTTTAAAGATGGTGTCTTACCAGCAGTGTTCCCAGAAAAAAAGACATGCAATTTAGCTCTTCTCCAGAAGGAAGAAAACCTACAGGTAAGTAAGTACCCTGTAAGTCAATGTCTGACTCATCAAAGAGCCTGACTATATAACATGACTATATAATTTAGCCTTCAAAATATTTCAGGATTCTTGCCCCCTCTCATTTTGGAGAAGACTCTGGCTTGGCTAAAATCCCTAGTCATAATTCAAAGCTCTTTTTAATGAATTTATTCGGGAGGAAAGTTAAATTTTATTCAGTTATTTTTTTAACATGAATCATTTAAATTTCTACCCTTTTAGGTGGAAAGGTTGGGCTATAAAATAGGTTTCCAGCTGAGAATTGTAGTTCCTAGCTGAATAAAAGAACTGATTCATTTTTATTGTATTTTATATGAAGGATCAGGACTGTATTGTACCTTGGAGCTGCACAATGTTTGATATGATAAGCTTCAAATTTGATGCAGAAATGTCTGCATCTGTATCATTCATCTAAATGGGGCTTGGAGAACTCCATGCATTTGCTGCAGAAAAAAACTGAACTGCAGCCTCTGTAGTCAATCTAATGTGTGTGTGACTATACTGTAAAAGGTCTTATTCATGCGTGACCTGTTTATACCTGAGTATATTCTCAAAATTATCCCTACTGTAATGATCTGTGATAACATCAGGAACAGTAGAATTACTAGATACTCAGTTTTTAAATATTTTTTAAAAAAGTTTTTTTTTAGGGGATTGCATGCTGTCATTCAATTGCAGTCACTATTGCAGTCTGTGGGATTTTTACTGTCTGTCTATTAAGCCCTGCAACAGGAAAGGGTTAACAGGGAGTTACTATGGCAGGCTTGTTAGCCTTCAATAGGGATGAGCACCCAGCGATGTTGCCAACTGGGTTGCCGATCGGAGGTTTAACATCTTAGATGCCACTGTCGGTGACCATGGCATTTGAGAGATTAGGCTAGTTTCACACTAGCGGCATGATTGTCGTAGTTTTAGTCCGGCTGCCTCTCTGCACGACTGCTGTGCTGCGGCCGGAACTCCGGCCCGCCCCCATTATAATGAATGGGGCGGAGCGGAGTTCCGGCTGCACACGTGCACTAGCAGCAGCATGGATCCGGCAGGCTGTTCACCCGCCGGAACAGCCTGCCAGACAATTATGCGGCTAGTGTGAAAGTAGCCTTAAATGGCCAGAATCTGAATTATCTCCAATCCCTGTCATTATTGGCAGGTGTCAACTGTATTACACAGCTGCCATCCGCTGTGTATGGAGCGGGCTCACCTTTCCTACACTACTGACATATATTTACATGGAGAGGTTGGGAACAGATAAGCACAACCAGTGAGCTGTCACTTCCTCTTTGGCAACTCTACCCCTTTTTGTTTGCCTTGTTTGTTTGTTTGTTTTTTTGTTGCTCCATGAATAGGAAGTGAATGGCAGGAAGTGATCCATGGCTGTCATTTGGTCTTTATTTACTACTATTACAGGTTTAAATGGTTTATTTTAAGCACTAAAGGCAAGAACAACATTTTTGTGGAGTTTTTGGTTAAAGCCTTAAAGGGGTTGTGCCACTAATAACAGTAGTCGTGATCACCGGTGGACCCCTTTAAGACAACATGATATATCTGTGAATTTTATGTGAATCTGATATTTTAAAGGTCAATAATTATACACATTAAGGCCTCATTCAGACGACCGTATATTTGCTGGTCCGCATTATTGCGGACCCGCAAATATACAGGGGCCGCCCGGCGTGTGTTCGGAACACACGCCGTGCGGCCCCATTGAAAATGCCTATACTTGTCCGTGCGTACGGACAAGTATAGGACATGTTCTATCTTTTCTTGCTGAGCCGCGGCACGGAGCTGCGGCTCAGCAAGATAGCGTGCCGCCCGTAGAGGTGAACGGGCCCGCCCCTATTCCGCAAATTTGCGGAATAGGTGCGGACCCGTTCACACGGTCGTGTGAACGGGCCCTCATACTGTACAAAATTATATGTAGTCACCTCTATATTGATGAATATGTCACTCATTTTATCTCTCCGGAGGAAATTCTGAAGAGGCTTCATAAAATACTGGAAAAGAAAAACAATCCTATCAGTTCTATCAACATTTCAGGAACAGAACATTACAGATAGCAGGCTTCAGCTTTAACCCTGCACATTTGTACCCCATTTCCACTACTACTGTGTAAATCATTACCTGGCAGATGGATCCAAGCGTGTCTGTGTATTTTTCCTCTGTCTGGTACAACTCTTGGAGGCAGCACCTTTTCATGTCATCTGTAGTCATTTTCTGTGTGACATTTTCAGAGAGTGGATGATGAAGACTTGTGTGAAACCAGTCATGTCATGGTATCTGTTAGGTAGCTATGGCCTAATCTGCTATATTTTGTTACATTTATCAGTTATGTTAGCATGCTGTATGACACAACTAGCCATATGTTTACCCCATCTTTTGGCGGTGCAGGTTGCTCATCACCCTTCATGAGTACTTCATATATTTCATTGCCTTCCTCTTCATCCATGTCAACACAATCATAAAGGTCTTCATCTTCCTCCCCAGTGTCACTGTAAGAAATAATACCGTGCTGGTGTGATACATTTATTATAATGGTATATTTTGTGTAAATTGTGTTGTGTGGCCTACATACTGGGTCTTCCTTGCCCACAACAACTAATCAGAGTTGGGGCCCGTTCACACGACCGTGAGAATGGGTCCGCACCTATTCCGCAAAATTGCAATACGATGAGGCCTCTGTCTGGTGGTGTGGTCAGGTACCCTTGCAGGTTGTCTAGCACATAGACCACGCTGATGTAAACAGTTTCAAATGGTCTGACGTGACACTTGGGTGCCTCCCACCTCCCTTAAATGTGCCTGGAGTTTTGTAGCATTCATTATCTGATTCTGCAGGGCATTATTCACAATGAAGCGGTAATCAGTGTGGGATGTGGCCAAAGGATGTCCACCTCTATGCCTTTCTGTGACTCTTCCAGTCTCTCTGTATCTCTGTTGAAACCTGCTGATGACACTGTGACACTCTAAGCTCAGTGGCCACTTCTGACTGAGAACATCCTGCTTGAAGCCTTGCAATGGCGAGGTACTGCTGATCAATTGTTAGGTGTCGTCTTGGTCTCATGATGTCAAAATGTGAACAGCATTATAAAGAAGACTGTTTAATAACCATTTCTAACTGAACCAGGAAATGTATTGTGCATTTCATGGATCAAACACCTGTTGTGACTTTTGCTGTTAAGTTCCTTGTCAGAGAACAGCAAGTGGAGCAAAAAGTATTGAAACATTAAACGGTTGGACATGTGCATTCAAAAGTTTAGAGAAGGTCACATTTAGTTCACCTGTAAAGGTTAGAGTGCAGGCAGTGCATTTTAGGTTAATTCTGAATTTTCATCCACAAGCCAAATATCCCTAACTTTTTGTGAGTATTATCTTATGTATCATTTTTATATATTGTATCCTGTTTTGTCATAATGACCTGTGATATAGCCCTCATGTGGTATACATCTTTTTACAAGATGCCCTAGTGTTCGCTTGGCAAGAAGTTGAATAAAATGGTCTAGAAGCATGACACACTAGAAGCATGACATGCGAGAGCTACATATGTGATTAGTAAGTGGTTACACACGTACAAGATTTTTTAGAGAGGATTTCAGAGAATTAAATATTGATGACATATTCTCTAGAAAAGTCATCAATATGAGATCAGTAGAAGTCTCACTTTCAGCGCACCCACCAATCAGCTGTTGGTGAGTGGACTGTTGGGCCATGGCACTTGGGTGAGCACTGCAACGTTTTCTTCAATTTAATGGGTTTAACTGCAATACCTTACAAAGCAATAACATAATGTATAGCACTATGCTTGTTATATTATGGGAAAGCCGCAGGACTCATCTGAGCGCTGTTGTCCCTTAAAACAGCTGACTGACAGGGGTGCTAGGAGTCAGACTCCTACTGATCTGATATTAATGACCCTGAAGTCATCAGTATTTAGAGGGATTATACTGGAGTAGAAAATAAATGACCTATCCTCAGGTCATCAATATGGGATTAGTGGGGTTCCACCTGGCACCCCATTAATAAGCTATTTGAAGAGGATGTGGCACCCCAGTGAGTGCTGCAACCTCCTCAGAGCACACCAAGCACAGTGCTATATATTATATAGAGACTGTGCTTGGTATTGCGGTCCAGTAACATTCAATCGAATGGGACTGGGCTACAACTAGGCCATGTGACCAATGGAAGTGATGTGATTAACCTAGGAAGAGGTTGCAGTATTCATCAAAGCACTGCTTTGAATCAGCTGATCGGTGAGGGTGCTGGAAGTCAGAACCCCACCAGTCAGATAATGATGACCTCTCCTTTGGATACGTCATCAATATTCTACTCGTGGAAAACCCTTTTAATCATTTTAATGGTCACTAAATTTTTACACAACTTTGCATAAGTTAATAGTAAAAGTTACCATATGAAACCTCGTAATATGTATTATCAGTGGGAAATGTCCAGTTCTCATGTTATCAGCTGCCCCCCCCAATCCTAGCCAAATGATGGCTCAGCTCCACTGAAGTATAATATAACACATGTCAATATATATCTGTGGAGGGGGAGTGGGAGGAGTGAAGTTCTTTATATCTCAGCCGAAGTGCTTTATTCACAACCATACAGTTCAGTACTGTGTAACATCCTCCATAATCCAGGAGCAGATTCTCCTCTACTTTCAGTGTGCAGTGGAGAACTGCAAACTAGACCTAGGTGAACTGCATAAAAGATATTCCGCATGCACAGGGGAAAACTGCTAGAAAATGGCAAATACTAGTCATGTAGTTGCCAGATATAGTGTTATTCCTCATGTACATACACTGTATTACTAAGGGTTTGTCCACACATCAGTTATTTGATCAGTTATTTCCATCAGTTATTGTGAGCCAAAACCAGGAGTGGAGGCTACACAGACATAAGGTATAACGAAAAGATTTGTACCTGTTCAGTGTTTTTGACCCACACCTGGTTTTGGCTCACAATAACTGATGGAAATAACTGATCAAATAACTGATGTGTGAACAAGGCCTAAGTAATGTAAAGTTTATTGAAAAGTTAGCTGCACTTTGAGGATTTATAAAAACAAAATCTTACAAAATCATATGGCAACAAGGAAAAATTTGGAGCAATTCTCAAAACTGAAAACCGAATATCATAATAGCTATAATAAATCAAGGTTTGGCAGCTTTAGTGTAATAACTTGAGCTCTGGGTTGTTCCAACTTACTCAATTTGATCAGAGAGACCACTGTAGATGTCATCATCTGCTTCATAATCCTCAGTAGGGAATGGCCTGAGAAGAAACCAGCACATGTCATGTAATAATTATTTAACACATAGGTGTCATTTTCCAAAAAGTAAAAATTCACACAAAACCTCCAGTAAAAAAATAATTCAGTACTTACAAAAGACCTTTACTTTGTGCAATTTGACTCCAGGATAACATGGACAGTGTGTTAATAACCTAAAATCAGACAAAGTTAAAAGACAGGAATGTTGTTTAAAACATAACATGATAGGAAATCAATATCGTGGAAGTCTGAGCCCCAGCAATCCACCAATCAGCAGCCATTGGTGCAGGAAATAACACAGTGCATGGACCCAGAAGCAGACAGCTCCATTCACTGTGCAGTGGCCATGCCGGGTTGCTGCAGCTCAGCTCTCATTCACTTTCTGATGCTGTGAACTGCAGTACAGTGTATTGACTTGCAAGAAGCAAGTGTGATTCTTATTCATTTTCGTTTACTGTGTAGCCACCCACCATTTGCCATGTTTATGGCAAATGAGAAAGGGCAGAATAACTTTTTCTAGTTTGCAACTTCCTTTTTTAACATACCAGACAAGATGGCCCATGCTGGTGAATAATTGAACATCACATATTCAAGAGTATGATGAACTGTCTTCCTCTGGCCTAGACAAACATTTAGATCCTGAGGTCAGTATGGACCCTATGTTGGAGGCTTGAACAGAGAAAATGAGGCATGCCACCAATAAATGTAAAGTTATACATTTGTTATGGCACTGACTACATAGAAAAGAAAACACTGGGTAAGGCTACTTTCACACTAGCGTTTTTAATTTCCTGTATTGAGTTCCGTCATAGGGGCTCAATACCGGAAAAAAACGCTTCAGTTTTGTCCCCATTCATTGTCAATGGGGACAAAACTGAACTGAAGACAACGGAATGCTCCTGAAAGCATTCCGTTCCGTCTTCTGATCGGAGAACAAACCGCAGCATGCTGCGGTTTTCTCTCCGGTCCAGGCATCCGCACCAAGACGGATCCGGAATGACCCCCAATGCAAGTCAATGGGGATGGATCAGTTTGGTGAGACACACCAGTAATCCGGATCTGTCCTCCATTGACTTGCAATGGGGGGTCATTCTGGATCCGGCTACACATATACAGAAATACATATAGACATACATACATACTCACACATACACACACATACTCACATACTCCAAGCAGGGACGCCGGTAGCACGTCTTCACGCGCCTCCTGCGCGCACCTATGACGTTTCCCCACTGAGCCCAGCAGAGGGCGCTGTGGGGAATCGTCATCACTGCGCGCAGGAGGCGCATGAAGACGTGCTGCCGGCGTCCCTGGCTGGAGTATGTAAGTATGTATGTGTTTGTGTGTGTATGTATGTTCTCTGTGTCTGTGTCAACATGTGCGGGGCCGGAGCGCTGCTCCGGCTCCACACATGTATCAGCGGCAGTACGGATCCGTCGGCACCCTTTAGGTGCCGGATCCGTGCTGCCGCTAGTGTGAAAGAGGCCTAACACTGGCATGCAAAGGGACTTAGGTATTTTAGTTGACAGTAAACTTAATTGTAGCAACCAGCGTCAGGCAGCTGCTGCCAAGGCCAATAAGATAATGTGTTGCATCAAAAGGGGCATAGATGCCAGTGATGAGAACATAGTTCTGCCACTTTACAAATCACTACTCAGACCACACATGGAGTATTGTGTACAATTCTGGGCTCCTGTAAACAAGAAAGACATAGCAGTGATTGAGCAGGTTCAAAGGCAGTAAATAACGTAATAATGAATACCAGTAATATGTGTTAGCTTTCTGAGCATAGAAAAAACATTGTTCTCTATGTGTTAATGCAATAGCTTAGTAGTAAGTGGTCAGCCTTGCATGTAGAGATCCTTAGTTCAAGAAGGATATGCTATAATATATAATAATATAATAATAAAAGGCCTTACTATATTGAGAATAATGTTTTTTTTACTTAGAAAACTAAAACCTATTACTGGTTTATTCACAGGCACTATATATATATTGTGACAGAGAGTCTGGACAAGTGGTAGATGGCGTATATATTTGCCCAAGGTTCCTCGCAACCAGTATATAAAAGCAACCAGGGAATAGAATTCTGCAGAGATCTGCGATCTCTGCATTCAGGGTTTAGTAAAACCCATTGTCGGGCCTGTGTTGCTGGAGTGGGGAAAGAGGGTGGGTCCCCCACTCCACCCAGACAGTCCGGGTCTTGGGCTATCTGGTTAATGAGGCCAAGGTGTGCTAGCCTTATAAAAAGAACCAGGGAGCAGAGCTCTCTCTCTCTCAACTTGGGAACAGGACAGCTGCTAGGATCCTGTGGGAGCACTGCCAGAGGTGTGTACTGATGAATATGTTGTGGAGGGGCACGGTATTAGGCCGGCACCCCGTTAGAGAGACATTCCTCTGTTTAGTTAGTGCCGGACAGGCATAGGATTTGTTTTTTCTGTTAGTTTTTTGTGTTTATTTTGCTGCTTGCTGTGTACCACCAACTGGCAATAAAACTGGCTGGTGTCAGTTAAATGAACTTTCCTGGTCGTTTGGATGTCTGTGCTTGCTAATTTGTGCCCGTCTACCCAAGAGACGACCAACCCGCTACCTAATCCCCTTACAATATATATATATATATATATATATATATATATATATAATCTTTCTGAGCTTTATAAAAAAAAAAATGTGTTAACTAAGAGAAAAAAATATCTGAAAAAAAAATCAGTCTCTCCCAATATTCAAGCCTGGGATCTCTACATGCAAGGCTGACCACTTATCACTAAGCTATAGCATTACTATATAGACAAGAATTATTTTTCTATATTCAGAAAGCTAACATATATTACTGGTGTCTTTATAATCATATATTGTGCCTGTGAAAAAAGCAGTAATATGGATATTAGCTATCTCAATGTGCTAAGGCTATAGTAAGTAGTGAATGCCTGGACATGCTAGGACATATCTCCAGGATACATCTCTGCCCCCAGCATGCTGATGTTTAACCCTGTCAATCAAGGGGAGGGGGAGTGTGCAGAGCACAGGGGGTGTTACAAAGCAGTGTTTCAAGGATTCAGACCCTCCCCAGTGCTCCAACTTGCTCTTTTGCATATGAATAAAAAAGCAGATATCTCTGCAGCTCTTTAGCATACAGACATAAGAAAGGTATCATTTTAATCAGCATGATGAGTCCTACCAGGCAGTATGCCTGGTTTAATAGGGTTGATCCTGGTGACAGAGCCTCTATAATCTGAGTCAAGCTGTGCCAACGACCTGGCACCAGGAAATTTCTCTATTGGTGTAGGTGGTATATGACCCCATATCGCCTTGCAAAAATATATCCCAACTCTTCAGCTATATGTTGGAGACATAATTTCATACAGGGCATCTCTGGTTACGATCTGACATGGTCATCAGCAATGGCCCTCCTATCTTTAGGACTTAATCAGCTGCTGGTTCCCTAATTTTACTTATCCTTACTGTTACTAGGTCACATATAGTAAGAAAACATAAGTACCAACCTTCCCTCCATCCCTGAATCTACAGATTGTGTGGTGGGGTGGTGGCCTGAAGACAGTAGCAGAGCCAAATGTGTATGGGTCTGGGTCTTCTTGGAAGATATTAAGCTAGGCAATTGTTTCCTCATATTCACTTTCACAGCACTCTTACTCCATATTGTTGAATGGGCTGCGGTTAATTGATAACTTTTTTTCTTTTTTATAACTTTGTAACTGCTCAATGTTAATGCATAGACAACTCAAGCATCTGTTTGTCTTTCATTTGGTGCTTTTCTCACAGGAGGTTATGTTTTCCCTCATTCTGTGCAACTATTGAACATTGGGCTGTACAACTATGTTAGGTTAAAATTAGTGATGAGCGAATCGAAGTCAAATTAATTGACTTTGATCCGAATTTCAGGAAAAATTTGATTTACTGCAAAGCCCAATTTTCTCACGCTTTGTGGTCAATTTTCCCTGAAATGGTGGGAAAAAAAAACATACTCACCTCATCCATTTGCACTCCAAAAGGCCACCACGGCCATCTTGATTAAAGATACCGCCCAAAATTTCGAGCGCAGTGACGTATGATGTCCACCACGTTGCATGGCGTCTTCAATCAGGAAGGTCGCGGCGGCCTCTACACGATCAAATGACTAAGGTGAGTATTTTTTTTTTCTAACCGAATTAACCCCTGAAAGCCCTCCATTTTAATTTCAGAAGCCATGATCATCGATGACTGTGGCATCTGAGGGGTTCAAAGAAGGGAGTCGGCGCGATCGCCATTCCCCATCATTGTGCCCACTACATACAAAGAAATGCACTTTGTGACAAAGTAATTCCTCACAAAACAAATTTCTTTGTGAAATTCACAGAAGTAGCTGAATTGAATTTTTGATAACTTTGCTCAACAAGGGGTGACCTAATAACCATATATAAGTCTATTAAAACGTGAATGATCTATTTGTATACCAGACTGTAACTAAGATCCCCTACATCTAGAGCTAAGTAGGTCTCAACACTGACACACTGTAGAAAGGGATTTTTTACTGTAAGAACTGTAACTACTCTAAGAACAGTAAGACTATGGAACTTTGTACCACAGGATGTTGTAATAGTTAATTCATTGAAAGAGTTCAAAAGGCTTATCTCTTGTGTAATAATAATGCGGGTAATATTAGATTACTAGAGAAGGGTGGTTGATCCAGGGAGTTTTTCTGATTGTCGGATTAAAGTCGTAAGGAGGTTTTTCCTAAGATAAGGAATATTGTTTTCTGCCAGATAGGGGTTCTTGCTTTTCACTGCAGAATAATTGATTGAATTGGATATACTTACGTCTTTCTTTTCAGCCCTGTATGCCAGAAAAGTGGCTTCAAAAAGGTTACAAATTTTGGTGCATTTCCAAAAAGTGGATGAAGCAGGTGGGAATTGGCAGTACAGGAACCGGCCTAGCTGGCCTGGCACAGTTGTTATATTTTACACTAACAAACTAGCGTAAATTACACTTGAAATCTACACCAGACCCCTTGCTGGCAGAGATTTCAGTCCTGGTACACGGACCTGCAGAGATACGTCACAAATATTAAGAAGCGTGTGTCTCTTAATAATTGTGGCATACCTCATGCCAGCAGGGCAGAAATTAAGTCTAGTGTAAAAGATGCTAGTCTGGATAAATGTGCAATAACTTACTGGTTTATCAGCGCTTTTTACAGAGAACCTGGCAATAGTGGAGTTTTGTACACAGAGTTGTGCTCATTATTACCAGACTGATTGTAAAGAAGCCAAAAGACAGCTGGTAACACTGGTTACAAGCCCACAACATGTCCATACCATATGACATAAGTGCTTGCTCTCGCTCATGTCTCATACATGGTTGATAAGTTATATCAGGCCCCTCTAGACTTGTCGGCTCTTACGCTGTGAGCTGGAGTTTCCCAGCAGTTGCTGAAATAGTAAAGCTGTAAAAGGAAGTGAGTGAAACCCACACAGGAACTGAAACAACAGCCTGTATCGTGCTTTGTGTTCACACAGCCCATAAAGTATATTCACGTGTGGGAGATCATGGTCACTTTGTGCACTGAAGAAATAATCAGCTAAATGTAACTCTAAAATATGTAGAGAGAGAAATGGTTGCCATTCTCTTCTGGTTATCTCGGGATGAAAGGAAGTCCAAAAAATCAAAAATCAAGGTTGTTGAACACATGACCACTGCAGCCAATCACTGGCCTCTTCAGTGCAACACTGAGGCCAGTAATTGGCTGCAGCTGTCATGTGTGTTTGATGTGGCATTGATGCCACAGCCAGATAAACAGAGCCCTGCTGGGAGAACAGGAGTGGCGGCCTGAGTTATCCGGTTTCCACTTGAGACAAGACACAGAACATACCTTTCCAGGGGAAATTTAAACTTTTGAAGATAGTAAAGCTTGTGTAATATTTGCGATCTTTAGGGTTAGGTGATTTGATCATTCATGCCTCCAGCAAAAAATTAAATGGGCTATCCACAAAAACATATTTATGACTTATCCTCTGGATAGGTCATCAGTATTAGATCTGCAGGGGTGTGACACCCGCGACCACCGCTGATCAGCTGTTAGAAGAGTCCTTGAGCGTTGCAGCCTCTTTTACGGCCAAGTTGCAGCTCAGCCCCATTCAAGTCAATGGGCCTGAGCTACAATGCCAAGCACTGCCCCTATACAATGTACGGCGCTGTCTTTGGAAAGCTGTCGGGAGCCGGCATCGCTTACTGAAGCTCCCTGAAAGATGATTGGCGGGGGTGTCGGGACTTGGAACCCCACTGATGTGCTAATGATGACCTATCCTGAGGATAAGTCATCATTATCTTTACCAGAATAACCCCTTTAAAATCTTGCAGCATTCTGAAGCTAGGCATATACTTTCCATCAGTGATTGGGAGCCAAAACCAGTAGTGAAGCCTGCACAAAGATAAGGTAGAACGGAAAGATCTACACCTGTTCTGTGTTTTTGACCCATAATCACTGATTCAAAGCACTGACCAAACACCGACTGTGTGAAAGCAGCCTGAGATCTATGTTGGTCAGACCAGCCAATGTCAGCTAAACATCTAATGTGTATGGGGCCTCCCAACTACCCCATGGCAGCAGATGTCAGTGGAGATATGTTGGATTTCAACGCCTGATCCTTTTGTTCTCAGGAAGATAAGTTGCTGCCAGAGGGGTCCCATTCCCTACATATGCATGCTTGGCTGAGCATACACATATATAGGAGGATCAGGAGAGATAACTAGCTGGGGTTTCTTTTGATCCTAGTGTGTTCCTATGCCTGCTATAGTGCAAGGCCCAACTTTATTGTTATTGCTCAAGTACCCTCTGCTTATGTTCGCTCACGGCCTTGAGAGCGTTTGGTTATCTCATGCATACAGTACGTTTTTAAGGCCTTATGTTATAGGGTATATTCACATGGTTAGAATACACAGAAAAAAATCTGTAGCAGAATGAGTAGCTGAAAACAGGTCATTTTTTGGTTGTGGCTTTTTAATTTGGTGACATTTTTCAAGGAGTTTTTCCAACTGTTTTAGAAGAGTTTATGGTTGAGGTTTTTATGCTTCTCCCTTCACTTCTATGGAATCCACTATCAAATCTGCTTCTAAGAAGTAACATGCCACTTATCAAGTGTTTTTCAAATCAGCACTCTTCCTTGTGTACAAGGTATGCATATGGTCACGTTTCTCACAGTGGAGTCAATGGGATGCTGTTGTTATTTGTATGTGCCCGTTTTCTGCTGCTGAATCTTTTGCACATTTCAGCCATCTGTACGTAGCCATACAGTGGAGCTGCGTCAGGTCCCTATCTCTGCAAGCCTGCTAGCTCGGATTATACTTCCTCCTCTTGCAAACTATATAAAGAGAAACTGCTGAAATCCACCTCCCCTCTCATCAGAGGCTTCCCCCATGTTTACTCTTACCACATCTCACTAATCAGTCAAGGCATAGAGAGATGATTTGCATTACAGCAAATGCAAGATCGGTATAAATCACCAGTGAGGGAAAAAAAAGATTATCAGTAGGTAACTGACACACATATACGAAGAGAACACAACAATTATAAATTGCCATACAAACACTGCATTTTTATAGTTCCTTTTTTTCCCAAATCGCAGTATGTCCTGGGTGTGGAATTTTTTGCAGTCGTTTCCCATAGACTTCTCTATAGGAGCTACAAATGTCTGAAAAAAAATGCAACTAAAACATTGTGCGGCCATATATCCAGCCAAGTTTGGACCTCCTGCACTGCACAATGGACAGTGCTTTGTAGATCCAGTACCAACTGCCTGTGCCAGAGCTACTGCAGAACAGCTAGTCTGCAGGAGTGTGGGGTGTCGGACCCACAACAATCAAATATTGATGGCACGTCAAAGCATTAATTTGATGTGTGTAGTTTCCTTTTAGTTATAGTTTCTTTGGAA
This sequence comes from Rhinella marina, assembly GCA_900303285.1. NCBI lineage: Eukaryota > Metazoa > Chordata > Amphibia > Anura > Bufonidae > Rhinella > Rhinella marina. The sequence continues at coordinate 112,982 of ONZH01010412.1, forward strand.
TATGCCTGTGAATTATCACTCAGAGAGCACACACTGTGATAACGTACTAAATCTACCACATAGATCATACATACAAAGTGTATACATGTACCTTTCCAAAATCTCTGACATCAAACAGGTCGAATGCTTCAAAGAGGTCTGCCCGGCGCATCCCAAATTTTTCAGTGCAGGTTGAAAGGAAAGTGCGGATATTCTTCAAGCAGAGAAACTGGAAGATATTAGGAATAATATAATTTTATTCATTACTCATCACTCTCATCTCACAACTATGAGCATACATGTATCGTATGTAGAGGTAGATAATGTGGCTGCTATGGGGCCCTAATTGGAGTGGACACAGCTTTGGTTTGTTCCTTCTCTGTTACTGGGTGGTGAAAACCAATGCAGGGCACCCCTTTCCAGAGGAACTGCATTGCTAGCAAGGGATTATAGAAATGGCCCAAAGGTCATGATGAAGCACTAAGGGCTCTTTGACACGAACGTGTCTCTTGCGGCAATCACGCTCCATGTGAGAGAGAGATCGTGCGGTCTGGACTGCAAAAGCTCGTGGCATTATCATGAATCTGTCAGTATGATTCTGTTACAGAAAGGTCAGGCAGAGGCATACAGCATTATAAATCATGATAATGCCATACGCTTCTATACTCCAGACCGCATGACCACTCTCTCAGACAGTTCCCGTAAGGGACACGCTCGTGTCAAAGAGCTCTAAGAGTGGCAAAAGCAAACACCATAATGAAGCACCATGTTGATCTTTGTGATCTCTGTTTAAACCATTGCTTATAATCACAATTTTCATTATAAAATCAGCATATAAATCCTGCTTTGCAAAGATAATACTTCAATAATGTAATATTTAGTAACGACCTTTGGGGTGTACACTTGTTGCAAACACCAGAAAATCCCCACATCTGCTGGATGCATCCATAGGTGAAAATAGACCTGACACATTAAGAGTGTCCACTTGGCACATAATAGCAATGCCTCTCCTTTTATGGCATTAAACTGTTTAGAGGGCCATGCCGTCTGATATTATCAGTGATTGATAGCATTCTCTGTGTAAGTGTGTATACATAGATAGCTGTCAGTTACTGATAGTTGTACACAGGGAGATGTTATCAGTGATTGATAGTATTCTCTGTGTAAGTGTGTATACATAGATAGCTGTCAGTCACTGGTAGTTGTACAAGGGGGAGGTATTATCAGTGATTGATAGCATTCTCTGTGTAAGTGTGTATACATAGATAGCTGTCAGTTACTGATAGTTGTACACAGGGAGATGTTATCAGTGATTGATAGTATTCTCTGTGTAAGTGTGTAAACAAAGATAGCTGTTAGTCACTTGTAGTTGTACAAGGGGGAGGTATTATCAGTGATTGATAGTATTCTCTGTGTAAGTGTGTATACATAGATAGCTGTCAATCACTGATAGTTGTACACAGAGGAAGTATTATCAGTGATTGATAGCATTCTCTGTGTAAGTGTGTATACATAGATAGTTGTCAGTCACTGATAGTTGTACACAGGGGAGGTGCTATCAGTGATTGTTAACATTCTCTGGGTAAGTGTGTATACTTAGATAGCTGTCAGTCACTGGTAGTTGTACACGTGTAGGTATTATCAGTGATTGATAACATTCTCTGTGTAAGTGTATACACATAGATAGCTGTCATGTGGGTTGGATCATGTGACCTTGTTGACCAGCTCTGGCACTCCTGCTCATATACAGGGGGCTCAGCCCTCCTCGCAGATGCCTCAGTGTCAAAGTCCTTGTATCTTGTTTGGGTACCATTGCTCATCAAACATCAAACAGCCCTCTCCTGCCCTTACTGGGACAGCAATAGACACATCATATATATAAACATTACAGTAATGACAGTTTTTATTGAAGTTCCCAATTTTACTTCATGTTAGTCATATTTGACTTAGTTTCCTGAATTAAACAACACCAAGCAGCATTGTATATCACACCAAGTTTCATGGAAATTGTGGGGTTGACAATTGAAATTTACACTATTTTTTACACTAAATTTACACTACAAATTTACACTAAATTTACTAAGTGTAGCCACTAAGGGATCATGAATGTGGCAAGTTAAGAACCCTAGAAGATGCCAAGCTGGTCTTTAATAAATGACGCACTTATACCTTTATATAAATGGCATGAGATGGAGCATGCTTCATTTTTTTCTTGCAGATTCATATAGAATCAATTAGAAAAAAATAACAACCCGTGCGTCTGTATGTAAAGCATGAGGCATGCAGAGGTAGTGGCAGGGTTCATAGAATTCTTTGCCTACTGTATTACAGATCTGTACCATAGTAGTACATAGTACATAGTAGTAGAAGTAGTCATGATCATGAGCCCTAAACCTCAGCAACAGCCAGAATACAATGAGCTAATAATAATACACAGACTGGAAAGCTACATGGATGAAAAATTTGATATGATCTCGTCTGGCAAAATACAACCCAATTAAAAAAAAAAAAGTTGAGACGATGTGTAAAATATAAAGAAATGTAAATAAAAAGAGGGATGCAATGATTTGCAAATCTCATAGACCCATAGCTTATTCACATTAGAACATAGATCACATAACCGTTTGAAAGTGCGACATTTTACCATTTCATTAAAAAAATAACTCTTCTACAATTTGATGGTAGCAACGCACCAAAAAAGTTGGGACAGGAACAACAAAAGAGTGGAAAAATAAGCTGTACAAATAAAAAAAAATAGCTGAAGGAGCAATTTGCTACTTCATCACTTATATATATATAAAAAAAAGCATGTTAGAGAGGCAGAGTCTCTCAAAAGCAAAGACGGGCAGAGGTTCACCAATCTGCAAAAAACTGTGGAACAACTTCAGAAAAATGTCCATCTTTTGTGGACCAAAGCTAATTTAAAATGGACTGAGGCAAAATGGAAAACTGTTCTGTGGTCAGATGTATCAAAACTTGGAATTCTTTTAGGGAACTACATATGGATGCAGTGTTCTGCGGACTCAAGAAGAGAGGGACCATCCACCTTGTTATCAGCACACAGTTTAAATACCCTGCATCCATGATGGTATAGTGTTACATTAGAGAATATTAATATTGGGAAGCATACATATCTGGAAAGGCACTATCAATGCTGAACAGTATTTAGGTCTTAGAACAAACACTCCCATCCATACAATGCATCTTTCAGGGAAGGCCTTGCATATTACAGCAAGACAATGCTAAATCACATACTGCATCCGAAGCTGAACTGGCCTGCCTACAGTCTATACCTTTTAGTAAAAGAAAACATTTGGTGCATCATTAAATTAAAAGTCCAACAAAGAAGACCCAGGACTATTCAGCAGCCAGAATCCTACATTACAAAAGAATGGGACAACATTCCTCTCCCAAAACAGTAATTGGCCTCTCCACTTTCCAGACATTTACAGGCTATTGTTAAAAGAAGATGGAATGCTGTGTAATGGCAGACATGGCCCTGTTACAACTTTTTTCTTTAGATAAGTTGCTGCCATCAAGTTCTAAAAGAGTTCATTTTTTTCATGAAACGGTAAAATGTCTCACTTTCAACATCTCATTTGTGGTCTATGTTCTATTGCAAAAATATATGAGTCTTTGCGATTTGCAAATCGTTGCATTCTGTTTTTATATACATTTTACACAGTGTCCAAACTTTTTTTTGAATTGGGTTGTACATGTAGCACAGGTTAGATGGACACGAATGGTGCTAATTGCCAGACACAAACCAGAATAAGAAGCAAAGAAGAGGACTGGCTTTTGTCAAGTTTTTGGGAGGGCAATATCTCTTTTTACATGATGTTATAAAAGAAGGACATTACCTGCCATAGTTTACAATGTAAGGGGTGGATACAAAAAGCGAAGTCAGATACAAAACAATCCCAGACTGTGTACCTGTACTTGCTTCATGAGATTTTGTTATAGCAGACAGCACCCAGTCCCAATTTGTAAGAGTTGTACATTTTTATAATACCTGCCTTTTAGCAATGCATCCTTATTAGAGATGAGCGAACGTGCTCGTAACGAGCACTGTAGCGCTCTGCTCCCCTGCGCAGGCATCCGCTTCCATCCTCCTCACCTGACGGATGCGGATGCCTGCGCCCATGCGAGCACAGGGGAGCCGAGCGCTACAGGAGAGCACGTTCGCTCATCTCTAATCCTTATCCAGTGGCAAAAAACTTACATTGAAAATTCAAACTGCCTAACACATTTCTGTTAAGCAATGAAAGCAGTGTACGTGTTTGCACACCATTTCAATTATAAGCTATGCCAGATATGTCATTTGGAGCTTCCTTTTTTGAAAGAACATATTTACATGAACCTCATGTAACTGCATGAGAAATCTTTCTTGACATAATTTGCCTATTACCTTTCTTCCTTTATACTTATTTTACATACTGTAGGCATTTTATAGTTCTAGTGCCATTCAAAAGATCAGCCATCAGTTTCCACAGTAAGACCAGCTATTAATCTCACGATGAACAGAATTATCTTTGGTATATTGAATATGTATTCATACAGGACACCACTGAAACTCTGAATCTACTGAAGTATCTCAGTAGAAGAGTTGCTGAAGCTAGTGGTATTCTGACATCTTCTCACAATTCAGCTTCATCTAATCTCTGCAGCCACATTTGGGTGGGGTGACAACAATGGTAAAATAATTGCTGCAGCCACCAGGCATAGTTTTTCTCTGTTGTGGAGAAGCAGTGGAATAATCTCAGAGATCTTGTCCTTGTCATGCAACTTCTCTCAAAAGTCACTATGGAGCCCAAGACTTATTGAACAATGAAACTAATAGAAGTACAATTTATAAATAATTATAATACCGTATTTTTCGCCCTATAAGACGCACCGGCCCATAAGACGCACCTAGGTTTTAGTGTAGGAAAATAAGAAAAAAATATTTTTCATCAGATCCTCTTATCAGACTGCCCATAAATTTAAGGACATCACATCAGACCCCCATATCAGCCCCCTGTGCCCCCATACCATCTCACTGTGCTCCCACCAGACCTCAGATCAGCAGAATGTGCCCCCATCAGACCTCAGATCAGCAGAATGTGCCCCCATCAGACCTCAGATCAGCAGAATGTGCCCCCATCAGACCTCAGATCAGCAGAATGTGCCCCCATCAGACCTCAGATCAGCAGAATGTGCCCCCATCAGACCTCAGATCAGCAGAATGTGCCCCCATCAGACCTCAGAGCAACAGTATGTGCCCCCATCAGACCTCAGATCAGCAGAATGTGCCCCCATCAGACCTCAGATCAGCAGAATGTGCCCCCATCAGACCTCAGATCAGCAGAATGTGCCCCATCAGACCTCAGATCAGCAGAATGTGCCCCCATCAGACCTCAGATCAGCAGAATGTGCCCCCATCAGACCTCAGATCAGCAGAATGTGCCCCCATCAGACCTCAAATCAGCAGAATGTGCCCCCATCAGACCTCAGAGCAACAGTATGTGCCCCCATCAGACCTCAGATCAGCAGAATGTGCCCCCATCATACCTCAAATCAGCAGAATGTGCCCCCATCAGACCTCAGAGCAACAGTATGTGCCCCCATCAGACCTCAGATCAGCAGAATGTGCCCCCATCATACCTCAAATCAGCAGAATGTGCCCCCATCAGACCTCAGAGCAACAGTATATGCCCCCATCAGACCTCACATCAGCAGAATGTGCCCCCATCAGACCTCATATCAGCAGAATGTGCCCCCATCAGACCTCAGATCAGCAGAATGTGCCCCCATCATACCTCAAATCAGCAGAATGTGCCCCCATCATACCTCAAATCAGCAGAATGTGCCCCCATCATACCTCAAATCAGCAGAATGTGCCCCCATCAGACCTCAGAGCAACAGTATGTGCCCCCATCAGACCTCACATCAGCAGAATGTGCCCCCATCAGACCTCATATCAGCAGAATGTGCCCCCATCAGACCTCAGATCAGCAGAATGTGCCCCCATCAGACCTCAGATTAGCGTTTTGTGCCCCTATCAGACCTCAGATCAGCCCACCCAGCCACTTAAAGACCATACTTAGCTGCAGCGTCAGGTCATAGTGCGTGCCGGCAGGGAAGAGAGAGGAGCGCGGAGTGTGGGACCGGACGGCAGTGGCAGCGCAGAACAGGTAAGTATGGTCTTTAAGTGGCTGGGTGGGCTGATCTGAGGTCTGATGGGGGTCCCTACGTACAAGTGAGCGCTTCCTTATGGAAGCGCTCACTTGTATTCGCCCTATAAGACGCACCGCATTTTCACCCCTACTTTTGGGGGAAAAAAAGTGCGTCTTATAGGGTGAAAAATACGGTAATTCTACATACATTTGCCAGTAATTATATTATATCGGGACCCATGAAAGTAAAGCCTGACCAGTTTACTTATTGTTAACCTATAGTTGGTAGGTTTGCTGGTAGACGTCACATGGGAGGGAGAATGATTGCAGATTTAGACTACACAGGATGTACATGGGCAGCACCTTGGCTTAGTGGTTAGCACTGGTGTCTTGCAGCACTGGGGTTCCAGGTTTGAATCTGACCATGGACAGCATCTGCATGGGGTTTGTATGTTCTCCCTGTGTTGTGTGGGTTTCCTCCCACACTCCAAAGACATAATGATAGGGATTAGCTTGATGTTAATGTCTGTAAAGCTCTGCAGAATATAGCAGTGCTATATAAGTGTGTAAAATTAATACGTTAATTTGTTACCATGTTGATACATAGGTGATTTATAGCAGTGGCCCCCAACCTTTTTTGCACCTAAGCCCGGTTTCTCGCTAGACAATTTCCCCAGGGCCCGGGGGGGAGGGCGCTGCGGTTGTTGGGGGGCGGAGCATAGTGCCCCCACACAGTAGTTATAGTAGCATAGTGCCCCCCACACAGTAGTTATACCAGTATAGTGCCCCCCACACAGTAGTTATACCAGTATAGTGCCCCCCACACAGTAGTTATACCAGTATAGTGCCCCCCACACAGTAGTTATAGTAGCATAGTGCCCCCACACAGTAGTTATACCAGTATAGTGCCCCCCACACAGTAGTTATACCAGTATAGTGCCCCCCACACAGTAGTTATACCAGTATAGTGCCCCCCACACAGTAGTTATAGTAGCATAGTGCCCCCACACAGTAGTTATAGTAGCATAGTGCCCCCACACAGTAGTTATAGTAGCATAGTGCCCCCACACAGTAGTTATAGTAGCATAGTGCCCCCACACCGTAGTTATAGTACCATAGTGCCCCCCACACAGTAGTTATAGTAGCATAGTGCCCCCACACCGTAGTTATAGTAGCATAGTGCCAACCACACAGTAGTTATAGTAGCATAGTGCCCCCACACCGTAGTTATAGTAGCATAGTGCCCCCACACCGTAGTTATAGTAGCATGGTGCCCATAGTGCTCCTCTCCTTCAGTTTTGTACAATAAAAAAAACCCAAACACTTATACTTACCTCCATCAGCCTGGCAGCGCTGCGATGCAGGCCTCCTCCGGCCTGTGTCCCGCTCTGCACGGCTCAGGCGGCGCGATGATGCCTGAGCTGGCCTCTGATAGGCTGCAGGCCTAGTGCCTGTAGCCTATCAGAGGAACGGGCAGGGGAGACGCCTCTCCCTCCCCTGCCCCACAGCAGCACAGGACGTGAGGACTGAGGACGGCGATACAGATGACTAAGGAGATGAGCGCTTCCACAACGGAAGCGCTTATCTCCTTGTCCCCTGCCACCGCCGCGGCCCGGCAGACATCGATTCAGGGCCCGGTCCTGGGCCGCGACCCGGTGGTTGGGGACCGCTGATTTATAGTTTAGATGCTTTGGAGCAATAGAATTCTCGGGAAGGCAGAAGTTTGTGTGGGTCATAAAGGTTATTCAGTTTGATATGGGGTGGATTATAAATATGAATAAATATCCTCAAGATCGCTAGAGAGCTCAAAGCAGTTATAGGGATGTGAAATCCTATTCACTAGAGACTTATGCTCTCTCAGCAGATATATAGGAGACTATTCCTGTAAGCAGTGCATTACCTTCTGAAGGGGAGACTTCCTACATGGCAGACAAATCACCTGGTTAATCTATCTCACTTTCTAACCTTTCAAACTCCCGTAGATATGTACAGTACAAAGTTGATCAGTCTTTTTCTATTCATTAGCAGTATCTTTATAATGAGACATCTAACACAGAAGACTAAAAAGTCTCTGTCACCAGGATCTACCCTACTAAACCAGACATACTGCCTGGTAGGGCTCAACATGCTGGTTAAGACAATACCTTTGTTTTCTCTGTATAATAAACTGCTGCAGAGATATGTGTTTTTACGTATATGCAAATGAGCTATTGGAACACATGAGGCGGAGCTGAATCATCTGAGCACTGCTTTGTAACACCCCCTTTGCTCTGCATATAATCATAGATTGTGCCTGTGAATAAATCAATAATATGTATATTCGCTTTCTGAGCAGATCTCAGTGTGTGTAGCTATAGTACATAGTGTATATGATATTTACATGCTAGCACACAGCTCTTGGACACAGCTCTGCCTTCAGCAAGTCTAGCCTTCTCAATCAAGGGGAGGGGGGAGTGTACACAGCCCAGGGGGTGTTACAAAACAGTGCTCAAATGATCAGTCCTGCTTCCTGGTGCTCCAGTTGCTAATTTGCATATAAATAAAAACACTGATTTATCTGCAGCTATTTATCGTACAGACAAAAGAAAGATAATGTTTTAATCAGCATGATGAGCCATACCAGGCAGTATGTCTGGTATGACAGGGTTGATCCTGGTGACAGAGCCTCTTTAAACATTTTTTGCCCCAAGGAAAAAATAATGAGGGGGGTGGGGGGTGGGTGGGTGTTCATGTTTTCAGTTCCATCCTTCAGCAGTCTCCATTCACTTACACTGGGGAGAGGGGAACTAGTGCATGGGTAGTCAGTCGCCGCTGCTAGTGAATGGGGGCCGAAGATGGATGTGACTAGTCACATGATCCTCCATCAGAGGCCATTTTGGGAGTCCAGTGATGGGAAGCAGGTAAGCAGACCTGCTAGTAAACATAAATTAAGCATATTAAACCATTAGACATTAGTGCCAATGATTTAATAATACTTGAATGTAAGACATGCAGCTTGTAATAGTGTCAAATCATTTTAAAAGGGCACTTAAACAGTGTTTGCAGAGAGTTTTAGAATTTCCTATTAGCCAGGGTGTAACATCTGGCTGCAGTGTAAAAAAAAAAAAAAAAAAAAGTGGTAAACCCCGCCCCCCCCAAACCTTTAAGCCTTTTTATAAACCCTTTTTAAAGTGTAACTGCTGTTTCATTTTCTATACCCTAATGATATAGTACACCCTGCTGTATAAATGCTTTTGTGCTTTAAAATTTGATAATTTTCAATTTTACTTAATAACTCCCACAAATGCATGCTACTTTGCTTTTCAGCAGCTCTCATCTCAGTGTTGCTATGTGCAGGCCGTCTCCTCTATATTATAAACAAAAGATGGATCAGCTCGGGGGGGGGGGGGGAGCTCAGCCCTGAGTGCCTGGGCTGCAGAGACTGAAGGGGGGATGGCTGCTTTACATGGTGATATCTCCTGAATGGTAGCAGCTAGAAACATGCAACTGGTCTTGTATGAAAGCTAAAGACCAGAATGGCAGCTGAAGTCCAAGCAACAGAGGAGAAATCACTGTTAGAAATCGAGTCAGGAATAATCACAGGTAAAATCTTCTTTTATTTTCACTTTCAGCTTCATTCACAGCATCCCGATTTCTATCAGTGATATCTTCCCCTGTACTGAATAGATTTATATTGTCTGAGAGCTTGGAATGTCAGCTTTCAGATAATACAAAGCCCATATCTCTAGCTGGTACCAAACCTGAGATATGAGGAGCTAAAGCAGCCCCCACCCCCCACCCCATTGCAGTGTGGAAGAGAATGGGAGACAGTTGACTATTAAGAGGCTCAAACAAATGCTTACTGATTTCATATAATTGCAGGGCTTATCTCTGGTTAGCTATATGTGAGAGTATACACAGTGCTCTGGGGTAGTGGGTGAAGTTATCTGCATTCTGATTGGTCTTGTCTGTCTCTGGTTAGCTGTATGTAAGAGGATATACACTGCTATGGGGTAGTGGGGGAGGTTATCTGCATTCTGATTGGTCCTGCTAGTTCATGTGAGGAGAGCAAAGGCTTATGGGAAGTGAGGGAAATACAGGACAGTCTCAAGGACAGGGCAAAGATCAGGAAGTGCAGCAGAGGCCATCTTAGAGGCTGAAATAGAGGCACAGAGAAATATGGTTGCTAAGGGCTGAATACAGACATCAGAAAGGTAAAATTAACTGAAAAATAAAGCTTCATAAATATCTGCCCTTCAGCATCACATATGTTAGGAATTTCATCTTTGGTAGTGAAATAGCAGTTACAATTAAAAAAATAAAAATGCACTGTAGGTGAGGGGTGCTTTCTATCATCTGCTCCTGAGAAGCATAGACAATACTTTATCAATAAGGCTCTTAGACTACATGTACGTATCAACCTCCGTTTTTTTTTTTATCTTGTCTTTCTGACAAAACACAATGGGGGGATTTACTAAGACTGGCATTTTGTATGTTGATCCTAATTTCTGTTGCACAGAGGCCAGATGCACCAGATTTATTAAGAGGTGCATGTCTCTCAATAATTATGGTCCATCTTGGGACATCCATGCGCAAGAACTGAAATCTACTCCAGCTTCTAGCTGTTGTGGTAACCAGCTGGGGGTGTGTACCTGCACAGACTGACTCTATCCAATCACTGCTGCCATGTTCAGACTGTGCAGGCACCCCCCCCCCATCTGGTTACCTCCTCTCTGTACCCTTACTGCAGACTGCTAGTAATTAATTCATAACTTCTAGTAGAAATAACAAAAGAAATGACACAACATAGAGCGATAAGAATAGATATTCCAGAATTGTTATTACATGGGGAATACATGAAGCTATTAAAACAGGCATGTCAGGAGTGGTGAAAGGTTCTCTTCATGCATTACTTCTGTTATTATTTTATAGCATTTGAAGCATTTATTTTCTTTCTTCCAAACATTTAAGTGGCTGCACACCCCCTTAATGCTATTTAACATTGCAACGGGGCTTCTCTATTTTGATGAGCCCAAAACACCGGACAACTTCATACAGTGCCTTGCGAAAGTATTTGGCTCCCTGGAACTTTTCAACCTTTTGCCACATTTCAGGCTTCAAACAAAAAGATATAACATTTTAGATTTTTGGTGAAGACTCAACAACAAGTGGGTCACAATTGTGAAGTGGAACGAAATTTATTGGATCATTTAAACTTTTTTTTTTTTATAATAATAAAACTGAAAAGTGGGGCGTGCAAAATTATTCGTCCCCCTTGCATTAATACTTTGTGGCGCCACCTTTTGCTGCGATTACAGCTGCAAGTCGCTTGGGGTATGTCTCTATCAGTTTTCCACATCTAGAGACTGAAATTCTTGCCCATTCTTCCGTGCAAAACAGCTCGAGCTCTTTGAGGTTGGATAGAGAGCGTTTGTGAACAGCGGTTTCAGCTCTTTCCACATATTCTCAATTGGATTCAGGTCTGGACTTTGACTTGGCCATTCTAAGACCTGGATACGTTTATTTTTGAACCATTCCATTGTAGATTTTGCTTTATGTTTGGGATCATTGTCTTGTTGGAAGATAAATCTCCGTCCTAGTCTCAGGTCTTTTGCAGACTCCAACAGGTTTTCATCCAGAATGGTTCTGTATTTGGCTCCATCCATCTTCACATCAATTTTAACCATCTTCCCTGTCCCTGCTGATGAAAAGCAGGCCCAAACCATGATGCTGCCACCACCATGTTTGACAGTGGGGATGGTGTGTTCAGGGTGATGAGCTGTGTTCCTTTTACGCCAAACATATTATTTTGTATTGTTTCCAAAAAGTTCGATTTTTGGTTTCATCTGACCAGAGCACATTCTTCCACATGTTTGGTGTGTCTCCCAGGTGGCTTGTGGCAAACTGTAAACAAGACTTTTTATGGATATCTTTGAGAAATGGCTTTCTTCTTGCCACTCTTCCATAAAGGCCAGATTTGTGAAGTGTTCAACAGAGTGATCATGGGCCTCTTGGCTGCATCTCTGATCAGTCTTCTCCTTGTTTGAGATGAAAGTTTAGAGGGATGGCCGGGTCTTGGTAGATTTGCAGTGGTCTGATACTCCTTCCATTTCAATATCATCGCTTGCACAGTGCTCCTTGGGATGTTTAAAGCTTGGGAAATCTTTTGGTATCCAAATCCGGCTTTAAACTTCTCCACAACAGTATCACGGACCTGCCTGGTGTGTTCCTTGGTCTTCATGATGCAGAACCCTGAGACTATCACAGAGCAGGTGCATTTATACGGAGACTTGATTACACACAGGTGGATTCTATTTATCTTCATCAGTCATTTAGGATAACATTGGATCATTCAGAGATCCTCAATGAACTTCTGGAGTGAGTTTTCTGAACTGAAAGTAAATGGGCCGAATAATTTTGCACGCCCAACTTTTCAGTTTTATTATTACAAAAAAAGTTTAAATGATCCAATTAATTTCGTTCCACTTCACAATTGTGACCCACTTGTTGTTGATTCTTCACCAAAAATTTAAAATGTTATATCTTTTTGTTTGAAGCCTGAAATGTGGCAAAAGGCTGAAAAGTTACAGGGGGCCGAATACTTTCGCAAGGCACTGTATATCTGGATGTTCTATGTACTGGTTCAGCTGGTCTGCTTGTAACTTGTCTGTGTGTAGCTGCGATACTAAGCAGCCTCCCCTATTTTTTAGCAGGTATGTGAATGGTTGTTTATCAGTATTTTGGACCTGTGTACCCTGTATAGCATTCTAGCTCATCTGCATTGTGCTGGTAATTTTTTTTTCAGTCTACCACTGAATTGGCTTGAATAAAGTATGGCCTTTCCAGGGATGTATGTACTATTTAATGGGGCTCTGTATTAAAATATTTATCTGAAACATATATAAACTATTTGGACGTTGCATGCACTATCTCGATGTTATATGCACTATTAGTTTGGATGCAGTCACAATGTATCTGCCAACTGCATGGCTAACCATTAGGCCATTGTACAGCAACATCTGGGCAATCTTTTGGATCGCTCATGACTAAGCATTGCTAAGGTTTGTAACTGTTCACCTTACCAGCAATAAGGGGACATTTCTTGAGCTATTAATGGAAAGCTACACTTATCGGTTCTGTCTTATTACTGTGTATCTGTATGCCCAGTGACCATGGGATCAACCATCTTACGTGCTATTTATCATATTGTACATCTAACATATTATAGATTCTCGGTCACTCACAGTCAGACATATTAAAAACGTAATAGGCAAAATCATTTTGTTTATGGGATAAATATATAACACTGCAGGATTTGGTGACTCAAATGTTTGCACAATTACCATGGCTTCTCAATTACACAGCTGATAGGAAGATACTGATATCTGCCCAACATTAAATTTGGCATTATAGATATTTCATGGTTTGAAACCTTGCTCCTCACTGCTTGCTTATATTAGGTGCACCAGCCGAGTTCTTAGTCTGGGTTCACATCACATTTTTACCATCTGTTTAATTTTTACAAAAAACGTATACACTAAACGGATGCCTCAGACTGATGCCATACAGTGGCATCCGTTCATCATAGAGTTCCATTGTAAAAATAACAAAACAAAACATATACTGTTTATTTACCACTATAAAAAGTATACTTTTTTTACAGGACTTTGCAGGATACAAGATATTCATACATCAAAATGAGGCATAAAACATGATGTGAACCCACCCTTAGAGAACACGTACATATTTTTTTCCCCTCTTGATTAAGAGTTCTGCCAGTTGGAAAATTTTCCAGCCTACATGCTGTGATACTTGAGACTTCCTTCTGGAGGCATCTGTCCTGTAAGACGTGACTGCATATGTACTTGACAGCCCCATTGGTAATTATCACCTTTACTTGATAGTGTGGCATGTCAGTGGTATATCATATAAATTATATTCAGCGCTGGGATTTAACTTTTTAACAGCTTCCCAACAGGGAACAGCAGACGTGTGGCACTTTCATCGTATATACACTGTACACACATAAATAACCATTAAAAATAAGAGAAGTTCACATCCCTCACCATTTACAACAGCAGAAATCCTTAGTGTTAGTGCTTCGCTGCATGTAAAACAAGGGAGACAAACAAATAAAAATCGACCTGCAGAAATCATCAGAGGACACAAAATAGTCACTGACTGATCTCCATGCGTTTCTCTTCTGTGTATTACCTGCTGTGGAACATTAAAAATTAAGTTTTCCGCTTTTGTTAATGGTGAGCGCTGTGAACTTTTTTTTGTATTATACAATGCTTATCACGGATGTTAATATTACTTACAAGCTGTGTGGAAACACTGGTTTCAGCAGAGGAATTTTGTGCATGATTACCACCATTTTTGTAATGCTGACATTTCTATGACCCTGACACATATAATACACACAAAAAAAGGTGAAGGAGGGATATTATCAGTGGTTCACGTAGCGCCCAGTGCCTATTGATACACAACCAATCCTGCCCAGTCCCCTTTGTGCTCTCACACAGTAGTTATGCCTCCTTAGTGTCCCCTCCCCACACAGTAGTTATGTCCACTAAAGACATGTTTGGATGGAAATTATATTCAGAACTATCAAACATACAGGAGAATACAGCACCTTATACCTATTACATCCAGTGAGGTCTCCTCTGATTATACACATTCTCCTTTCTCAACTCCATTTTGACAAGACTGTCCTGAAGACTTCTATCACGTCTGGTTTCTGCAGTTTGCCACAAAGACATCTTTGTTTCTTGACTTTTCCATCATCATTCCCCTCCTGGTGCTCCATTCTCCTTATGATCCACAAGATATATTGCAAATCTGATTGCGGCAATCCATTTCTGACAAAATGCTGGTCTTCTTTGATATGCTACTTGACCCCCTTCCCATTGAAAAAATTTGCCCTTGATCCAATATGGCAGCTTTCAAGATGGCGGCCATGTTCTGGACATGGCCGCCATCTTGAAAGCTGCCATATTGGATCCTTCTCGACAATCGCCTGCTCGCCAGTGGAGGAGACAGTTACATACAGCGATCTCCTCCACACTATGGAGAGGTGCGATCGCTAGTCCCCATACAGACTCGTTGTCTGCCGGCAGCAGAGGCTGTTTACAAGGCACGATCTGCTGCCGGCAGACAATAAGCATTCCTATGAATGTTTGTTAGCGATCATCTGGATGAGAATCAGCCTGTGTTAAGAGCCCTTAAAGGGGTTCTCCAAGAATTAAGAAAATGAAAATACGTAAATATTACTTTATTATAAATATATTCCCAAATACCTTTCATTAGGTATAATGGCTTGTTTTGTCTAGGGAGCAATGATTAGGAGAAACAAAATGGCCGCCGTCCTATTAGTACACACAAAACCTGTCCTAATCACACAGCAGGACAAGTTACTTCACAACACTGAGGTAAAAAGCTGCCTCATCCTCCTCTCCTACTTGTCTGGGATTATGATCCTAAATACAGATGATAAGATCTTCAACAGACATGAAGTACAGAGAGGACGGACAGGACAGACTGTGGTAATGTGGGGCTGTGGTAATGGAGACTGCATACAAGTGCTGCTGCTTATTAGCCACATCTGCTCATGAACGCAATTCCAACAGAGATTCAGCTAAAGATCTTATCTGTGTTCAGGATCATAATCCATGACAAGCAGAGCAGAGAGGAGGATGAGGCAGCTCTTTAGCTCAGTGTTGTGAAGTAACTTGTCCTCCTGTGTGATTAGGACAGGTTGTGTGTGTACTAATAGGACAACGACCATTTTGTTTCTCCT
The DNA here is from genome assembly GCA_900303285.1 of Rhinella marina. Classification (NCBI taxonomy): domain Eukaryota; kingdom Metazoa; phylum Chordata; class Amphibia; order Anura; family Bufonidae; genus Rhinella; species Rhinella marina. The sequence goes on from ONZH01010412.1 coordinate 128,894, forward strand.
AATGATTGCTCCCTAGACAAAATGAGCTATTACATCTAATTATCTAATGTAAGGTATTTGGGAATATATTTATATTAAAATTCAACTACATAGCAGTCCTTATTCTAGACCTAGTGTAAACATCCCAGGCAAGCATATCTCTTTTAGGCCTCATGCACACAACCACATTTTTCTTCAGTGCACTATCCAATTTTAAAGCAGATCCATTTGCAGATCATCGCATGTCCTATTCTTTTCCTTTTTTGTGGATTATATCAGCCCTTTCTATTGTTAGGAGAAAACAACAAAATGCAATCGTAAGCTATCCAATTTTCAAGAATCAGTTTTTTTAGATGATCAAAAAAAATCAGATATGCCAGGTGCATGAGGCCTTATTGCTGTGGATGTATCCATACATTTTAGAATGTGCTAAACACCACGACCACTACTGTACGTACCAGTGAGCTGAATCTTTTCACCCTTAAATAAACACAGAATTTTCTTAATATGCAGGCAAAATACTTCTAGCTTTCTATTTAATCTAATTGTGTAAGGCCAAAAATACATTGGGATTTTTGTATCATGCTCCAGTTTGAAAGCTTGGGCTATTTCCTCCAATTTTAAGGTTTCACATAGGCTGTAATACTCCAGCTGCAAATCCGTGTAATGAGAGTTTGCTTTTGCGTTACGATTTCACAGACAGGTCGCAGCCCGTGTGTAAAAAAAAAAGGACCTTCCCGGTATCACATACTCCCACAATTAGGAACTGACATCTCAACCTCTAGATTCGGTAAGTTTAGTTTCGGTAAAAAAAATCCACTTCCCCTTTTAAGATTCCAAAGATTTTAAGATTACAAATTCCTCTCTTTAGTGTCTGTGAGAATACGTGACTGGCCAAAGCAGACAGCATATGCTCTCACCACTGGGCTATAGACGAAGATGATGGTGCAGTACTAGTTTGCTGTAGTAAATCATAGAAAAGTGGAGGCAGTAGGCTTCACATTTATGCATCTAATGAGTTTCTTAAAAATATATCAGAGGTATACAAAGATTACACAATGTGAGAGTATAACACTAGTCCATACCTGTGACATCTGTGGTCGCACATTGATTTCACTCAAGTTGACACTATGAGGCAACAGGTTGTTAAGCAGTTGGCAAAGGAGGACTCCATCTCGTAGTGCTTGAGCTAGGTCACATACTTGGGCAGTGTCCAGAGTTACCCGATGATTAGGAGGGAGCACACGGCAGTCAATAAGCCATCGAGCACAGTGCCTCCACAGCTCCATCGCCACCCTGGTGCCCAAACAGGTGAGATGGGTCAAGTGGGTTTAAAAAGAAAACAACGATAACAGAAAAAGACGAAATTATGAAATGATACTAAAAGCAGCACAAACTTCAGCGTGGAGGAGACGGGCGAGATATAATCCGAAAGAAGAGACCTCAGAGACACAGGCAGCCTCATATACCGTGTGTCTGAGAAGATACTTCCGCTGTCTAATGAGGAAGAAACTAGCTTGACTTCCTCTTCTGCAAACGACACGATATAACTATGTATGGTGTGTGCAGGCGTGACTAGAGGTAGTCTGCTCATATGTGTGACCTACAGTAAACTGGTAGATCAGTGCCTGGAGGAATTCATGCCGAAACAGAAATATAAAGAAGAGTTACAGCTACGATAGGAAGTCAGATGCAGAGAACATATTCATTATCCATCAGTAATGTCTGTGAAAAAACATAAAATGACAACAGCTAGGGGATAAGTTGTTACTGCAAGCAATTTTAATACAAAAGTGTTGTTGTTTAACAGTTCATTGGTACAGCATCAATTTCTGTAGCAAACTAACTGAGAAAATCACACAGCAGCCTGGTTAGAACTGGATGTAATGACCGATAACAGGAGGGATCCATCCGAGCCCTAACCCTTCCACCCCACAGGGTTGGTCTGTTAGAGGAAGCCAGCATACAAACGTGAGGAAGGAATTGTGCTGGTGAGTCCCATTGATTGGACGCACAACTGCGAGTGTTTCTTACAAAAAAAATGAACATGTCACACAAATTCTACGTGGAATGAGCATTAAATAATAAATAAGAAAAATCCTAAGCAGATAAATAAAACAAATGTAGTTTACAATTAGAAAATCCGCTGAATCTGGCAGGAGTGCAAAATGGCTGTGGAGAAGCATACGCTAATCTATGCTGCACCAGGATTTTGGAATTTGTCACGCGTGGTGGCTCCCACAGTGTCCATTTCATCGGCAAGAGACTTGATATCTTTGTTACATGGTCAAAGCAAGATGTGCAAGTGCTGTCAATTCAGAAAGACTAAATCTTATTAAAATCTCGTGTCAGTCTCAGTTCCTCTGCAATTTAATAAAGAATAGTTCATATACAAAACAGAGGATTTCCATAGTAAAGTTTAGTAGTGTAGCCATGGGATATTAACCCTAACAAAAAGGGTCTCATACCCCACAAAAATCAGATCACTAGCCGTCTACTCTCCTGTTTTACACTCCGAGAGTCCCTGAATCTTACCAGGAATTCACACAAGGCTTTGTATCTACAGAAATATTCACATGGAAGTAGTAACATACAAAAACAAAACAGATAAGGCAGTTATAAACATTTTTCTTGTATACATGTATAGACGATAGAAATCTTTCCACAGAGAATCCACGTACATCCAGATGTACAGTGCATGATAGAAAATGTCACGGTCTGTCCCATTTCTAGGCTATTTGCTCGTGTGCCAGAGCGTAGCTTCAGTTAGGACTATCTCTTGGTGGCTGACGTTTTAGGAGTGCTGGCAGTTTTCTTCGACATGGTGGGGATTTTAGAAGGTTTAGACAGTCCTCTGCGGGATGGGCCACCAGCAGCGCTACTCTCTGAGGTGTCTGAACAAGCGGATTGTGTCTCTAGAAGATCAAAATCGGAGGCGTCACTCCCTCTGCGGCTGCTGGCACGGCTTCCTGTGCGGCTCCCGGCACGGCTGCCACTTTTCTTAGGATCTACGATAAAAAATTGAAAAGGGTAAGTGGGAAAACTAGATAAGTAGTCAGAGTACAAGCATGATATCTGATTTAAAGGGAACCTGTCATCCATTTTCATGCTGCTTAAGGAATGTGGCTAAACTTGCCGATAAAATAACTATTACTGAGAATCTGTAAATAATAAAAAACACATCCACACTGCTCATCATCATGACTGATTTCTTTCACACAGGATCTGTATTATAAAGTTGATTCTTTTAAACTTTCAAACTACCATCCACAAGGACGCTGCTTCCATTAGTTACAATATTTCCCGCTATTAGCAGGTTGTTAGTATACGCTGGGAAAGACTCCTATGATTGGACAAATCTCAAAAGGATGCCCTTTTGAAATACGTGCTGCTGGTATGTGTTGGCATACCTTTTTATCAACTGTATTGGAAAGAGCAGTCAATGACTTTTCAATACAATGGCATGCTGCACAAAAAGAATTAAAAAAATAGGGTCCTGAGTTATCTTTTTCGCCGGTTTTCTGGAGTGAAAAAGTTGCAAACAGTGGGTTTGCGACTTTTTAATTATCACTTGTGTAAAAAAAAAAAAGTATAAAAAGGGCGTGGTCAGGGAAGGGAGGGGGTGGGGGATTCACCTAATTTTTTCATCACTGCCATTTTTCTGGCATAAAAGACCACTGAAATCTATGCCAGCCAGAGGACTGTGGACATTTCACTTCCAAAGACTGTGCCTAATTTATGATGAGGCGTATGTCTCGTCATAAATTAGGAGCTGCCTCCGCCAGCGCACAGGGTTCTGCACTGGTCTATGATAAATCAGACCCTATGTGTGTGTGCGCATTTGGAGTTTTTCACCGCCCATACACTAGATGCACAGACCAAACGTGATGAACACAGCCTTATGGCAAAACATGCTGTGAATTTTTCCACCTGAGGATCTGTTACGTGTGGACGTACCTTTAGGATACATGCACACGTCAGTGACAAAAAAACATCCGCTAAAAGCGGATAAAATGTCAATTTTTAACAGACATTTTGTTCACTGATGCCTTTCTGAGAAACGGACGTTAAAAACAGAACCACTGAATTGTATGGGGGCAGTCAGTCAGTGAAAAACAGACAAGATAGAGCATGTTCTATTAACCACTGACCGTCAACATAATATAACCCCATAGACGACTATTGGTCTTAAAACGGATGTGTGATAGCCGCTAAAAAAACGTCCATCACATGTCCGTTTTTCACTGTTGTATGCATGTAGCCTTAGTCTCTCCATAAAATTGGTTATGACTTATTGAGCAAATGTGCAGGGATTAGATTTTCTCAGTAATAGCTGGTGACAATAACCTTCTCCATTAACTGCTAGTGAACAATGGGAATGGTTTTAGCACTGAAGACATAGGCACTACTCAAACCAGCAATACAACTGCGGTAAATTATTTACCAGGTCGACTTGATTTGGCACCGGAAGGCGTGGTTCCAGACATGTCTCCTGTGAGGGATGAACGGCTTGTATGGATAGCTGCTTTCTTCATTTTGCTGCTTTGTGCTGGTGTTACCTTAAAAATTGGCCACAAAATAACAAATTACAAAGAGCAATCAATGCCATGAACAGACTTGCCACCAGTTATATAATAAAATCAATATTGAAAAAAACGTCTGCTGCTACACTACTATGCTCAACAATAAAACAGTACAAGCTAATAAGTCACTTTCTATTCACTCCGACACTACAATGGTCTATCTTTAACAGCATCGGCACTTGACCAAGTCTGCTACAACCAGCATTAATAATTTAGAAGTGTGGGAAGGAATAAATGTGCTTTAGGTATACTTCAGCAAATTTATAGAAACTCTGCAGTGTATGAATATACGTGTCAACAGATCAAAGTCTGCAATCCTAAAAGATGCCTGTTGTGGCGAAATAACCCACACGTCTCCCCACATCTATATAATACTGCCCTGTCTGCGTAATGTCGCTTTCTGCTCTGAAAGCTTAGTGTAGATCACGTCACTGCTTTGGACAATCAAATTGTACCGGTCTGGAAACAGTTTAAGGCTACATTCACATGAACGTATTTTGTTTCCGTATCCGTTCCGTTTTTTTTTTATTTTTTATTTTTCATTTCAATGGGTCCGCAAAAAAGCACACAGTGTGCTATCCGCATCCATATGTCCATTCCGTAGCCCCACAAAAAAAAATAGAACATGTCCTATTCTTGTCTGTTTTGCGGATAAGGAAATTACAATGGATCCGCAAAAAAAAAACAACGGATGCCATACAGATGTCATCAGTTTTTTTGCGGATCCGCAAAACACATACGGTTGTGTGAATGTAGCCTAATGTAAATTTTACTGGTGATACATTAACATTTCTCTAATCTATGACAATAAAGGTATTTCTATCCAGATGGCACATAAATGGATACCCAATAGCACTGATTGTATGTGAGTACAGGAAATCTTAATTCTGCAGTGGTGTTCATAAGAAAATAATGATTATGAAAATAAGAAATCTATGTATTTATCACAGTTTATAGACATTAGTGACTTGATGCTCAGCATTATACTGTGTTGTTAAAGTGAAGACAATGCATTCAAGTGACGTTCAATGGACCGAATGAGCATGCATGAAATCTTAACATTTTTTCAATAGATTTTGAGTCAACACCAATCTGAAAGAATTAAGATTGAGAATTTGCAGAAATCTTAGTGTAATTAAAAATCATGCGTTAATATCTGAGGGAAAACCTCCATGATAACTTTAGTAAAGAGAGACCATTTTTTAGTTTTTCAACCAGTGTACACATGCCTTAATCCTCACATATTAGAAGGAAATCAATCAAAACTGAGAAAGCGGATTTATTTGGATAATGACAAGTATTTCTCATCCATTCAAAAGACAATTGTTAGTTCAATTCTGGAAAGCTTGACGAGGCAAAGTGTTAGCAGGAAGATGGCTCCTGGAAAGGGTGGAGGCTCTACTGTTGGAGGACCATACTCTACCTCACACGATGGGATCTGGAAGTCTGAGTATTCGAAACCCCTAGAGGGCGTGCCAGCCTTGCTGTTTACAAGCCAGGGCTTCTCGTAACAGCGAGATGGCTGCTGTGGAGTCTGCGAGAGGGGCAAGGGCACACAGAACGGGAAGCGAGCGAAGATGAAGAAGGGTAATGAGATGTCACAAAAATGCAAACAAAAAATACATTGAAACAAACAAAATCTGAACAAAAGGACTAAAGCAGGCACTCATATCACATGAGGTAAAACTAAGGGGGAAATTTAGCATCTCTCTGCGCTTCTTTTTTTGGCATAAAAAAGTAGCAAACCTCAGGTTTGACTTTTTAAATGCTGCCCCTTACCACTTTCTGAAATGGAGGGTGTCGTGAGGGCAGGACCAGGACCAATAGGTCCACCAAATTTATCTTCATTTGCACAAATGAAGACAGAAATCTACGGCAGCTCTGAGCTGCCACAGATTTCTTTCTGGTGCACACACAGCCGGAGGATGCATCTAATTTATGACAAGATCTGCGCCTCATCATAAATTAGTTGCACCCTCCAGCAGCACAGGAGACTTCAAAGATCTGTGTTAAATGCGCATCTTTGATAAATTTCCCTCTAAGTGTCTATATAAGTTTAAAAAAAAAAAAAAAAAAAAAAAGTGTGAAAAAACTCATATTAATAATTCTCTTAAAATCCCAGTAATATGTTTGCCTTTCAATCCCAGACTATTCAATCAGTTTTGGCCTTTTTATTTTACAAAAATGGTTTTAAAAGTGCACATATGTTTGCAAAAAAAAAACAACAAAAAAACAACAAAAAAACATAAGTGAACCTTTTGGAAGCACCCAGATTTCTGCATTGATCGCTAATAAGATGTGGTCTGATTGTTATCCAAGTATTAACACACAAACAGTTACTACTGGGGCTCTGTGGATAGCTGACAAGCACTTACAATGTGGCAACCGCTATAAAACCTATAATAGGCTGCAGTGTTATTTTCTGGACAGCAGCTTTTTCCTTCCATGAACACCATTCTTGCTCAGTATTTTTCTAATATTGGATACATGAAAAAGAAAGTTTTGGCAGTTTGCGATCTTCCGAGGGTCATTTGCTGTTACTGTTGGGTAACCCATTGGGCTCTTGCTCACCTCTTTCGGAACTGCCCACTGTGCTCTTGGAGTGTTCTTAACAGGATGCCCACTGCTAGGCAGAGCAGTGACAATCCTGAATTTCCTTCATTTGTAGATAATTTCATATATTATGAGTTGATGCACACCCAGGTCTTCAGCTATGCTTTTGTAGTCGTTTCTTACTTGCTGTGTCTTTAAATATGTTTTATGAGGTTCATTTACTTTTTCTTCCTGCACTGCTCATTTCCTCAATGTGCTCAATTAAAGCAACATTCAAAGGAAAATGATATAACTGTTTTTGTGATACTAATTTAGTTAAAGGGGTCATAATATAATGACCTATCCTCAGGATAGGTCATCAATAAGAGATCATAGAGGTCCAATTCCCGCCACCCCTGGCGACCAGCTATTTGAAGAGGATGCTGAGCTTACGTGAGCACTGCATCCTCTTCAATGATCACCTGCATGATATCTGGATTGTAGTGGTTGTGCAGTGTAACTATAGCAGATCATTCCATTCAAGTGAATTGGAGAGGAAGGTACAATTACCCAGCACCGCTGCTACAAAGAAGACAGTGTGCAGGTAAACATGGAAGAGGATGCAGCGCTTGCATGAGCACCGTGGGCTGTTCAAATGACTGATTGGTGAGAGTCCAAGTTCCGGTACCCCCGCCAATCTGATATTGAGGACCTATCCCGAGGACAGAGCATCAATATTAAGACACTGCGGAACCCCTTTAAATTCTGTTTGCCTATAATTGTGACTTAAATAACAATCAGACCATATTTGAATACTAATCAACAGAAATCCAGGTAATTCCAAAGGGTTCACTTACCTTTTCCTCCAACCATAGGCTTTAGTCTGTGTACTGCAGTGTGGTCTCTTGCATGACATTGACTGAAGGGTCACTGTGCCATGAAGATCAGCTTTATTTATGCAATTATTTAAAAAAATGTCATGAGTGAGAATCTGCCAGTCTATATATAAAAGACAAAGCACATACAAAGTAGTTCCCATACAATAAAAAAAGAGTATTGCATGCAAACATAGCAAAGCAAAAGACACTGGCCTTTGTACCCCATGTTACTTCCAGTTATGCATAAGCTAATGTCAGAATACTCATGTACAAAACCTACCTTTGAACCACTTGCAGGAGTAGCGGGTGAGGATGGAACAGATGTACAGCTATGGTTACTCTGGCTGGCACTGGAGCTGGACCTAGTAGGAGAGGCAGTCCTGGAAGACGGTTTTGACCTTCGCCCTCGTGACCGGAAGGGGGTCATTCCCTGGGAAACACCTTCGGGTAGTATAAACTTCTCTCGCAGCTCGAGATTAGTTCTTCCCCTTGCTGATGAAAAGAAATATACAGAGGTTACATTATATGTAAGATACTCACGTACAAACAAGATGCACAGAGGTTATAGTAAGCAACACACATCACATGTATTTAGTTCTGCAAAACAGGTTAATATACAGTATAGCCGGCAGACATGGGTCAGTTGGGTTGTTAGAGTTAAATCTCTCAGAAGCCACACACATTGTTTTGTCATGTTTGCATGGGTTCAGGGCAAGTGTGTTATCTGGATTTCCACCCCTATTAATGTAGGAGGTTCAGAACCTCATTCCTGTACTATCTATGCAGCCACCATATGACAACAGAGCATACTTTAAATGGTAGGCAACCAATTTTGGTAGCAAAAGTGTATATTGTCATCCACGGTGCCGTGCTGCTTCCTCGGCTGACAGCACGCCGGCCCCATAGAAATGAATGGAGCTATGAGCGAAGCAGGGAGCTGCGCCTGGTGGTGGTCGGACCCCGGGAAACCCGGGGTCCTTCAGGCTCAGAGCTCCCCCGCTTTGTTCTGGATATAGGTGCGGGTCCCAGCGGTGGGACCCACACCTATAAAACAATGGGGGCATATTCTAGCGATATGCCCCCATTGTCCAAGATGGGATAACCCCTTTAAGAAAATAAGGTCGCCATGTGGTAAGCCCATATAAAAGCAGCAACTCTCAGATTACTTAAACTGTCAGGACAAGGCAGAATTGTCACTGAACTGAGAGCACAGAAAGAGCAAAAGGCTTGTCAGGTCAAGAAAAATGTCTCGGAGGTATAAAGACGCAGTAATCATCATGCACTCTACCTCTAAAGGTCCTTTTACACAGGCCGATTATCGGCCGAAAAATCGTTCCTAGGAACGCTAGTGCCGATAATCGGCCCGTGTAAAAGTGGCCCTAATCAGCCGACGAACGAGCAAAACGCTCGTTCGTCGGCTGATTGGATCTTTTGGTTTCTACAAAAGATCCAATCTGTCGGGCGCACACCGGCCTGTGTAAACAGGCAATGTGCGCCTGACAGTATGGAGCTTCCCAGCGATCACTCGTGCGGCCCGGCGCTCGATTCATCGGGCCGTGTAAAGGCTCCCTGCCCGAGCGCCGATATCGCTGATCGGCGCTCGGGCAGGGAGACACATCGGCCCGTCTAAAAGGGCCTTAAGACTGAGCTAAGGTTAGCCATACACAATCGACTGTCAGCCAAACCTGTCAATTTTGGCAGCACTGGCAGACCACTTAAAGGGGTTGTCTCATCTTGCCTAATGGGGGCATATCACTAGGATATGCCCCCATTGTCTTATAGGTGCGGGTCCCACCGCTGGGACCCGCACCTATATCGAGAACGGGGCCCCGAAAGCGAACGGGGGCGCACAGCGCATGCGCAGCCGCCTCCATTCATTTTCAATGTGGCCGGCGAAGATAGCCGAGCGCTGGCTCGGCTATTTCCGTCGGCTCCATAGAAATGAATAGGAGCGGTGGCCGCGCAAGCGCGGTGCGCTCCCATTCATTTCTATGGGGAGCTGGCTTGGTGGTGGCCGGACCGGAGTCCTCCAGCCACCACCTTGCGGGGCCCCGTTCTCGATATAGGTGCGGGTCCCAACGGTGGGACCCGCACCTATAAGACAATGGGGGCATATCCTAGCGATATGCCCCCATTAGGCAAGATGAGACAACCCCTTTAATGTGTATGGGGGGCCTCTCAACCCATCCCCAACTGTACCCCATGTTGGGCTAGAGAAGGATCAGGCACCTGGATCTCAACGTGACGATCTTTTCATTCTTAGGAGGATAAATCAACATCTAGGGAGTCTGTCAGCTGCTTTCTCCAGCTCAGCTGAGCATGCATGTATATATGTGGGTCTGCTCTGCTCCTTCTGCTCTAAAACATGCTGTTCTACATGTCGTAGTGATAAATTCTCTTTAATACTTAGTGGACTTGCATGCTCAGTGGCAAATATGATGGCACCTTTACAACGGTGCTGAAGAGCTCCTGAGTTTGGGAAATACATGATTAACGATTACCACAGCTTTTACCTCCATGACAGATCTACTTTAATTGCCTTTCTTTCTTTCTGCCACTTTTTTTTCCAAAATAGACTGGGGTGGAGACCACCTCACCCAGAGTGGTAATTGTCATACAATGTGAAAACAATATAGAGTTCTTTTCTTGCTTATGATCAAACTCGAATAAAACATGTTGACAGCAATAAGCACATCTACAAAGCAAGAGCGGTTACCAAAGCCTATGGATGAGACGGAATCGGTTCTCTTTAATTTAATCCCTGGATGATGAACTAAGAAGGGTAGAGAGGTGCAGAGGGGAGAAATGGACATAATGTAAGGCATGCAAAATGTACAGACATTGACAAGATTATCTATCAAGACATAGGTTTGAACAGGGCTCAATGTGTAGACACTAGTCCCAAACAAATCATATCTTGAAGGAACACAACTATGTTATGAAGCAGGGGATGCAAAACACCAAACCCTAGATTAAGTCAGTGACTGCATGCACTACCACAGATACAAAGCACAGAACAGATGGAACTTTCTTCGGATATGCTCCATATAGCCGGCACTAACAAAACAAATCTAATTCCCCGTTGTCCAAAATGAAACCATACTGCCCTCTGGTGGCAGGACGGGAAAATGATGCAGTGTTTGTCTCCCCTGATGGGTGCTGATAAGATTTAAGATCACCTAATGGCCCCATGCTAAAGGCTTCTTTTACATTTAATTTAAGTACATTTTTCTCCGAAGGTTTAAAAAAATAAAATAAAAAATACTACTACTAATAAAAACACGTTTTTATCTTTTTTTGTACTTTTTGTACTGTATACGTATTTTTTTTCAAATGGTTTTCAACTCCCATAGAGATTCCAGTGGGTAAAAACAATACAAATAGAGCATTTTTTTTTACAAAAACTTAACGCAAAAAACACTTTGTAGTGGATTTCATCTGGCTGTATGAGAAAAAGAGGGGTTGAAAAAATGCAACAATGGCAAAAAAACAAACAAACAAACAAAAAAACCCTCAGAGTGAACCCAGCCTAAGGGCCCGTTCACACGGACAAGAATAGGCATTTTGCATGGGCCGGCCATGTGTGTTCCACAAATTGCGGAACACATACTGGCCGGCATCCGTGTTTATGTAGATCCGCAACAACACGGCCGTCTGAATGGCCCCTAAAGATGACAGGAGAAGTAACTTATACTGTAGGAGTATCTGACGCATTTGCCCCACCAGTACCCAAAATGTGTAAGGCAGGACCAAAATCTAAAACAGCTGAGCAATGAACGGTTTCTAATAGAAAGGAATAGAAGGCCGGCCATATGCAGTGGATAAAACAGCTGAGCAGCTATCTTAGTGACTCTGTTAATAACATGCAGATTTGGCTTAGTGGAACAAGCATGTCATTTTTATGGAGGGAAGGAGATAAGTGCTCGGCAGATTCCACTTGTGTCACTTATCTCCAGTGAAACAGGACTGGAAAAAATACAAGTTGTGTTATTGCTATTTTCCCTAAAATGAATAAGTAACAGTTAAGACGGTCTCAATCCCTACTAGATCTGTAAAGTGTAAGGCCAGCTTAAGACACCGAATTTAACAGAGAGTAACTGGGTAGAGACTGAATACATGGCAAGTCTGCTATAGGCAATGCAAGTTCAAGGCAGCAAGATGCTATATTCAGATATAGAAATCTAACTACGCATTTCTTCTGTTCAGTCATGACCAGTCATTTATTTTTGGGCAAGTAACCCCTGTTTTCAGTCATCCATAGCCCTTTTCCAAGAGTTTTTGTTTAAATCCCCAATCTTCGTAGGGTAGGAGACCCTTAAAGGGGTTGTGTCACTTCAGCAGATAGCATTATCATGTAGAGAAAGTTACTACAAGCCACTTACTAATGTATTGTGATTCTCCATATTGCTTCCTTTACAGGCTAGATTCATCTTCCCACAGTCCTGGCTATTTCGCTTTTTCCTATAGTGTGCAAGCACGACCACCACTGATGGATTGCAGGGTGGTTGTAGCTATGGAGACAAGCAGTCTATAACATGCTGGAAAAATGAATCCAGCCAGCAAAGGAGGTAATATGGATAATCACAGTACATTAGTAAGTGTCTTGTATTAACTTTCTCTACATTATAAATGTCACTCCCTGGTGCCACTAGGGAACAAGAGAAACTGTGGCTGCTATTAGCTTTCAGTCACATTCAGGGGAGCACAAGAACCACATGGGGCTCCTGCACCACTGGTTGGAGAACACTGCTCTATACAGATTTTGAAGAAATACCACAAAAAAACTCTTAAAAATCAAACACAAGAGCATTCAATGCATAAACATTGTGTTAGGCCCCACTCAAACGACCGTATGTTCATTTCCGTATCTTATCTGCATTTTTGCAGATAAGATGCGGAACCATACACCGTGTGCATTCCGCATCCGTATATTACGGAAGTTCTCCCGCAAAAAAAAGGAAACATGTCCTATACTTGGCCGTAGCCCCATTAAAGTCAATGGGTCCGCAAAATTACGGAACACTACGGAAGACTTTCCGTATGTCCTCCGTTCCGTTTTTATACGGACATGGAATACATACGGTCGTGTGAATGGGGCCTTATATTCTGAGATGCAGGAATTCTTACCTCGGCAAGGATCGTTTTTCACCAAAAATTCATCTAGAGCCATCCAGCCTCCTCCAACTCGAACCATCACTGTGCTGCGCAGTATACGCACTAAGCGCAACTGTTGAGAGTCTCCAAACTGAGAAAACCAAATAACTGGTTACTTACATCAGATCTCTTAAAAACTTCCAAGACATGCATGTCAAGTCACCCGTAAACCAAACCAGACATATATAGGTAAATATATATGTCAATATGTGTATGTTCATAGATTCACTCCATAAAATGAATCTATGTGCGTCCAGACACATATTAACAGAGAATCAATCTTGAGCAGATCTGGAGAACAAGCCTCAGTCCTAGAGCTTTACAATCAGCTCTTCAGAATTTTAGCCACCGCTTATATCCAGGAAAACCTGGCTATAAATTAGAAGCTTGTTCTCCTCCCATGATCTACTAGGGTGTGAATCTGAGGCATCCACAGCCCCTAATCCGTGATTTGTATGATTAGTTGTGGAAATGGAGTTAGTCGTACCATATTGACCTGGAAAAGTAATTCAGTCACATTACTAAATTATGGAGAAGGGAGACCCAACGACATGCTCATGCAGCTGTCCGGCTGATGGGCTCCTGTAAGATCTATGTCCACGTATAGGAGGGAGATTTCCCAAGTGGGAACTTCTATTACAGCTAGATGTAATAAGAGTTCCATCAATCTGATTTACAGGACATCTCACAAGACGTTCCCAGTCACCTTTAGCTGCGATGAATGACATGAATGGCATGTAGCTATGTCAACACCTCAGGAATGAATGGAGCTGTTCACTCTGACATGCAGACCCATTCACACAATAAGCAGTGTGGGTTTATTTGCGTGAGAGGCAGGTCTGTACACATCTACTAAACAGCTTAAATAAATCTAGGGTGATTGTCAGAATTTTAAGATGATCACAATAATAAATCAGAAAAAAAGAATCAACTTAGTATGTAAGCAAGTGATTATTCGGGCAGAAAAGAGGCAGCATCAGAAAGCACTGTACCTGGTTCCCTAGGAAGAACTACATGAAAAAGCACAAGGAGAAAGAAAGAAAACTCTTTAGTTGAGCATACACAGCAATAACATAGAACTGTCTACTACTGACACAAACAGAGCTGAACTGCACTGCACTGGTTAATGGGTAAATATCCTTTTCCTTAAATGGCTGCTCCACGATCTGAATTGTATTATTTAATCATGCAAAAAGTAATTTAAAAAAATCGACTGTGCTTAGATATTGCTGTCTACTTCTTGTAGACAATCATGTTTAGTTTGTTGAGTAAAGTGGTTCCCAATTCATAGTGTGCAGAATTTTCACAGTAAGGGCCTGTTCTCACAGAATAATTTTAGTGTGGACTCTGTGCCAAAATACAGCCGGGTGCCTGCCTCCTATTGTTTTCAATGGGAGGCAGCACTGCATTTTGTAGGGAAGTGATTTAAGGCCAAGACTGCGTCAAGAAGGGACATGTCCCATCTTTGCATGGCGTGCAGACAGCTGCCTCGAGCTGTGGCAGGCGTCCACTTGCGATTTAGCTTCATTCAATGGAGCTAAGCCACAAGCGGGTCCACGGCATCCTACGTGGCGGAGTTTGACAGTGTGTGAAGGAGCCCTAAAAGCAGCTTTTTGTCATTAGCACTGAACACATTAGGAGAACTTTCTGGAAAGGGAATAACAAGTAACATCTTGACGCTTGAGCAATATTCAAAATGATTCCAAGTGAACAATTGTTACGTTTTTGTGCTTTACCACAAAATGGTAATAAATAATTGTAGAACAAAACTCTTTAAACTTGTGGTTCACATCACCAAAAGGCAGTGCTCTATTTATTTACTGACACTTGGACTACTTTCACACCTGCGCTTTCCCTTTCCGCTATGGAGTTCCGTCATTGTCAACTGAACGGAGTACACCAGAATGAATTCCGTTCGGTTGTGTCCTCATCACGGACAGAATAACTCTGCAAGCAGCGTTTTTCGGTCCGCAATGTGGTGCAAAGCAAGACGGATCCGTTTTCAGTAAAACAGTAGAAACCGGATCCGTCCCCCATTGACTTTCAATGGTGTTCATGACAGATCCGCCCTTGCTATTTTAAAGATAATACAACCGAATCCATTCATAACGGATGCAGACAGTTGTATTATTGTGACAGAAGTGTTTTTGCTGATCCATGATGGATCCAGCAAAAACACTAGTGTGAAAGTAGCCTCAGATTGCATGGTATATGCAAATGACAACCAGACATCTTTAGTGTACACAAGATGGTTCCTAACACTAAGTGAACCTACCAAAGACTCACAAAAAGAAACAAACACATTGCTCACCCTGTATTTGTTCTCTCCAATCTGTTCCACCTGGAATCGCTTTGCACATTTACACTGTGCCACCTGCCTGGTGACCTTTGAAGAAATAAATCACAGAGATGAGTATTAACATATAAAAAAAACTACTATAAGGTGGGAGTATTCTTGATAATAGAAGAAAACCACTTACTTCATCCTCAATCTTATCTGCATCAGTAGTCGGCCGATAAGCATCTTTATTGGGATGAAGGGCGGCTACAAACTCGTAGTAGTCGATGTACCCATCACCATCACGATCAAAGATATCAGCCACAGCTGTCATTTCTAGTTTTGTGGTTGGAAATTCTACAGAAGACATAATTGGTTGGTAACTGAATCAAGAGGATGAACTTTAGAGATCATGATCCTTAGAACCGTCTACTTACTGGAGGCCAATATCCCATCAATAAATTCTTGTCTGGTAATTTTCCCATCCTGGTCTTTGTCGATCCTGCGGAAGAAATCCATGACCCGCGATTTCTTGTGATTCATCCACCGCATGTATTTCTTCCTCCAGATGTCAAAGTCAAAGTTGGCAAATTCTTTTAACTTGGGAAAAAATAAAAAACAAAAGTGAAGTTCAATAACCAAAGCAAGTATGAATAAGTTATATGGCAAACATGCAGATTTGTTACCGTACCTCTTCCAACCTGTCTAAAGAATCATTGAGCTTTCGCTGTCTCTCCAATGCTAATAACCACACCTGCTGCCAACGGGCAGAGAGCTGGTTGACTCTAGGGTTCTTGGTCTCCGACTGGGAGGGCACCTGAAAGACTGGTGGGGTGGACTGCACTGCAGGTTTCCCTACAAAATGCAAAAAATAAAGTGATTTCAAGTGTAACTGTCGTTATATTTTTTATTTTTGTAATGTGTAGGGGCAGTGATGCTGACCATTTTTGTAATATACTTTAATTCCTGAAATTGTACATTTCTATTAGAAAAATAGCTTTAAAGTGGCCCATTTTGAGCCTTAGCAATGTTCCTCTGTCTTCTGTTTACATAACAGTGGAGACTTGCTCAACACTGACTGTGTTATGTAAACAGAAGACAGAGGAGCGTTGCTAAGGCTCAAAATGGGCCACTTTAAAGCTATTTTTCTAATAGAAATGTATGATTTCAGTAATTAAAGTATATTACAAAAATGGTCAGTATCACTGCCCCTATACGTTACAAAAATAAAAAATAGAACGACAGTTACACTTTATACATAACAGAAACAGAAGCCATCAAATATAATCTTTTTCAAACATATTGAGGAATAGCTACCCCCCTTCCCTTAAGTTCACAATCTTAATAGTGCAAACCAGTATTGATGTTCTGGGTAAAATCATTCTATAAAGTCATAGGATACTTGCAGTTATATTGTACTTTTAAGACTTTCATTGGTTTTATGTTGAAGACATATAAAAATTGTAAACTGCACTGAACTAGAACATACAGATTTGAAGAATCAGGTACGCCCACTTACTGTTTCGGGTCTTGTCACTGAATGAGGCATGGTTAGGATCGGTTTTCCTCTTGTACGTCTTTGTCACTCTATCCACATCTGGTTGCTTCTGAGTCATTTCCTCCATGAACACCTTCAAAAAGAACGAGCACAAAGCTTGTCAAATGATATGTGCACAATGCTTTAAAATGGGGATGCAATATTTGGACTATATTGTTTAATACTATGAAGAACAAAAGGTTTAAATCATAGTAAGTGCCCTAGTGTAAAGCACTTTCCTAATGGCTAAGAGTAGAGATGAGCGAACGTGCTCATAACGAGCACTGTAGCGCTCGGCTCCCCTGCGCTCGCATGGGCGCAGGCATCCGGATCCGTCGGGTGAGGAGGACGGATCTGGATGCCTGCGCCCATGCGAGCGCAGGGGAGCCGAGCGCTACAGTGCTCGTTACCAGCACGTTCGCTCATCTCTAGCTAAGAGCAATTTAAACTACAATCCGATTCCTACAATAACTTATTTGTGCTAGTGAACAAAAAAATTGGGTCCACTGGATCGGTTTATGTGACCTGCCTTAGTCTGCCATCCTGGGGACTGATATCAATCAGATCATAGTGTTTTAATGATGAAAAAGAAAATCCTGTTATACAGTACAGCAATGATTTATTCTAATCACAGCAAGACATCAATGTCAGTAAAAGGCCAGTTTAGACTGATATCTTGAGAATGCTGTAAATCCAGATTTAATTACAATACATTCTTTCCTATAGTGCAGTAACCCAAAACTAACTACGCAACCAACGTGTATCGTACCTGATGCTCCGAGATTAGAGCTTTGACTTGATCAATGTTTTGAGGCATAGGCTCCTGATCCCTTTGGATGAGTGTGGTTTCAGCCCATTGGATCCAAGATAACAACTCATCTAGTAGGTCAGAATTGGCAAGGAGTTCAGCAAGAGCCGTTTGTAACCTCTGCTGGTGTTGATTCCCCCAAGTCAAAACCTAAAAAGATTAAATATAATTATATTGTTACAAGGTTTAATATCTGAAGAACTGTGCATCACAATGCCACAAAAACCCAACACACAGGACGCTGTGCATATCTATGAGGACTTAGAGGAATATTTTAGTAAGCTTTGCCTTGGGAACCATGAGTCTAAGCGCAATAGATATTTGGTTATACCTCCTCGAATCGAGCTCGGATGATAGTAATCCAGTGCTTGACTGTGGTGATACAGTCTGGGTGGCACATAGTGAGAATCCTCTCTCCCATACTGACGGCTGTGTTCACATCTACCTGCTTCTCTTCAACGTTATTCATGAATTCCTAGGGTAATTAAGGAGATGTTTTGTAAGAGAAGCAACCAACCTAGAGCATACGTGTCATTCTCTGGTGGCATACTCAATAATAAGGACAAAAATATGTGATCTAGAAGCAAAAATATGACCACCTTGTGAACATCAATGAGCGACTGCAAAGCCTCAGCATCATCAGGAAGAGCACCCCGAAAACGCAAGGTCTGTTCTGCCTCCGACAGCCACTCTAAGAGCATATGGACGGTGCTACGGAACTCCTCAGCCTAAATGGTAAAAACATAATGTGCATTTTTCAAGGTCAATTCTATGTATTCTAAAGTACAATTGCTGCAAAAATAGGTTTTATTCTCACGGAAGTCATCACAATACATACCTGTTTCAGAGCTTGCTCCAGACGGGTCTGCTTAGACACTGACAGTTTACAGACAGTGTCCCAACGTGTGCTAAGTTCCTGAAGTTGAACCTTCACCCAGGTGGTATCTTCTCTACTACTATCCAGTAGTTCCCGGGCAGAACGTTTTAGAGCTTGAACACTGCTGGTTCTCTTTCCAAGCTCTTTCTGAAAAACCTTTAGAAATGATGAAATAAAATGAGCACATACAAAAACCTGCAATGATATCAAATATTTTAGTATTAAAGAAACATAAAAGCCTTACTTTATGGGCATCCATCAAGTTCATTACAAGATCCAGATCTCCATGTACGGGCTGATCTTCTGCCAACTGAGGTTCCACCTTGTATAGCCAATCAACCAGTGCCTGTAAAGCATCCATAAACTGGCCAGAGAACAGCAAGGCTTCCTCCAGCTTATGCTGTCTGCAAAGAAAAACACAGTACCAAATTGGAAAATGGCCTTAACATGGAAAACTTCAAAACCAAAATTTAGGAGCCAAAGCAGAGCATTCTAGGCTCGGTGCCTTTCCTCCAAAGTCCCATCACATTCCTCTAATCCCTGCCACTTTTTCAAGCATATCGAAGAAAGTGACAAAAATTTTGCCACGTTTATCGACAGATGTCTGGCACAGATACATTGTAAATCTGGCCCCAAGTTTTTCTGGCAAGAGATGAAGCCAATTAAGCATATATCCACCTATGAACAACATTTTACAGTATGTATGAATGTATATCCCAAACTTACAATGGCAGCTATGCAACCTTACATCTTAAGTTAAAAAAAAAAATAGTTACCTTTCAACTGATTTTCCACACACTGTATCCCATTTATCCCTCACTTCTCCAAGAAGATGGTCCAGCTTCTGCACATCATCACTTAGTGAGGCCTTTTCTTTTAAAGCACGTCCTGTCCTGACAGTCGTGTCATACACTGGCTGTTTACTGCCTAATGTTTTCTGGAATTCCTATTTGTAAGAAAAATGTGTTTAAGGTTTCAAATGTAAAAGAAGTAAATAGGAGGCTTGCAATTCTTCATAAGAACACCTCCATGGCCCAGGACAAGCTATTCATGTGGAGAAGTGTATCACAGATAATCTAACCTTGTGCTTAGAAAGCTGTAATTTTATCTTGTCTGGATCATTGGAGATTTCCATTTCTGAATCCAGATGATTCTCTGCTTCTTCCAACCAGTCAACCAATTTCTTCCAGGCTTCATGGAACTAAAACACAGAAATGCCTTTAACACTGATGTGCCATTTTCAGTAGGGAAAAGAGACAAACATCTCACATTTTTAACCTTTAATACATGCAACCCTGTTAACACAATTTACTTGTGAAATAACGAATTTATCGGGAATCTGCCAACAGATTTATGCTGCTCTGAGTGTAGCATAAACTGGTGACAAACCCTGATGAAAATGCTTGCTCAATTACGTGAAATCATCATTTTCTTAAAAGCATTACTGCAGCTGACTGGCAGATATCTTCTCATGCACAGTATAGGAAGAGAGCTGAGAGTCCATGAATATGAGCAATCCCAAGCTTGAGCACTGTATAGAGCAGATGCTAGTGCGCAGCTTGTGCTGGAGCAACTCAACACTGATTTTAAGAAAATGACTGGGGCAATTCGAGTAAGTGACCCAGTGTTTTAATCAGGGTTTCTGGTTGCGGCCATCAGATTGGGCAGCACAAACCAGTGAGATTCCCTTTAATTATAATACTGGATTTTATTTTACTTGCTAAAGGCCAGACATGCAGATGTAACATATAACTTGAGGCAACGTACAAGCAACACATTGTGGTTTCATATTCCACGCTCCCCATACAAACCTGTTTTGCTCTCTTCCGTGCGTCGTCCAGGTGACGCCCCCTCTCCACAGATCTCTGAACCACCTTTTCCCATCTAGACTGGACACTCAGCAGTAGATTCTTGATCAGGACAACATCTTGCTTCTGACTGAGGAACTTTAGCTGGTTACCGGTTTTGTCCAGCTCAATAATTTGGTCACGATGTACATTAACCTCATTTACAAAAACCTAAGAAAGGCAAAAAGAAAGTCATCTTTAAGCAACGATAGCTATAGGAAAAAGAAACAAATGGTATTTAACAGGAAATAACCTTATGCTCGTCAATCTGAAAAAGGACAGTGTCCAGGATGAGACTAGGAGGAGATGCAATGTTCAGGCTTTGCTCGGCTTGGGTCAACCAGTTGATAAAGTCTTGCAATGAATTCTGGAAGTCTGTGGCTAGGCTGAGAGCTTCTTCCAATTTTGCCTGTTGATATAAAACTCACCAAATCACTATGACAGATCGAATATATTTTCTCTATAAAACAAAGGGTAGCCACAATCTGCCATAAAAGCTCCCACACATACAAGAACCATATACCCAGTGCTACCACAGCAGTGCCCAACATGTCACATCAAGAACTTACCTTTCTCTCCTCTACTTTGTTGTTAATGTTTTGCCATTTTCTCTTCAGAATGGCAACGTTCTGCTCTGTGGCTGAGCCTGCAGAGTCATCTCGGCTCAAAAGCATCAGCTGCCCCTTGTCCAAAAGCTGTTTAAATAGCTCTTCATTTGCCTTCACTTCAGCATACAATTCCTTCAAAGATAAGGAGGCTGTGTTGAGACCTATGCTCACTTTTTATGGAAACTCAAATGTCAATGATGGGCAAAACTATGCAAGTCAATACCATATTGTAATGGGGTTCTCAGCATGCTTCATTTTGTTAAATGACTACATACACTTTTACAGGTCAACATTGCCACAAGATGGAGCACACTAAGATGGATTCTATCCAGGCGCACTGATCTCAATAACAGCAGTATAAGTCCATTTTCAGTTTCCTCCCCCATGGTCAGTCTTGTTCTCCAAGACATTCCTCTTTTAACTTATCCAAGCATTTATCGACTACTGTATTACTACTGTATATAAAATTTGCAGAAAATCACAATATAGCATCAGGTTAACTAGTATAAACGAGGGCATTAAATTGCTTTCATAGGGTGATCAAAGGCAACTTTTCACAGGCATATTATCATGAACGAGTACTCAAACATTATTTTCTGATAATCGTCTAATGTATAAGGAACTTTATTGGAACAAAATGTATACTGTTATGCCTAGTGCTGGGCCTGAGGGGGTGATGTATGTCACACGGACTCAAAAAAAACATAGAGAGAAATCTTGTGTCTTTCATCAAGCTCAGCCCTTGCACCAGGCGTTACACTGTATATCACTTTTGTATAGTGAATTCCTCTAACAATATCAAAAAATGATTTTTTTTAAATGTATGAATAACTATTTTTTTAATCTATTAGTCAGTTAAATTTTTTTTGCACTTACACTAGGCTATTGTTTCCATCAATTGGACTAGTGTGAATCATAGCAATAACTGTTAGGTAACGAGTCCCGTCACAGTAAGTGGATGTAACTTTCACTAGTCATACCTTCCCCTCTGCCACGATAACCAAATCATTTTCATTGGAGACCACAGAAGAATATCTTACCATATGAGTCTGAAGTTGCTCACGAGCTGTCTCTGGAAGTCCACCAGTGGGTTTGGCGGCTGAAAGTTGGCCTTCTATTCTGCTCTGCCATTGGATGAAATCTTCAATCTCACCAGTGAAGCCTTGAGCCTGCAAGTGAAACCAAAATATGGAACAGAGCGAGTGGGTAATAGCACAAAACCTCTTCAACAAAAACCTCGCAATAAACCCCCTAACAAAAAGCACTTAAAGTGCTCACAATTCACAAAACATATTGGGGCAGACAAGACAAGAAGTACCACACTTTATATCACCTATGGGTTAGCTAACGTTGTGACAGAATTTTGGATTCCCGCTAAGCCATACCTTCTTAGTAAGCTAGGTGCAGTGACTTTTCCTACAACTACATGCAACAAATTTTGCCAAAAAATGTGGACCATTATTTCAAAAATAACACTGCTGAGAATGGCGGAGACCCCAGGGGAGGAAGACTATGCTCCAGTTAAACCATGTCAATGACTAAAGACAGATACACACAAAGTGCCCTCATTTTGACACTATATATATATATATATATATATATATATATATATATATATATATGTACAACAAAGTAATTTCCCCAAAAAGGGTCCAGAACTGAATTCTGCTGTACAGTAGCACACAAACAGTAATCGGTCACAAGTGCATTTGTTTCATGGCTCCGTTGTGATGGGAATCCTAACCACTGTACATTATCTGAGGCTGGAAAACTAATATTTCATACTACAAACCTGCTGAAGAGCCATGTTGAGCTGCAGCTCCCTCTCCTCGGTCTTCTGCTGTACAGACTCCCACAACTGGTTCAGCATTTGCAGCCGACTTCTGAGGCTGTTGGCGTCATCTCCGGCACTGGACTCCAGCAGTTCATTTCCAGCCTTGATGACATTCTGCACTGTACTCTCATGAGCTAGCACATCATTTTTCAGTACCTGCGAATAAACAGGAAGAAGGAACACATAAATATGACCTTTACATGAAGGCAGCTATACTTTAAAAAAAATCAAATCATATTAATATAATTATCATAAGCAAAATTATGAAAACCAACCAGAGTTGTATTATAGCAGCAGTCACAAAGTAAAAAAGATTTGTACACAAAGTCAACACTTACATGATGCTTTGCAAGCTCCACCTCAATAACTTTAGGGTCCCCACTGATGGGTTTCTGAGCATCCAGCAATTCTTCTGTGTGTGTCAGCCATGACATTACCTCCGCTAAAGCATGCTGGAATTGTCCAAGGGCCAGCAGGGCAGCTTCCAATTTGTGCTACAGAAGGGAGACACAAATCATTGGGTCTGATAGGAGGCTATCGTTGGGAGGAGGCCCCAGTGCTAAAAGCAGAGCTTCCATAATACAAGCTGATATTCAGAACATTACCTGTCTGTGTGTTATTTTCTCTCCAAGATTCTCCCATAAATGCTTCAGTTCAGTGAGTGGTCCCTGAATGATGTCTCGATCTGTGTCATCAATGGCTTTCTTCAACATCAGCTCCCCTTGATGATTTAATTTCTCCATTTCAATTTGCTGCTGGTAAACCTCCACCTTAAACTCCTAGTAACACAGCAAATAGAAAAGGAATTAATGAACACATCCAAAAGCAACACTCCTGGATACATTCTACAGACAAAGTAACATTTAATTAAGGGGTTGCATTTACCTTCATTTCATTGATCTGCTCCTTCACTGTATTGGTATCGGTCCCAACAGGAGGCATGTCACATAGTTTAATCACAGCATTATCCAACCAGTCAAACATTGCCTAAAAGACAGAGGCAAACCTTTTGAGCTATTGCTATTTTAATAATAAAATATAGATCTTTACCTAAATGTTCTTTTCCATCCTTCATATAGGGATCAGGTAGACATAAATTGAGACATACCATGCTCCAAGGGCCTACAGATCTTGTGGGAGCTGCCTCTCCTGCTTTATTTATATATTACTTAGCGCTTCAACTCAGATTTATCTCCAAATGGTTTCTGAATCTCTGCTACCTAATTCTGAACATTTATCCTATTTTTTGTGATAACAATCTTTGTGGTATGCAGAAGCTAGGGACAACAGATCCCCTCATCGACCGATTCTTAGTTTAGCGAAGTAAGTCTGGTCACATTCTATAGTTGCTTCCAACTTCACCGCATATATAGCAGAGGCTTCTCTGTGTTGTAATTATGGTCTCTCCCATCTAGTTAAAGAGGACCTGTCACCGCTCCTGACATGCCTGTTTTAATACCTTCATACATTCCCCATGTAATAACAATTCTGGAACATCTATTCTTATGTCTGTATGTTGTGCCATTCCTTTATTATTTGCACTAGAAGTTATATGTGAATTGCTATTTGCCTTCAGTAAGGGTACAGAGGGGAGGAGACCAGTTGGGGGTGTGTATCTGCACAGACTGACTCTAGCCAATCAGTGCTGTCATCTTCAGACTGTGCAGATACACCCCCCAACTTGTTACCTCCCCTCTGTTCCCTTACTGAAGACAAATAGCAATTCATTCATAACTTCTAGTGCAAATAATAAAGGAATGGCACAACATACAGACATAAGAATAGATGTTCCAGAATTGTTATTACATGGGGAATGCATGAAGCTATTAAAACAGGCATGTCAGGAGTGGTGAAAGGTCCTCTTTAAGATTTCTGATTTGAGTTTTTGGTCATCTCTGAAATTAAACATAGTCATTCAAATATACAACCGTAATGGATTCCTTAAGAGCTGAGGGACTCATTTCAAGTCCCTTTTTTAGATGTTTGAAGTTGCATCATGTTCTACTTCATCACTCCAATTTACACCTCTGATTATATATATATTTCTTCATTCCCTTTGATTAGAATATTTCACTCACAGGGCCTGAGAGGTTCGGTATCACTCATATACACATAACTGCTATCTGCTAAATTGTTACTAGAGTCTATTTAATGCTGGAAGAACAATGATTCCTACCCTATACTAAGAAGATTAGGGAACGGCATAACAATACCACTTAGAAATATCTCCAGCCACTAGCAATAAAATGATTCAATTATGAATCTAACATTGCTATTTGACACCTTTGCGCTTGTTTCATATCGGCAGGATACCTGCTCATTTCTGACATAGATGTACTAACTTATTTATGGTTCTGGGGATCTGCTTTCTGGATTTTATTTATGAATTGTTATATGTTGTAGTTTCAGTTTTCAATAAGAATAAATAAATAAATATATATATATATTTGTAACTATAGAACTGTAGTTTAAAATACTCAATACCTTCATAGCACACCAATGTATTAGGGACTCACAAAATTAAACCTCTGTTCCAATGATTCACATACAGATAAGTCACACCTAATTGTCTTTGTGTACTGAGCTACCTATAGGGAATCATGTACAGGGGCCACACGGTCCTATTGTCAAAGAATACACATACAGTATGGAGTAATGTCAGCTCTTTTATATTTTTGGGACATTTTAGTTTAATGTATTCTGTACTGCCTATTGGTAGAAATTTACCTGCAAGGTGTCTTGATACTGCACAGAATGGGACATGGCATCTCTTAGTTTCTCCAGACGTTCTGTCCACGTTTTCTTCAGATTTTCCCAGGCTGAATTCATCTAACAGATGAAAAACAGCTTAAAATGCAGGAAATAGTAAAACTTTCAAATATTTGCGCTCAATCAACTAAAGCAGAACAAAACTATTTATTTCTAGTGCACGAGGTTTCCTTTAACGTCCAGTTTTTTAACCCCATGTTGCTCGGTGGGGAAAGCTGCATGAGGCTGCTCATTTCCCATTTGAAGTACCTCATCAATGCTTTTCTTTACTTCCGGTTTTTCAGTCTCTCCACAAGCAAATATGAGGTCAGCTCCAAGGATCCTAATAAACTCCAGTTCTTCGTGAAGTCCATCAGTCTCCTCCTTAATGGACTAAAGAAAAGATAGAAGTATATTTTCAACAATCTATGCAATTGGAGCAGAAACTGGAAAACGGACTACTAGTATAGGTTCCTTACATCTGCAGCCTCAATCTGCTGTTTAATCATTGACGGGTCAATTCCAGGACTCTCCAGATCATGGACAATCTCATGTGTGTCTTTAATAGTGGTTAGCAGTGCGTTCATGTCCAACCAGAACTTCTCTGCCAGCTCAAGAACATCCAAATATTTCATTTCACGCTCGTCTGCTTTGGTTTTGATATCTTCCCAGAAGAATGTAAGCTGATCCAACTTATTCTGAATTTCTGTAGCAAGATACAAGCACGGATCTCATGTAAATCGCATTTTTATAAAAATACACATATTCACTACCCAATGGCTTATAAAGTAATATATTTTAACAATAGCAATGTAAAAGGATGGCTGAGAACCTGATGTTACCATGGATACCTAGCTTTTGGATGTGAACGATGGTAAAGACACAAAGACATTGCAAAACAGGTTTAATTTGATTCTTAGAAGTAGCTTTCTCACCTTTTGCTGCAGGATCCATGTCTGCTCCTTGTGAGCGGCTGAGTAACTCTTCCCCACGATGTTTCAAGGCCTCAAAAGAAGGCAGTAATTTTTCAAGTTCCATAAGTGTGTTCTTGTTCTCACTGATACAATCACGGATTTTTTCCACTTCTGCAGGTATGGGGGGTGGCATGTGTAGGCGAGACGCCATGCTCTCGAGTGTCTCCAACATAGGTCCCACCTTGTCATGGAACTGGTAGAACAATAAGTACAGGAACATAGTTACATTTATCAATGGCCGAAAACCACCACCCATGAAGGAAGCAGGACATAAAGGTAAGCAAAGGCTAAGGTTAGACACTAATGAAGCAGGATGACACTTACCTCCACAATCTGTAATGCAGAATAGTCAGGTCGACAGGGACATGTTACCATGGCAGCACAACAGAAAGTTAACACATTCCACAAGGAAAGGGAGATGACGTGAGATGAGAGGAGAGATGGGGGTTAGTGGAACATGAACCACAGCAACTCAACAATGCAAACACACGGTAACACATGGGCAAACCATAAAACATGCTAATGCCTGGACTATGGAGCAAGATGGTGTGGAGACTACACAGGATGCAGGACACAAATCACTTGCATATCAAGTTCACAAAAAACGTGCAACCCATTAGACAATTGACAACCACCAGAACTTAGACAAAACTATTAGTTCAGTTCTTACTCTTAAAGGGTTTGGCAAAGTTAGTTAACAACAACAAAAAAAGTTTTTACTTCCAGCGCTGATACTCCGATCCTACACGCCGGTATTAGTCTGGCTGCAGTGATGGAGTCGGGAAGGAATTTTTTTCCCTAAGAAAATTGTCTTCTACCTCATGACATTTTTCTGCCAAATCTGCAGGCTGAACTGGATGGACCCGTGTCTTTTTCAGCCTTAGGAACTATGGGGGAGATTTATCAAGACCAGTGCATGTCGGCACAGACCTCATCGTAAATTAGGCGCATCCTCAGGCAGCCCGTGCGCCTAAACAGAAATCTACGACAGATCAGAACTTCATTTGCACAGAAAACTGGTGTAAATGGAGAAAAATTTCCTCCAAAAAGTTGCACTTAAAAAGTCACAAACACATAACTTGCGACTATTTAAAGCCACTTCTCTGGCTCAAGGGAAATGATAGATCTCCTCCTGTGTTACTATGTTGATGTGACCGTATACGCCACAACTAGTGGTTAAGGCTGTATACTGCTGATACCAGTGACTGGCTGCAGTGGAGTCTAGGAAATACTGTATGTCAAGGCTGCAGGGGCAGGGAGGATCAGAGCAGCAGAATTGGAAGTAGGCGAGTGTATGCTCCTGCCTGGGAGACGTTTTATAACTCAGACAACCACTATAATTTTTCTTTAAAGAGTTCACTAGCAAAAATATTAAGGTTATGGTTCATAAATGTAAAGAAGCCTACAAAATTCAGTTCTTAGTATGGTGTTCATATTAGTGGTTAAGTCAAGCAATAGCTCCTGCTTACAGTAAGCAAAATGATAAACGGACAGTGAGATGGCATACCTGAGCAGCTTGTGCCAGTGCATCATCCAATGCCAAAGCCATGTTGCGAACATCTTCCTTAATTCCAAGATAGAGCTCTTCTGCTTTATTGTACTTTTCCTGCACGGCCGCTCCTTCCTCGGGATTCAGTTCACACAAGTGTGGACCAATCTTCAGAAGCTTGTCAATGTGAGGTTTGTGTTCGGAAACAGATTCTCTTAGTTGCTGCAATTTCAACAAAGCGTGAAACGTTAAACTTTTAGTCTTGACACGGGACGTTTTAATAAAAAGGATGAAGCTGATGGTGTGGAAAAGTATACTGGGTCAGCAGAGGACGTCATCTGAGACAGAAGTGAGACATATTACCAGTCTAATTTCTGCCTCGTGTCTTGGGAAATCAAACAGAGATTTAGACGGTTTTATAAATAGCTGGTATTACAGTGTGAAAGCTAATAACCAGCAAGATGCCCTACCCTTATTTCTTCTTGCTGCTGTTTAAGCATGTCGTGATCGACAGCAGGAGGTGGCAGCTGGGAAATGGTGGCCTTCATTTCTTCAATCCATGGGTTTAACTCCTCATAGGTTTCCCAGAACTGACCCACAAGAACCTGAGCACGTTCCAGACGGGCTGACCGCTCCGAGTTTATGTGGCTGACATCCTCATACTGCTGCAGCAATAATTTTGTTTTCTCCTGCAACAAATACAAGTGTAAGTGCTGACCCAAGCCCAAGAAAGACCATTCCTTGAAATTCAACTCACTGTAACTTTGTACTTACTTGTAAAGTGGCCTTCTGTTCATCTCCACATGTACCCAGAATCTCTTCCTGCGTGCCAATCAGCTCATCAATAGAATCTTTATGGCGGATAATGTCTACAGAGAAAGCCTGCACAGCAAGAAAACCTGATTAATCTTGCAGGTAATCAGAATTTAATGAGCAGTCAAGAAAAAAAAAACTCATTCTATTAACACTTTAGTAACTGTTCTTTAATGCTGGCCCTGAATGTCTGACGCTAAAGAAAAGCTATACAATATGATAATACCAGATTTATCTGAAATAAGCACAAGAGACATTGTTTCACAGATTCCCATGCATAGCAATAAGGGAAGAGTAGTCATACCTTCTGCACCTGGAGCTGAGCTGTAGTCTGATCCTGCTCCAGACAGACTGGACCCAGTGCCAACAGTTTTCTCCTGGTCTCAGCAACCCAGGCTAACTCAGCGTCAGCAGCTTGCTCGTACTGGCAGGAAAGGAGCAAAGACGAAGGAGGACAATGAAGCACACACATTGCAGACACAATGAACAGTGAGATAAAACTAGAAACTCCCCAGACATTAAGGATATAGAGAGGCTGTTCACCTTTCATTTACTGGCTTGTCTAGGCCCACATATGACTTTTTACGTAGCACATTGTTGCACTAAGTTTTTACCAAATTGGTGCCAAAATCAGATCTTTCTGACCTCCAGCAGCAGGTTTATTCAACAGGTCTGACTAGACTGACCTAAAGGCTTGAGCTATGTTACTCACGAAAATACCAACATACTGAAGTTAAATAAAAAAAGTCCCTTTATCGCCAGACACTGACGAGCGAGTTGAATGCGAGAAACTCGCAACGTGTCAGGGAGAGGTCCTGTTCTGACCTCCGCTTCTCTGACAAGATGGCAAAGTGTTATACTGATTTATTATGCTGTGTCACCCTGAGAGTCCTGGAATCTACTGGTAGCACTATACTGTTAGCATTTTGTCAGTGTAATTAAATAGATTCCAGGACTCACATGGTCACACAGCATAATAAATCATTATAAAGGCTCATTCACACAGCCATAAATGTTTTGCGGTCTGCAAATTGCACAAAACACAGATCGACCGAGTGCATGCCACCATTTACTTTTTAACTTCTGTAGAAATGCCCTATCCTTGTCTGAAAAACTGAAAAAAATAGGAAAAGTTCAATTTTTTGTGTGGGGCCGCGGAACGGACTAACAGGTACACAGTGTGTTGTCTGCATCTTTTGCAAAAAATGTGGATCAGATGCAGACAGAAACTACGCCCGTGTGCATGAGACCTCATACTGATCCTGTCACAGGAGTGGAGGTCAGGATGAGACCTCACACTGACACGCTGCAAGTTTATCACATTGAACTCGCTCATGTGTGTGTCGGGCCTAAGGAAGACTTGTCTCCATTGCTGACACGTCCGATTATGCAAATACTTGTATTCCCCATTAATTTACTATTCCTAGACATTTAGTAAAAGAACTCTGTGTTGTACCTCTGTTATTACCCCGATAACTGATGACTGAACTGACAACTGGGTGTTACTATTCAGCCTAGTCAAACCACTGTCCCGACACAGTTTGATACTATTGGCATTGACTGGACAGTGAGTGGGGACACACCACCAACTAGCAACATCCAGTTGGCAATTTATTAATTTAATTCTAGGTGGAATAATAAAATAGAAAACAGATGTTCCAGAATTGCCATATAATGAGGAACACACGTCATGGGTGCTGACAGGTCATCTTTAAAGAGTTTTTGCAGGACCCAGCTTGGATTTACCATTTGGAAACCCAGACACGTTATGCTCCTTTTATGAATCTATGAATTTTATGCTTCCAACAGGATCATGTCTTTTCCAGCCTGAGCTATGGATAGCTGTGGATGAAGTCAGAATTATTTTTCTCAATGGTGCGCAAACTCCTGAATCCACTTTATCAATGCAAGCGCTAAGGAGAGGAATAGTTCTGGCCCCATCCACAGAAGAAGTGATGTTCTGTCCATAGCCCAGGCTGGAAACCTGGTAAAGGACCTGATGTGACCAGGTTCCCAAGTGGGCGGTGTATATATCAAACGCTGGGTCCCACAAAACCCCTTTAATATATCGCTCCCACACAGTGGATGCTGCTGCCATATCTCTGACTGAACTAGTTAAATCAATTCTTCACAAATCGACAAGCACAAATGAGGAGGCAACAAGGACTATAAAACAAAGTACAGGAAACAGAATACAAGCCGCTCTAAAGCACATGTCCCATGAAGACAGAACACATTTACAGACACTAAAATTTGCAGAAGCCTGCAGAAATAGCAAAAGAAAAAGCAATTACAGAAGAAGCAACAAGTCCAACACTAGGTGAATCTCCTCTGGGCTAAAGTAAATGAAGTAGAAGCACCAGGAGCTTCATAACTGAATCCCTACGAACTGACTGCAGAACTTTGGCATAAGAAGCACCATTTTATGTATCACTGGCGGATCACACAGAAGAGGTTTAAATTAATGGGGTATTCCCATCTAAGACACTATGGCTTCAATATTTCTGGGAACTCCACTTGTAGAGGTCCTCAGACCCTAGTTCTACCAAGTGAGGTGGCCACAACCAACTGCAGACTGAATGAAGAAGTGGATGCTTATGTGTGTAGCTTCTTCATTCAAGTCTATGCGATTTACAGAAAGTAAGCTTGCTCAGGTCTCACTGTAACTCCCATAGATTTGACTGGTTGGGGATGCCTGATGTACCTCTACCTGACATTTATGGATACGCCATAAATGTCTGTGACGGGAAATCGAAGTTAGGTTGAGCTTCTTATAAAATTTGTAATATATGTTCTACAGCAATTCTAAGGATGTAGACATGAGGAATACATACACAGTTATGTGCACATACTGTACCATCACTGAGGGCACAATAATAGGCTACCGAGGACTGAACTGCTGCACATCAGGTTACATAATACAAAGTGCTCATCTACATGTGTAACTCCCTCAAGAGAACTTCTAACAATTAAAATCCTCCCCAGTTTCAAAATCTCACCTGCCCATCAAAACTGACATAGATGCATGACATGGCTCACAACAAGAGAGACCTCTGGTACACTGATGCAAGTGGCACACCTGTATCAGCTGTATGTTTTCAGCTCCGAAGGTAAGGCCTCATGCGTACAACCGTATCATTTTTGCGGGTCCACAAAATATGGATATCGTCTGTGTAGAATCTGCATTTTTACAGACAAGCACACGACATGTTCTATCTTTTTACGGAATGGAAATATGGGTGCAGAATCACATGGATCATCCATGTGCTTTCCACAGCCGTATGTCTGTTTCCCAAAAAGAATATATGTCGGCAAAATGTGGACCATGGACCCAATGATATTATGCCAATGGCACACGGAACACATATGAATTTTGCAAATTTGCTGACCGCAAAATGGACACAGTCATGTGCACAAGGCGTTATTTAGGCTGAGGACACATCTGTTGGAGGCTCCATTAGATTGTTGGACAAAATTGTGCAGAATGCAGCGCTATCTTGTCCGGTAAAATGACAGACACTAATGTAAATCCGACAAATGATGGGGGGCTTTTGGGCGCCATAACCCACCTGTTTTTTTAATTTTTTTGCTTCCATCCCATTTTTCTGATTTAATGATGGAGCAGAAGAACAATATGCCTGACACAAAAGTGAACAAAGCCTAAACTAGAGTGCTTTAAAGAGTTGTGCAGGGGGGCAATACTGATGACCTATCCTCAGGATCAGCAATGGTCCATCTCTGGTACCTCTACTATAATCATATGCCCTATCTGGGTATAGGGATGGCACAGAGTGGGGTCTCTTGCTCAGGACTTCCCATCTTGTAGCCAGAGAGCAGAATTGCTGCAAAGAGCAACTTGAGATAAGGAGGACTCATTGGGTCACAGTCTTCAAAAGACACCATGTAATACTAAATTCCCCATAAACTTAGATCGGTTTGCTGTCAAAGGAGCTGCCGCACTTCAGAGTGGAAGTGTCCTAGTTAGAAAACTCCTTTAAAAGGAGGATGTGGAGAACAAAATGGAGCATAATTGCTAAGTGCAGTATTTCTGAAAGACTTAAATAATATAAATGTATGCTAAGGAGCTTATAAAAGGCTTTCTAGTATTTCTAAATTTCTGAAAAACAAAGCAGAACACACCTTTACTACATCCACACATTTACCATGAAATCTCCTTACCTGCTGTGATCTTTGAATGGCAGCATCTATCTGATCAACCCTGTGTCCAATAGTAGCACTGATTGATCTATATTGCTCATTGGCATCGGAGACGAGCTTGTCTAGACCCTCGCGGGCTCTCCAAGGCACAAGTTCCAGCAGGGCGCTGCCCACCTCGTTAATGGTATCGAGGACTATGCGGTACTCCATGGCCTCCTTCTTTAATTCCTGCAAATAACAAAACCATATATGTATACAATGTATGTGTGCCTGTGAGTAACCCTTATCACGGCCCTGTACATCAGCAATATGGTTTATGGGGAAAAATAAGTGATCTCTATGGTAACAAATGGCATCCGTTCAACCGTACCACATTTTACTTACTCCTACCTTTTGTCTCTGTTGGAATTGTGGAATCTGATCTCCTGCAGGTGACTGGCCACTTGATCGAGCAAGCTCTTCTTCAACCCTTCCAAGCCAGCTGGTCAATTCATCATGGGTAGTCTGGAATTTGCTGGCTAGTTGTAAGGCCTGCTCCAATGTTCTGAGAGCCTTCCCACTGGATGCTGTGATCTCGGTGTACCGCGTCTTGATGCCATCCAGCTTCTCCTGGATCAGCAGGACCTCCTCACCTATAGAATTATTATGGACCATACAAATTAAAATAGTAGTAAAGAATCGCTTACAACACATGCCTATAAATGACCCTCCGAAGACAGTACCTGTTGTCTGCTTCAACAGAGCTTGTCCGTTTTTAACAGCTTGATCCACATTTTTCTTTCTATTGGTTATTTCTTCACTTAGGGCCTTGGTAAATGGGAAAGCACAATCAGAGCAGAAAAAAAACAAGAGATGCATGTAGTGGCAGCAGTCCTGCTAAAAACCGTGCAGGCACACAGCGCCACTGATTCAATTAAAAAAATGTATTAAAAATGATGCACAATTATAAAAAGTTGTAAGTCAAGTCTTGGCTACACGTGACAATTCAAAGGAATATAGAATCCTACAAGGCAAGCGTGTAGATGCAAGGCCCCAGCCACTGCAATGCCACAAAGATACTGATAAAAGAGGTGGCGTAATGCTGTGGAATTTTCTCAAAATCTTATTCACTTAGCATCTATTGTAGAATGCTGCACATTTGCTGCATGCAATTCCGCAGTGGCAAATCTGCAGTGTAGCTGTCCCATCTGGACGTATCTTTGGTAGAAAAAATACACACCAAAAAAGCAAAAGTCATGTCTCTTTAAAAAGTACTGTTTTTCATAGACTAAAAATACACAAGTTATCAGAATACGGATCCGTTCTAGCTATAATAGGATGTGGGCGACTGTATCTTCACACATTGTTAATTACTCCTGAGTAGTGGGAATACTGATAATGCACGGCGACAGGAGAAAGCAGCTTATAGTGAAAAAGATAGAGCCGAATAGCGAGTCAACAAAAGCTTTACTGTGCAATCTTCTAACTTTGCATGAGAATACTGAATTGAGGTCAGTGTGTTTTAGAGAACGCAATGTATGCGATAGCAAGTAGCAGGGTTTCTGTGGAGGCAATAGTTAGCTATGGCAAGTTTCCCATACTGCACACAGGTCTGAATGAGTATTGCGTCCTCCTAAAAGTGGTCACCCTGTGTATTATTGTGTATAGCAAGGGCTCTCCACTCTGGAACTCCCTCTGTTACATCCATATAGCAGAGCACATGGACAAAAGTCTGCAGTTAACAAGTGTAAAGCTCCTTCCGACCAGTGACTCCCAGGGCCAAGCTGGGGTCAGACCTAAGTGTCATTGTGCCCCAGTGGCAATTGGAATGTCATGGGAAAATTAAAACATGGCACTAGAGTAAAAACTATAGTGCCGTCAGTAAAAACTAGAGTAAGGCCCCATTCACACGACCGTATGAATGGGGCCGTATCTATCCACAAAAATGCGGGAATAGATGCGGCCCCATTCACCTCTATGGGGCCAGGAGCCGCGGCACGGCTCTTTTGAAGCATGTCCTATACTTGTCTGTGCGCACGGACAAGTATAGGCATTTTCAATGGGGCCGCACGGCGTGTGTTCCGAGCGCTGCAGAACACACGCCGGGCGGCCCCTGTATATTTGCGGGTCCGCAGTAATGCGGGCCCGCAAATATACGGTCGTGTGAATAGGGCCTAAAACTACTTTCAAGCTAGCGTTTTTCCTGAAACCGGCAGAGTTCAGGAAAATTGCATTGTGGGTCATGACGGATCCGTGTTTCTCCGCATACCATGACGGAAAGAAAACCACAGCATGGTATGAGAATGCAACCAAATGGAATGGAATGCTTTTTGGAGCACTCCGTTCTGTTCAGTTACGTTTTGTCCCCATTGACAATGAATGGGGACAAAACGAAAGCGTTTTTCTCCGGTACTGAGACCCTATGACGGATCTGAATACCGGGAAATAGAAACACTAGTGTGTAAGTAGTCCAAGAGCCCATCTTCAGCAGGATTTCTTCCCTTTAATAACAAGTGTCCACCATGTAAAAGTAGCTCACGAGTTAGCAAAGGGTCTTAGTGCAATATCAATTTATGTTGGAAGGTTTCTGACAGACTACGATTAGATCAGTTTCACTAAAGGAATGAAAGGTATGAATATAAGGGTGGATGCAGCAAACAGAAAATAAACCAAATAAATGAATAACAATAATAATAGATAATAATAATAATAATAGATAATAGCCTGAAACGGCAATAGAACCTAAATGATGTCCATGGGCCAGAGATAGATAGTCTATAGTGTCAGCAGCATACAGTAAGAAAGTAATAATAGAGGTTTTAAAACACGTTTAGTGTACAAGTTGGTTTTACACTAGTAAATGCCCGGTCGGTGCCTGTTCAGGAGTGCGACCTCAGATTGTAGGTTACAGCAAAGATGCATTATGACTAATTGTCCCTACAAATGGGTCATCACTGGCGCCAATTTTTTTTTTCATAGATGATCTATTTGTCAAGAGCAAAGTATCTTAAAACAATGATGTAACCGCATTGCTGCAGGAGACCTCAGGTCAGATGGGACTGCTCCAGACTAGACAGACATTATAATAGACTGGGAAAGGGTGATTCATGATTCCTATAACTGCAATAATTATGGTTTATGATTTTAAGAATGTACAAAATTATATAGAAACAAATTAAATAAGAATGATAGAAAATAAAAGATGAATGTAAAATAAATGTACCATTTGGTTTTTGTGTTGATTGTGTAGGACCTCCAGCTTGTAATCCTTAACAGAGACAGAGCTTAACTTATCCTCTACTTCTGCTATCCAGTTCAAGACTTCCACTTCGTCCTCCCCAAACAGCCTGGCATTGCTCAGAGCTTGCCCCAGCAAGGCACTTTTTCTGCTGCAGAGATCCTGAACCTCTGTGTACCGAGCATGCAAGTCGTCTAGTTTCTGTGCCAGCCTATCACGTTCTGTCGCAGAGCACAGGGCAGAAAGACTGTCGACTAGCCTGCCGGCTTGACAAACATCAGTCTCGTGGACTGTTACATCATCTTCTAGACTCTGGAAATTGTCCAGAAGGAACACACCAAAAACGGAAAAATATGCAAAGAAATAAAAAAGGATGAAGAAAATTAATAAAAAGGAAACTAATAATAACACAATAAATCATAAACAAATGAAAGAAAATAAAGTTATATGACATAAAGATGAATACGAAGTTATATAAAATTTTGAAAGAAAACATATAGAAAACATAAAGACAGCATTTCAATATAATAAAAAAATGCATTGCCCAGCGGCCATGATCTGCCTCTTCACCCCTGGAATACCTTGTGGCGTAGGATCTGTTGCTGAATTTTCCCAGTCTGAGTGCCAATTGGTTCAGAGTTTGCCAACTTCTTTTCGGTGGCTGAGAGCCAGTCAAATATGGGCTCAGTGGTTTCGTGAAACTGTTTTGCTAAAACTAGTATGTCATCAAGTTGTTTCTGCCTGTATAAAAAAAAAATCACACATAAGAGTATGTGAAAACGATTCTCCAATGACTTCTGAAATGTTTTAAAGCGGTTTTCTGGAAAGTAACTATTCATAACCCTGAGGATAGGTCATCAATATCAGATTAGTGGGTGTCGGACTTCCACCACCCCCAGGGATCAGCTGTTTGAAGGGGCTGCACTGCTTGGACAAGCAATCTCAAATCAGGAGGGGGACCTGCGGCGGCCAGGCAGGAACTTAAGTACCTGATGCTCCTAGCATGAATTAATGCTGAGAGAATCCAATCATTATGTATGCTGCCGGTGGCCATGAGAGGGACTCAGGTGGCCCCCTGCGGCATCAGCCCACCCGGAAATTTCCCTGTTGGGTCTATGGCCAGTCCGCCTTTGTGGACCACCGCCAATGTGATATTTATGAGCACATTAGGATTAGGAGGGAAAGGGAAAAAAAACAGCACAAGTTTTAGTGTAAATATGACTTGTAGAGAATAAATTTGGTGCACTCCCACAATCTTTTTTTCTTAGACTGGCATTATGCAACACATCTGATAATTTTCAGATACTATGTAGTTAAAGCATTTCCCATTACTGCCTGTCCTGTACATAAACGGGCTGACCACCACTAGCATTTTTCATCTATAACCTTCCTATACCTGACCAGAAATAAGACTAAGAACTCCATTAAGACACTATTAAAGATAATAAAGCACACCTTGACTGTGCCTTCTGCAGCAGAGATGACCACCTCTCCTTGAGGGTCTCCAACTGGCGGTTTATCTTGTCCCCATCCGCAGGATCAGCACCATCTGCGATTCTTGTACCTTCAGCTTGAATCATGTCCACAGTTGATCTACGGTCATCCAGAAGACGCTGCAGGAGCTACAGGTGGAATGTGAAGGGAGAATTAAAGAGGTTTTCATATTGATGGTCTATCCTCAGGATAGGCCCTCTATACTTGATTGGTGGAAGTCTGACTCCTGGTACAATCAGTTATTTGAAGAGATCATGGCACGCTGGAGACCACTTCCTAGGCCAGTGACGTTGTCTTCATTGGATACATAGTCTAGGCACAGCTCAGTCTCATGGAGATGGGCTGCAATACCAAGTACAGCCACTATATAATTGACTGCGCTGTGCTTGGTAAGCTGCCAGCCGTGGCACTCTTGTGAGTGTTGTTGTATCCTTCAAACCACTGATTGGCAGGTGAGCTGGATGTCAGACCCCTTCCAAACTGATATTGATGACCTATCCTGAGGAAAGGTCATGAATATTAAAACATGGGCAACCCCTTTAAAAGAAATTGACTTATCCTGATCTAGGAATCACTCAGATGGTTGTATTACTGATACAAGATCCCAATACCCAACAGTTCAGGCAAACTGAACTTCAACATAGGTGTGCATGGTGAACTGCATGCTGTCCATGTCTTGTGACTGCTATATTTAATCTATCATGTGGTGAGATTACGGCCATGTCCAGGCCTTATAAATACCTCCTATAGTGTAAGTGTAGTCCTATAGCCATTTTTATTTTATTATATATGCTTCCAATGTGTGTAGAAGTGACTCATTTGGTCTTGTACCTTTTGCTCCTGAATTTGAGCCTTCACCACCTTGTATTCGGCAGAGGGCGGCTTTTGGTTTGCAATCAGGTCTTCTGTGTCGGTGAGCCAACTGAGCAGCGGTTCCAAAGCATCCTGGAACTTCCCACAATGCAGCAGGGCCTCCTGTAGCTGTGTCACTCGCTCTGCCACCTGCATAGCAAACAATTTCTCATCATTCACTGCAAGATAGCAATCTTAGGTGACAAGGCGCTGGAGGGGGGAAGGGGAAGGGTCTGGCATCATTCAAACAAGAATGTGATTTAACAGCAGGCTCTGAGAATCAGATCCAAGCTGTACAAGTCAGATGGTCTCATCTCTACCACCCACACGCAGTCACTGGAAATTAAATCTAAATCCTCCCACCACATCTCTGTGCAATATATTCTAAGACAGGCTGTCAGCAATCGCTGCTACCATGTAAAGTCCTCCTCCTGAAGATAAACACATTTTCAACAGTATGACCACCTCACCTTTTTGTTGAGTGAGTTCCACCTGGCGTTCAGCTCCTCCGTGTCATGTTCTAGCCCGTGCACGTCACAGTTCTTGTCTGCGCTCTGAATCAGACCCTGGCCAAGGCCATTCACTTGCTGAAGTTTCGCCTGGACAGAGTCTACCTGTTCCTTTTGAAAAACCTGGAGGGAAAGACATAAGAAATGGAAGAATATGAAAACTACAGTAACTGTTGGACAAACACAGAAGGGGGTTTAAAGACTTTTCAAGGAAATGACTATGATAGGTCATCAATATCAAATCTGTGGTGGTCCAGGGCAACTCTGCCGATCATCTATTTTCAGGAGAAGCTTCTAGCGGCACTGCAGTAACCAGTCACGGCCACTACACAGTGTACGAAGCGGTAAAATACTGAGGCCGTGATCTGGCGGGTTATCTCCAGAAGACAGCTGATCAGTGGTGGTGCTGGGAGTTTCAGGAGCCAAGGGGCCAGAAGGACGCAGCTCTATGAATGAGGGTAACGCTGAAGTAGCTAGGCACAGCTACTACACAGTATACAGAGCTGTGCCAGGTTCTGGTGCCTCGGCTCCTGAAAACAGCTGGGTGCTGGGAATTGGACCCCAGCCAATATAACACTCATGGCCTAAGCATAGGTCATTGATAGTTAATCCTGGAGAACCCATTTATTCGTTAATTTTCAATATAAGCCATTTAGATATAGTAAACCTTGACAAGAAAAGGGGCCATAACAAGAATGCAGGGAATACTTGTGGCCAT
Source organism: Rhinella marina (assembly GCA_900303285.1). Lineage (NCBI taxonomy): Eukaryota > Metazoa > Chordata > Amphibia > Anura > Bufonidae > Rhinella > Rhinella marina. The sequence goes on from ONZH01010412.1 coordinate 168,781, forward strand.
TGCAAAGGAAGGGCGGCATCTCAAGGAAAGGAGGAAACGAGCTTATAAATCTCACTGACGTTTCAGAGGCTACATGAAATTAAACTGCTTATTCTTGCAACCATACACTGTCAAGCGTATACTCATACTGGATTTCAGATACAAATCTTGGCTGTGTAGAAGAAAAAGCAAAGCTTCATCTAATGTAACTACATCACAGCACATGAATCCATCAACACTAGTCTTTATATGACGGAAGGATGGTATCATTTCAGCGGACTGTTTGAGTAATAGAAATAGGGTCAGGTCACAGCCGACGGCCAAGCTGACATCATACAGGGAACGGACAGGAAACCTGTTTCTAGAACACAAATTAGGGCTTTATTACACAGTTACCTTACAAAGAATGAAGATGTCATGATGAACTGCGTTGTCTTGGCTCCTAAGACGTATACAGTCACATATCTATTGTGCAGGCATCTGATGAGGTTCCCTCTGCATACCATTTTGAGTGCTAAAGAGCATAAGCAACTATACTTGTTGGGGCCACAAAAATGGGTCCTCAGATGATAAACTAAACCAGAAATGCTAAACCTGCGGCCCTCCAGCTGTTGCAAAACTACAACTCCCAGCATGTCCTAATAGCTGTAGGGCTGCAGGTTGAGCATCCCTGAACTAAACAAAAGATGTCTCACTACTAGGACCCCCAAAAATCAGATGTATTCTGAACAGGAACATGACAGCAGACTTCCATAGACTAGTATGGAAGCCATTCTTCCCATAGAAATGAATGGGGAGGTGAGGTGTAATTACACCTACTCACCACTACCCCCGTTACAGCCAGCATGTAAACAGTGAAGAGGAGGCAGCACTGATACGGCGCGCGTCTCCTCTTCAAACATCTGATCGGCGGGTGTGCCGGGTGTCGGACCCCCGCCGATCTGATATTAATGACCTATCCTGAGGATAGCTCATCAATATATATAACTCGGAAAACCATCCCCTGCAGCGCCACCACTGTGTTACCCGTGGAATTTAAAATCACATGACTGGTCCCTGCCTGATCTCCATTATAAGCGAATCTACACCCACTTGTCAAGAGAACAATAGCTGTCTAATAATAGGTAAAAACTGAGAATAGCTACAAATACAATCCTCCAACAAAACAAGAAAGCAGTGTCAAGACAATTTTTTTTCCATAAAATGTTCCAATTCATGATCCACTGACAGATATCCACAAAATAAACACTTTTTAAGGCGAAGTTCTGGAAAGCGAGGCTTGCCGTTTCACAAACAGAATGCCTTGCCAACTAAATGTCTGAATAAACTTTCACTCTTTATTGCAAAGGGCAGAAAGTCTGGGAAGTAATGAGATTATATTCTTGAAAAAGAGCAGACAAATTAAACCTGAGCTGGCAGCTTCCCTCAGTATACTGCATATGAGCACGTGAGACGGTAGGAGCCTGATAAAGCAGTTCAGATTACTTGAGGGACAGGGGATAACTTGTCCCAGCCGGAATACTCCTTTAATGCCCTCATGCATGGTAAGCAAGTCACCTATTAGCTGTCAAGGAGCTGGAGACACTGGGTAAGTAAAGTCCAGCTGCCCGAACCCTAATCCCGCTCAGTCTGCCTTGACGGATGTCTCTGGGGACAAGGGGACATCGATAAAATTCTGCTTGTGTACCACTGTCTTGTACTTCCAGCGTGGTGTATTTGTTCTGGGACATGTGTCATGTGGGCATTAAACTTTCTTTTTCTGAATTTTTGAGCTGCTATAGACACCAATAGAAACGAAAGGAGAGGATCAGCCAGGGAGTGGCGATGGTTTAGTTGTTAAAAAGCTTCTGACAGGTTAAGGCCTTTTAAGGAGCCTTATTCTACAGTCCAGTGTTTTTACAGAAGATGGTGCACCCGGGGTTGGGCACTTCCCTGTCAGAGACAAAGAGCCCTCCAACTTCGCTATGCAGAGTGCTCATGTGACCTTCAAGCAGGGTCCAACGAAGGCTGCCTGAACACCATCAGGTCTGACCAGGTTTTCTGATGCTAAAACCAAGGGTTGGACTAAAAAAAAAAATAGAAAGGTAGAATCTGTCCTTTATTCCAGCGGTCTCCAACGACCGGTCCGTGGCCCAGGACCAGGCCCTGAATGGATGTTTGCCGAGCTACGGCAATCAGGGACCTGGTCACCAGTGGGGAGCGGAGGTGGCAGGGGACAGGGAGATGAGCGCTTCCACAAGTCATCTGTATCGCCATCCTCAGGACAGCGATACAGATGCCTGTGCTGGGGAGCAGGGGAGGGAGAGGCGTCTCACTGCCCGTTCCTCTAATAGGCTGTAGGCCTAGTGCCTGTAGCCTATCAGAGGCCAGCTCAGGAGTCGCGATGAAGTCATCACGCCACCAGAGCCGTACAGCGCAGGACACAGGCCGGAAGAGGCCTGCATCGCATCGCTGCCAGCTCCATGGAGGTAAGTGTTTTTTTTTTTGCACATGATATGGGGGGCACTTCTTATATTATTGGGTGGCATTTATGGGCTACTTCCTATTGGCATATTTTTGGGGAGCATCTATGGGGGCACTTATTGGCAAATTATTGGTGGGCATCTATGGGGCACTTCTAATTGGCATATTATTGGGGGCACTGTGGGGTTATCTATGGGGGCACTTCTTATTGGCATATTGGGTGGCATCTATGGGCGCACTACATACTGGCACATTATTGGGGGGCACTTACTGGCACATTATTGGAGACACTGTGGGGGCATCGATGGGGGCACTTCTTACTAGTATATTATTGGGGGGCACTATGGGGGAACTTCTTACTGGCACATTATTGGGGGCACTACTGAGGCCACAAAGATGGGGTATTTTATAACGGTGGCTCTGTATAGGGGCATATTATGTTATATTTATATATTTTAATATGCACCTTGCGTAAATCAGTCAGCGCCGACAGCACTCGCAAACACCCCCCCACCCCCTGGGAAATTGTCTAGCGAGAAACCGGTCCTTGGTGCAAAAAAGGTTGGGGACCACTGCTTTATACTATCTCTCCTTTTATGGTCCACACCTGATTTTGGTTCCAAAAACAGCATCATAAACCTGATCAAAACCTCAATATGTATGGGCCACTTCAAGGTTGTACTGTAAGGACGCCTTCACATGCGGCAGATTTTGTTGCACAAATTTCTGCAGCTGAAAGTCAGTTTCCATTTGTCTGAATCGAGCTTGTAGAAATCCATGTGCTTGCCACCAAAAGAACCCAATTCAAATCAATGAAACTGATTTTCAGTCACGGAAAACAAGGCAATTTTTTCCAATATTATCATTTTGCAAATGTCTTAGATGATATCAGAGACATCAAACAAATAATGTGATAAAACAAATAATGTTGTCCATAAACTGGCCCTAATTCACAGGTCAGCATCAGAGGGAACATGAAGGTGTGTCCACCGCAGAACACCTCTCATATACTGGAAGATACATCCCGCAAAACTCTTTAAAAGGTGAAGATTTTCACTAAGAACGCTATAGTCAAAAGCAGCGAGACTACAATGACTATGTAGCCACAATGCTTCAGAATGTGACTCCTGATCCATGAGAGGAAATTAAATAACATGGGCCTCATTTATCAAAAATGTCAAAAGAAGAATCTGGCCTAGACATCCATAGCAACCAATAACAGTATAGCTTTTATTTTTATAGCTTATATTTTCATAGCTGAAGTACATCAAAATGGCACACATCTTTAAAGGGAGTCTATCAGCAGTTTGACCATGCTAAGCTGTTTATAGCACTCGTTAGAGGCAGGGTGGAGATGGCCAAGCATACCTTTTGTGGAGCTTTTCTTATCAGGAGTAGTGTGAATATGAACTTTTATTCTACTAGATTCAGCTTTGGCTAGTGCCCAGGTGGTTTCTGCACTGCACAGCCCCTTCCCTCTGACTTCCAGCTGTAGCCTTTAACTAGGAGACCACTACAGCTGTCAATCAAAGCAGAGGGGAGGGACTGTGAAGCAGCTCGATGCAGAAGGCTCTTCACAGTGAAGCTCCGCCTCCTGGGCACCTACTGATGCAAAATGGTCTGTCATCTGCATGGTACAGATCAAGAGGCAACTATAATAAAAATAAAAGAGCATGGCTCTCCATAATGCACAGTGAATGTGTCTAAAATAAGGTAATAATTAGGTAATAAAGGGGTTGTCCCACGAAAAATATTCTACAGTTTTTAAAGCAGCACCTGGATCTGAATACTTTTGTAACTGCATGTACGTAATTAAAAATTTTGTAGAACCAGTGAGTTATTCACTGAAATCTATCTGTATAGCACCACCTGCTGTTTGTGCTTTTTCTAATTTCTCTGTCCTGCTCACTGAAATTGCTCAGTTCCATCCTTAAACTGCCACCAGCAACAGCAGAAAGGACACACCCCATAAGGTGCCAGCTTGAAATAAATCTAGCAGTGAAATCGAAGCAATGAATGGGGAGATCTCTGGAGTCATGGGGCTGGTTCTAGCTTTGTTAGAAATAGTCATGTAGAACATGAGGTCTGTTTTTCATTTTTTTTACATTAATTATGGGATAACCCCTTTAATATTATAATTATTCTGTTTCCACCGTTGCTTGGCTCATTAACCACAGCCACAGGGAATTACATCCGTGCTGTGTATAGTATAAATCATGCATCAAAAATCCGGCACACATTCAGCGCAGATGGAAACATACAGCCAGGTGTATGGAGGTGAAGTATTGAGGTCCTTTTCTGGATACTATGTGTTGTGGCACCAAGCTGACCCCTTCATCAGGCATGATAAAGATGCCAATTTGGCGCCACAATGCTTAGGGAGTCATTTATCAAACTGGTGTAAAGTAGCACTGGCTTACTTGTCCATATTAACCAATCAGATTCCACCTTTAATTTTTACAGCTCCTTTGGAAAATTTAAAGTGGAATCTGATCGGTTGCTATGGACAACTAAGCCAGTTCTACTTTACACCAGTTTGATAAGTGACCCTCTTAGTGTTTAATAGAGGGCCCCAATACTTCACCTCCATGCACCTGTCTGCACTGCAGTGTCCAGGAATTCTGCTGCATGGTTTATACTATGGATGAGGAGGAGCTGAGCAGATACAGATCTGTGGGAAATGATTCAGTATAACCGGTATTTTAGTCATTTGCGTCCGCACTATCTGGGCTTAGGAGCAAAGTGGGTGGTTTTCCTCACTGACAGCTATATGTGTGTGCATACTGAAACATGGGATAAAGGAAAGCTTGTAAATTACAGAGTAGGATCAGCCTCATGACCACAGAAAGGGCAGAAATTGAAATTAATAAATTACACGTTTTGTTGAATAATTTCCCATAGATCTGCTCTGCACCATGCTGCCCACAGATAGACTGCATATAAAAATGATGGTCTCCGTTTAAACAGGTGGCCCACTTTAAAAGAATATAGAGTAGAGAGACTGTCCAGGATGCCCCTGCCTGGCCATCCACAGTCCAGGATCCCCCTGCCTGGCCATCCACAGTCCAGGACGCCCCTGCCTGGCCATCCACAGTCCAGGACGCCCCTGCCTGGCCATCAACAGTCCAGGACGCCCCTGCCTGGCCATCCACAGTCCAGGACGCCCCTGCCTGGCCATCCACAGTCCAGGATGCCCCTGCCTGGCTGGCCATCCACAGTCCAGGTAAGCAGCCCGCCACTATGGGCATGAGACTAAAATGAAGGCGGTCATGTGGTTTGATGACTTATCTCATTCACGGTCACATACTCTTTTGCACAAGTGACTGATGGTAGTTCAACCAGTCCATAAGATGATGCAGCCATGCATCGGTAGGAAATTGGGCATCTGATTAAACCACAGGACCATAGACAAGATCCTAAATATTTAAAGTGCGGCAACACTGATTGCATGCCCGCTAAGCCTAGATTATTTTAACTAAACTACCTAGGGAGAAATGCTTTCAATTCTAGTGAAGTCTCTACACGTGACAGATATTAAACAGGGCCTCCACGCGCTACAATTACCCAGCCCTGAGCTAACGGAACAGATACCATAGCAAATTCCAAAAAGTTTGAAAAGACGTGAGCTCATGTTACAGCCACGTGCACAGAAGAGGGGGAGAAAGCAGGAACTACGAGGGTTAAAGAGGTCAGCCTGGTCTGTGCAGTTATTAATGAAAACCCCCATCTACAGATATCTCCAGCTCCTAGAAATTCCTCCAGCAGCAGATTTTCCTGTACTTGATGTGCAGGAGCTCTCCGCCTACATCATGCTATGAAAAGCACTGTGCACTAGTGATCTATAATTAACCATTCAGTGAACAAACTGTATGCAAATCAGGCATGTAGTCATCGCTCAAGTTATGCAATCATCAGGTCTCATGTTTTCTCTATATGGTCAAATTTACCTGGATGGATATACAGGAGAACAGAAATGGGGATTCAGTACGGTTGTGTTAGAAAAGTTGACTTACAGCACTGTATTTGTTACCTCTGTGGGGTCATCATGAAATGGCCCAGTACTGACGATCTCCTCAGATGTGTCAGCAGCAGACTGTAGAAGCGCACAAGCCCCGCCTTCATCCTCGGATGCCAGACTATTGTCCCTTGTGTTTACAGACAGAGAACAGCTGTCACTCAGATCTGACAAATGAACACGTGCGCTGAGCCCGTCAGATGCAAGCTCAAATTCAAGCTCAGGAGACTCACACTGTTCTTCAATAGCTTGCCTTGAAGACGCCGCGTCCTTGCAGTAGGTTTCAGACTGCATTATACTTTTTGCACTCAAATTAAGTTCAATGGATGAGGAGTCTGGTACAGTTTGTGATGATGTGCTATATTCAACTTCGACTTTGGAGGAATTGTCAACCTCACTGCAGGACGTTGTGACCTCCTGCAGAACTGCAGTGGAATTTTCTTCACCAGATGATAGAGCATAACGTTCTTCT
>ONZH01010413.1:0-17398 GCA_900303285.1 Rhinella marina
CTTTTCTGAGGTTCCAGGGTGGACTTGGTGACCTCCAAGTGGTCGAATTGAGATTTCCAAGTGGCGAGCATTTTTTCCCCATAGACTTTAATGGGATTCGATATTCGGTCGAATAGTCGAATTTCGCGGTCTATTCGAATCGAATTTCGAACTTTCGAATATTTCACTACTCGCTCATCTCTAAAATCTATGGGTCCGTGAAAACTACTGACAGAGTTCGGATGGCATCTGTGTCCTGTCAATGGTTTTCACTAACCATTTTTCAGGCTAGCAGTACACAAGAAATATGGATGTCACACAGACCATCCATAGATCCTTCACTGATATCTTCACGGATAAAAACACTGACTGTCTTATCACTGAAACAATTGTGTGTGAAATAGGCCTGAGGTCTCTTTCTGGTGCACATGTTAAATTAGTCAGATCATGGAGGCCTGTCAGCAACCCACCTTCTCCCACGCATGTCCTGCACACTTAAAGGGGTATTCCCATCTCACAAATGTAGTTTGTATAGTTAGATATAGCCATACCAATATTATTACTAATAGAATGTATTCATATAAAGTGTACCGTTTAGAGGATTTGTCTATTTGTATATCCATTGTCCCACACACATCAGTCAGGCCGTTGCCCCTAGTTACGACCACAGCGGCCATGTAGTAGTGGTGGTCGACTTGCTCTTGTTCAAACCTGCTCTGAGGTAAATGCTGTATTGTGAACACACATTGCATGAGCATGTGGAGACACTTAGGGTTGTAGCATTTTTGTCTGCGCTTCCAAAACGCAGAGAAACGGATCCTGTTCCAAGATCAATTCATCTCTATGGAGCAGGATCCGTTTATAAAGTCTGCGTTTTGGACGGATCCTGACCATTGCGTTTTGGACTGGTAGCGTCCGAAACGCAGATGTGAAAGTACCCTAAGATGTGTCTCTACATGCTCATGTAATGTGCGTTCACAATACAGCAGTTACCTCAGAGCGGGTTTGAAAAGGAGCAAGCTGGCCACCACTACTACATGGCCGAGGTGGCCGTAACTAGGGGCAACGTCCTGACTGATGTGTGTGGGGACAATGCCTATACAGATAGGCAAATCTTCTAAACGGTGCTTTTTATATAAATACATTCTATTAGTAATAATACTGGTATGGCTATATCTAACTATACAAACTACATTTGTGAGATGGGAATACCCCTTTAAGTTAATTATTCTCACCCCCACACCACATATATGTCATATAAGTGTGCCCTATATTTGTATGTGCCAATACATCTCCCTTATGCTGCTCATGGCTGAATGAGATGTGCAGGACTATGACAATGGTGCAGCTTTACTACTTCTAATAGCTAGACAGTGTAAACTTAAGGCCCCTTTAAATTGCCTGATGTTCGGGACACATTATCTCTGAAAAGTCTTCATACGAACGCTTGTTAGCGATAATTTACAGATGTTCATTAGGGAAATAGAATTGTTTGTGAGGTCACCTAAATCACCATTTGCCGGCAGCAGATCCTGCTGTCTAAACTGCATGTAAATGCAGCGGTCTCCTCCACTGACCAGCAGGCGATTGTCAGAAAGGAACGCTTACTTCCTAACAATCGTCTGCTCGGTTGAGCAGTGTAAAGGGGCCTTTAGATGAGGCAGTCTAAAGATTTATCAGTAACCAATCTTGGATGATGCATTTGGTGCACTCTTAGAGTTTAATCTAAGTCAATAACACATATTAGCTGGCTTACTTTGCACTGGAATTTTGCTCCGAAATGTGGCATTTTATGAAAGGTATTTGGGAATATATTTATAATGAAGTAATATTTAAGTATTTTCATTTTCTTAATTCCCGGAGAACCCCTTTAAAATGTGCTCTGCACTTACCCTTCTTCCCCTACAAAGGTGATGTATAGTTTGTTTCTTTGAAGCTCTTTGCGTGTGTATGCCATAACTTGGTTAAATGTGCCTTCCAAAAGATGATCACGGCGTATAATAAGCCTATAAAAAATGAAAAGAAAACATTCAATCACTTTTCTGAACAATTTGTGAGAATTGTAGAGCACAACAATGGCCTGCAAGAACCCAAGGGTATTAATATGAAAAACAATACAAATAACCTACAAAAGCTCATGAATATTAGATGAAAAATAATACTAATAAGAGAACTGGAAGAATAGAAATGGTAACTCTGTTCATAGACCTGAGGGAACATCCATTTCCCAGAACCTATGTATGAATGTTCTGAAATGTAAAAAATGTAGTCGTGCAGCAAGTTACTTCAGCATAAGTGCACCTGTTTGAAATACACTCTTATTACACCCATGTCCATGACCACTTATGACCATAGCCCTGAGAAAACAAGTAACATCAGTTGAATGTCTTAATTCATTCACGTTCAGTCATAATTTTACAGATGAGATAGCATCAGCACAATTTTTACATGGATTGTAGCACGTATCTGCGCAGAAGTCTGCATAAAATTTTCCTAATGACGGCACTTCACTGAATTTACAAGGGAAATCTTACCTTTTAGTTTTACACTTCTAACAGATTTTTTCCCCCCACGGAATAGGAAAAACCTTTTGCAAAAAATTAAATCAAGTTCACTTGGCAAATTCTTGCCTCAGATTCCGTGCAGAAACCGCAGAGGTTGTTCCATTGCTAGATTAGCACCCATTGCCGGGACGGATTGGCCATTAGACCTTACAGGGACATTTTCCTCAGTGGGCTCAATGCCTAAGGGCCGTCCTGGGCCTCTCTCACGGCCAGCCAGTGGAAGTTTTTTTGTTTTTTTTTTTGTGTGATGCACTGGTGGTTTTTGGCTGTGGTTGAGGTCGTATTAATGTTTCTACCAATATTATGGTTATTGCTGACCCTGCTTTTCCATAAATTGGGACCAAACTGACCAAAACGGGGCCACTTGCAGTATTTTTTCAGGGCCATTTTAAGTTCCCAGTCTGCCCCCTGGCACCATGCATACGCAATACTCCAGAACTGGAGGTACTTGCAAATTGTTTTGTTATTTCATGGTTATAATGTCATTTAAAAGGGCATCTGTCAGCAGTTTTGTACTTATGGAACTGGCTGACCTGTTACATGTGCACTTGCAGCTCAGGGCATCTGTGTGGTCCCATTGTTCATATGTGCCCGCTTGCTGAGAACAATGATGTTTACATATATGCAAATGAGCCTCTAGGAGCAATGGGGTGGGGTGGGGGCATTGCCATTACACTACAGAACTCTGCTCTCTCTGGAATTGCCAACACCCTCTGCAGTTTGTTTTACAGGGCCAGGCAGTGTAAATGCCATCACGTCTGGCCCTGACAAAGTGGAGAGCATGTGGCAGGTGCAGAGAGAGCTGAGTCTCTAGGTGTAACAACAACGCCCCCGTTGCTCCTAGAGACTCACTTGCATATAATAAAGCATAATTTTTCTCAGCAATGCGGGCACATATGAACTTGGGACCAACACAGCTGCCTTCAGCTGCCAAGCGCACATGGAACAGGTCAGCCAGTTTCATAGGTACAAATCTGCTGACAGATGCCGTTTAATAAAGTTATCAGAAAGAAAAAGTTTCAGCTCAGGCTAGTTTCACACTAGCGTTTAAACCATTTTTGTCCGGCTGAATCCTGGCACTCATGCTGGAAACAGGCCACATCTCCACTAATTATAGTCACTGGGGTTTGGTGGTGCTCCGGCCCTATGCGGCTATGACGGAAACAATGAACTCCTGTTCCTGTTGTGTTTTAATGTTACTGTGAAAGTAGCCTTAGCTCTACCTGCTGTTAAGTGCAGATGTTGGTTCACTTTTAGTTTGCCTGAGAGACAGGAAGGTAGCCCATTCTAGTCTGGTTCTGCTGGTGAGATGCAGCAGCCTCAGAGCCGGGTTGAACACCTGTTCAGCTGTTGCTTTACTGAAGCTGACAGCAAGGAACGAGAACGGCAAATGCACCAGGAGAGAATTACTGAGAGAAAGTTGGAGGAGACATTCATATACTGTCCACGATCACAAGGGCTATGCGTGCTAATAAGGTATTCGCTGTACTGCAATGTTGTAATACTACGTTGTACTACAACCCCCACTTTCTCTTAGTAAAGAAAGACTTTGTTTGTTACAACCAACTGACCTGGTTACTGACTCCAGCACTGTCGGACAGCCATTGCAATTAACCACCTGCTCTTATACCCTGACCAAAATACTACACATATCAAGGGCACCCCAGTAACCACCACACAGGAGCCCCAACATCAGGGTGTGCCGCCAAGGTAAGAAAGGTGTGCCCTCCTTTCACTGCTCTGGCCCTAGGAAGAATCTGTGTGAGGATTGCCACTGAGATTGACTTATGCCAGCCACAATGCTCATCACTGTCATGGGCAGTCTTGCTGTCTAAGCTTATCCAGTCAGAGCAGTAGTAAGCAGTCTTGAGTTACTGCTATGGATCTGAAGGGGCGTGACTACAAAGGTCCTGGCAGGACATTTACTCTCCTGTGTGTTCTAATGTGTGTGTTATATGCACACATCTCATACAAATACATGTGTAAGGTGTAACAGCTCAGTGAGCAGGTAATACACGGATTATATTACAGCACACAGTACATGCTTTGTCCACATAACTGCCCTGCCAGGACCTGTAAGTTAGTAACAGAGGTCAGAGTCACCTGTTTCTACTGCTGACATCTGGACTGTTAGATTGAGAAGAAAAAGTGTGCCTCATAGTCCGAATAATATGGCACATAAAATATTCATATATAAGATTTTAAAATGAGATAAAAATGTTTATGGTAGCGTTCCTTTAACCTAAATGAAAGATATAACCTATACAGCGAAACATACTGCCCTTGCTTGTGCCTCAGTCTGTTAATAATCTACCACATAGTAATGTGAAATTCACTGCATCATAAATAAGCATTACCCATACCTTTTTTTATTTAACAGCTTCTCTTGTGGCACATGGCAAGTACTTACTCCAGTTGCTTCCTTTTAAAAATGAGATCTGCTAGTAAACTACTATCAGATCTACCCATTAAAAATATATATAACATATAGCACAGTATCACCGTTACACTCTCAGCTTGGTTAGCCCTGAAGACAGGAAATGGTCTTCATGAAAAGTTGATATTAAAATGAAATATTCATACCACATCTGTTGACTTTCATTATCTTGAGTCTATGCCCATGTCATAGAAAAGAATAATCCAGTAGTGTGTGGTAAAGAGACAATAATGCACTGCTAAACAGGATTACCTGAATTTACTAGAAAACAGACAACAAACCAGATCTGGAAATATAATGAAAGCGTATTGTCCCCAGAGTAGTTAATACTAGACCACAAGACGCACTCTTAGGCCCCTTTCACACGAACTATACGGATTCAGTCCGGATGCGTTCAGGGTGCGTTCCGGAAAACTTGCACCAATCCACACGCAATCGCAGACTGTTCAGTTTTTTCCGCGCGGGTGCGATTTGTATGGATGCATTTCGCACGCGCATGATAAAAAACTGAATGTTTGCAAACAACATCTCTTAGCAACCATCAGTGAATCACACATTGCATCCGCACTTGCGTGCGGATGCAGTGCGTGATTCACGCAGACCCATTCACGTGAATGGGGCCAGGGCTGCGTGAAAAACGCAGAATATAGAACATGCTGCGATTTTCACGCAAAGGCGAACTGATGCGTGAAAAACATTGCTCATGTGAAAAGACCCATTGAAATGAATGGGTCAGGATTCAGTGTGGGTGCAATGCGTTCGCATCACGCATTGCATCTGCGCGGAAATCTCGCCCGTGTAAAAGGGGCCTTAAACCTTTGCTTTTTTTGTAAGGTTCCCTTCTCAACACCAGTGCTTGCTTGAGTAGTAACCTATTCCATATTCCTAACCGCACAGGAAACCTGCATGCTCCTTTGTGGCTACTGGTCACACTTTTAATCTTTTTAAAAGGCAAAAAAGACCATGTTAGGGTACGGCCTGAAGCAGTTTTAAAAGGCAAAACCAAAAGTGAATTTTAAAAAGCATGGAAGTCGTATCTGTTCTTTATACCTTCTCTTCTTTTACAATAAACTTGATCATGTGGTCTCACCCTTATAGAAAACAATATATCACTCTGTGATTGGTGTATTATGTCAATCACCAGATTCCCAGTCACCAAATTCACCATTACCACCATCATCTACTACTTTTACTTCATTGACCATCTGCTTTGACTGGCAAGCTAACCATGGAATAGACTCTACAAAATAACAAGACCAACAATAAACACAATGTGTGAGATTTTTCAAAACTAGTGCAAAGGAAAACTGACTTACCGTATTTTTCGCTTTATAAGACGCACCTGATGATAAAATGCACCCCAGATTTTAGAGTAGGAAAATAAGAAAAAATTATTTTTCATCACACCTCATATGAGACCCCCCATAAATTTCAGGACATCACATCAGACCCCCATATCAGCCCTCCATGTCAGAACCCCATCAGCCCTCCATGTCACACTCCCATCAGACCTCAGATCAGCCTACTGTGCCCCCATATCAGCCCACTGTGCCCCGATCAGACCTCAGATCAGCCCCCATATCACCCCACTGTGCCCCCATATCAGCCCACTCTGCCCCATCAGACCTCAGATCAGCTCCCATATTAGACAAATGTGCCCCCATCAGACCTCAGATCAGCCCCCATATCAGCCCCCTCTATCCCCATCAGACCTCAGATCAGCCCATAAGCCCCCATATTAAATGAATATGCCCCCATCAGACCTCAGATCAGCCCACCCAGCCCATAAGGATAAAATAAAAACCTCTCTTACCTCTCCTGCGCCGCGGCTCCACTACGGGTCCGGCGCTCCTCTGGCTTCTAAGGCCGGTGATGCACTGTCACCTGACTGCGTCCTGACACTGTATGCGGTCAGGGCAGTGCAGAGCCGGCCCGGGAAGACAGAGGAGCGCTGGACCCAGAGCGGAACCGTGGCGCAAGACAGGTAAGAGAGGTTTTTATTTTATCCTTATGGGATGATCTGAGGTCTGATGGGGGTCCCGGCACTTTATACATACAAGTGAGCGCTTCCATAACTTGTATTCGCTTTATAAGACGCTCTGCAATGTCTTATAAAGCGTAAAATACGGTAGTTGCCCATAGGAACCAGAGTGATCCTTTCATTTTCCAAAAGAGCATGTGGTCTGGAGATGCATACAGTGTCTACTTCTCAACTAGCACTGACAGTCTTCAGACTAGTCAATTCATAAAAATCAATTCTGTATTGATGACAGAGAAAAATGTCCCAATCTATTTCGAATGGTAGCTTTGATGGACACTGGAGCACGTTGATAGAGTGCCTCAGAGGATTTAACTTTCTAAGGCTGAGTTCACATCAGCGTTCAGCATTTCCGTTCTTCTGCTCCGTTATAGGAGCAGAAGAAAGGAAAGGATGAATTTGGCACATGACTGAGCCGAATGGATCCCATAGACTATAATGTGGTACATTAGGTTTCCACTTAGAAGAAGATTTTTGAAGCGAAGAAAAAGTTGTGCATAGAACTTACCATTCCATTCTCCCCATTGTTGGGCAAAAGTGGCTAGTTCACTTTCTACCAAGGGATGGGGTTGCAGGAAGCTATAGTTAGTTCTAGTCTAGTGTTGAGAGCAGACGAGTCAAGATGTAGCAGTGAGGGAGGGGCCCTCGCAGGAGCAGCTCATAGAGCACCATGACTCCTTACAGATAAAGAGACAGAGTATTACGAGGGAGTCAACAGTCCAAGCACCCCACTCCGAAGGTACCAGAACTGCAACAGAGTCCAAGTAATCAGATAGAAGCAGAGTTTAGTACAGCAGAGAGATAAAGCAGACTATTCAAGTGTGCCTGCCAGCTATCCCAAAACCTGCTGGAACAAAAAGAAAGACCGAATATTGTCTGGATGAAGGTTATTCAAGTTAAAAGTTGGTGAACTTTCACCAAGTCAGGACTCGACTTATTCTCCAACTCCTTACAACTCTCCCCTTTTATTGCTCTGGAGTCTAACCCTGGGGATCGACGGTATCCAGGTAGAAGCACTGTGACACACACAGAAGTCATTAAGGCCGCACCACACCACTCGGGCATTCCTAAAAAAACCTGGGACATGATCGGCCCTGGGGCGGCACGTTGCAGTAACCGTGTCCTTCACGTGTTACCATTCAGTTCTATTGTGGACAGATGTCCACGATAACTGGATGAGAGAATAATGTGATTCTGGTCATTTAACCCTTCCAAGGCTGGACTTAATAGTGACTGTGGCATCTGAGTTGAAGGGTGGAGGCTCTCTCTGTCCACCCAAAGAGTGGTGCCATTTGGTGTCAAGGCAGTCCATGGGTGGACTGGTCACAGACCTTAAAGGGAAAAATTTCTGGGGGCCAATGCCCATCCAAGACCTCCTATGGCTGCCAGCCAGGTACATAGAGATCTGTTGCTCTCAGCATTAATTAATGTAGGTGCACGAAGGCACTATGCCTCCTGAATGCAACTGTATTTGCCACACCCAGGACAATGATTTCATACAGTCATGAAGGGGGTAGTATTTCGTGTTGTGGTATCTGGTTCTGCTGAGGCAGTATCTTGTACTGCACTGTGGTATTTGGGTCTTCTGGGGTGGTATTATGTTCTGTATTATGGAATTGCTGCAACGACTACTTCTGTTCCCACCTTCTGGTCTATTTGGACCCGCTTACCACATGGGGCCATTTTTTGTTTTTTTCCAGGGCCACTTTAAGTTTCCAGTTCACCCCTGTGACAGTCTATTGCCTAGTAAAGTGTCCCAGCCTGCCTTTGTAACGTATTGTAACATAGATTGTAAAGTATTAAAATCTATGTTATAATCGATCAAATGCCCCTTATCAAATTATGTGTATAGTGTAATTGTATGGACCGGCACAATAAAGATAACATCAATTTTAAATCATAGTGAATGCAATAAAAATGAAACAAAAAAAATGGTGGAATTGCCTATTTTTTCACTATTACCTTCTAAGATTTTTTATTCCTTTTTTTCAGTACAATGATATAAAATGTGAATGTAAAAGCAAAAAAGTTATGGCTCTTGGAAGGCGAAGAGGAAAAAGCAAAGAAAAGAAGGAAAAAGTGTGACGAGTTGGGGTAAGGGGTCTCCCGACGAGGAGCCATAAGGGGGTCCCTGCGACCACGGGGATGGGTTTTTTGTGGGGAGTTGGGTTAGGATAAAGTTAGGTAGGGAAAAGGTGTGCGGGTATAAAGGTAGGTTCAGTGGAAGCATGGGAAAAAATGGAGCTGGGAGCTTAGGTGGGGGGGGGGGGTTGCTAATAAGGAGACAATAGTAAGGAGACAATGGAAAATTAGGTATGCGGCGGGGACACCTGGGGGAGGTAGAAGTTAGAGAGGTGGGAGAAAAGGGGAGGGGCTATGGGTATATAAGGTCAGGTAGCCTGGGGGGAGGACATAACAAAATTTTTGCAGTTTTTTGTTGCAGGTCACCATCTATTCTCTGTAGACCTCCGTGGAAGATGAGCCAGGACATCCAAAACTTCGGGCCTTCTCAGCTTGGCAGTACGGCATCCGGACCGAAGAGACCACGCCGGGAGTCAAGGGTTCCAAGGCGGTTTCGGGATGGAGCAAAATCTGGTAAGCAGCCTCTTCTCTTTCGCTCTGCGGCGTTAAAGAACAATTGCTTGTCTGGGGTTTCAGTTTCTCCTTCCCTCCCCGCTCCTCCAACCTCTCTCCCTGCTCCTGCTTCTTCCATCCTATCTTCGGTTTCTGTTCCCCCTGTTCCTTCCCCCGCTCTTCCCGTTTCTCAGCCTGCTCCTTCAACCTTGTCTTCTGCTCCCCCCGTTTCCTCCTCCTCCTCTCTCACTTCGGCTCCTCTACCCTCTTTTTCCCCCTTTGTTACGGCCCCGGCACCTCCCTCTGTGCTCGGTGCCGCTTCTGGGCCTCCTCCTCACCTCCCTTCCCATTAGTGCCTCCCGGCCTTACCTTGCCCCCCTCTGGGAGCTGTAGTAGCTCGTCAGCATCGCGCCATGAGGTGGCCGCATCATCCGGGTGTGGAGGCCGCGTACTTCCGGTTTCCGCCGGAAGTCTCGCGACAGAGGTATTGCGGGACCCGGTGCCTGCGACCTCATCAGAGGCCGGCACCGGAACCTCTGGATCGGCCCCGCCGCCCGGGGCTCCAGCGCCTCTCGCTCTGGGGGCGGTGGGGTCGGCATGCCTGCCAGCGCCACCACGTTTAGTGTCCGCGACCCCGGCGCCCGCAGCCCTCAGCCAGTACTCGTCAGTAGGCGCCGGGGGTTCTAGTTTTTCCTCAGGCCAAATATTAGCCTGGGGGGAACATACCCCTTGGTTTATGGGGGCCCCTAACCACATTGGGGCCCGTGATCCCTCTGCCCAGCCTGTGGGTACACCATTAGTGCCCATGGGGGGTGGGGGGGGCTCAGGTACCAATGCGGTCCCCTGGCCTTATCCTGCGGCGGGGGGCATGTACAATGTATCCCCTCACGGCCCGTATTATGAGCCCCAGGCTTTATACAGCCCCTGGGGAGCGTGGCCTGGTGCACTAAATGCATCGGGTAACCGGTGGGGGCAGTTCCCCTCTTTTTCTTATCCCCCTTACCCGGGTCATATGCTCAACCAGCCCCCATTTGGAATGCAACAGGGTGGGGGAGCGGGGGGTAGTTTCCAGCATATCCCCTCTCCTAGTCCCCAGCTCAACTCCTCTTTAGCAGTTGGCAATTTAGGGCCAGGTCAGCAGAACGAGGTTGTACAAAGTGTTGGAGCAGCAAGTGTTTCTGGAGGATACTGGCCCCCTGTTTCTGCTTGCAGTACTCAAGGGCCCAGCAGCGACGAGCGGGAGCAGATGGAGGGAGCTCAGATGACATCGGCGGAGGAGACGGGATTGGTAGCACAGGCTGATACGGAGCTGGGTGAGTCGTCCTCTGATTCGGAGGAATGGGGTTCGAGTGTTGGGAGCAGTCGGAATATGCTGAGGGCATTTAAAAAATGTGTCAGGATGTTAAAAAAGAAAGGGGGAAAAAGTAGGAATACAGGCATGGAGGAGAAGGACTCAGCGCAGGTCGCGAATGTAGTTATGGGGGTGGGGGACACTTATGCATGTTCCTTATCTCCCACATATTCCCACCTACCTAAGAGGATATTGAGGAAAATCAGGGAGGGAAAGTTTGTGAATATTTTTAAGTTGTCAAGGGAAGCAGTGGCGGAGAGTGAGGATAGGAAGGAGTCGAATAGCCGAAAAAGGGAATCAATTTTGGATTGGGTGAAAGGCTTCCTGGTTTTTGCGAGTGTAGTGGTAGAACAGAAGCCGGAACAGTGCGGGAACTTGTGGCGATACATGGATTTAATTGTTGACGCGTTTTCATTTTATGGGGGCATGGGATGGGCTGAATACGATAGAGCTTTTAGGAAAAAGATGGCGGGGAACAAAGTATTGGGTTTTGGACAGAAGGATTTGGATTTGTGGTCCAGATTGCTGGTTAAGGTGAGGCCCTCTGGTTTGCCTGGTAATTACAGCGGGGGAACCAGTAAAATTAAGGCTGTGTGCTGGGCATATAATGAAAGGAATTGTAATAGAGGTTTTTACTGTAAGTTTAGACACAGTTGCAGTATCTGCGGATCAAACCATCCCCAGGTTGATTGTTTTAAGGGTAAGTTGCAGGGGGCAGGGAGCCAAACGCAACGGTCCTTTCAGGTTACAGGGAGATATGCGCAGCAGCCCTTTCGATTTGAAGGAAAAGGGAGTAACCCCGGTGTTGGTGGACAGGCTAAAGGATTGGCTCAGGGGGTACCCAGATAGGGAGGGGGCTAGGCTGTTGGAGGAGGGTTTTACGGAAGGTTTTGGGTTACCTGTGACAAAGGAAGTAGTCGGAGCAGAAAGGTTTAAGAACCTCAAATCGGTGAAGGAATACCCGCAGGTGTTGAGGGAAAAGTTGGGAAAGGAAGTGAGTCTGGGTAGAATGGCGGGGCCATTTACTGAACCTCCGATAGTGGATTTGGTTGTGTCCCCTTTGGGTGTGGTACCGAAAAAAGAGAAGGGAAGGTATCGTATGATTCAGCATTTATCTTACCCAGAAGGGAGTTCGGTTAATGATGGAATTGACAAGCATTTGTGCGAAGTGCATTACCAGTCCTTTGAAGAGGCGGTGGAGCTGGTTAAGGGTGTGGGAAAAGGGGCATTGTTGTCAAAAATTGACATAGAATCTGCTTTCAGGTTGCTTCCACTTCATCCAAGCAGCTTCCGGTTCACAGGGTGTTTCTTTGAAGGAGGGTATTATGTTGACAAGTGTCTACCCATGGGTTGTGCCATTTCGTGTGCTTGGTTTGAAGTTTTCAGTTCCTTTTTGCATTGGTGTATTGTTGAAAAATCCGGGTGGGAAGGGATTGCCCACTACTTGGACGATTTTTTGTTTATAGGCCCCGGGGATTCAGGAAAATGTAAATCAGTGATGGATCAGTTTGTGGAGCTCCTGGAGCATTTTGGGGTACCGGTAGCGCACGACAAGACGGTGGGGCCGGCCACAAAGGTAGTTTATTTAGGCATTGAGATAGATTCAGTGGAAGGGGTTTGTCGGCTGCCAGAGGAAAAGGTGTCTGCTCTTAAAGAACTGGTACAAACGCTGCGGGGTAGTGGAAAGGTGACACTCAAGCAGATGCAGTCGTTGGCAGGTTCCTTGAATTTTGCGTGTCGTGTGATCCCAATGGGTAGAATATTTAGCCGAAGGTTGGAAAAGAGCATGTCGGGAGTCTGCAAGCCGCATTATAAGATTAGGATTACTAAGGAGTTGAAGGATGATTTGTTGGTGTGGGAAACATTTTTGGCGGATTTCAATGGGGTGGCAGTTTGGGGGAGAGAGCCTTCGTCCAACCAGAGGCTTAGACTTTTTACCGACGCAGCGGGGTCGTACGGGTTCGGGGCGTTCTTTAAAGGGGAATGGTGTGCAGGAAAATGGCCAGGGAGCTGGCGGGACGAGGGTTTGGTAAAAAACTTGACCCTACTTGAATTATTCCCGATAGTGGTGGCGGTGGAACTTTGGAGGGAGGAGTTAAGAAACGAATGGGTAATTTTTTGGACGGATAATATGAGTGTGGTGGATGCCATAAACAATTTGTCCAGTGGATCACAGTACGTGGTGAGGTTGTTACGGCATTTGGTGTTGAGGTGTATGCAATACAACATTCGGTTCAGAGCCCAACACGTGCCAGGTGTAAATAACGGAGCAGCAGATGCGTTATCCAGGGGGAAGATGGGGGAATTTTTCAGATTTATGCCTAAGGCTAACAGGAGCGGCCATCAATGCCCCCATTCTGTTTGGCAGGTGGTGATCCCGTCCTGAGTGAATTGGTGAGACGGTCCCTGGCGGAGAAAACGTGGAGAGCGTATACAAGGGATTGGAGTGATTGGAAGAGACGGTTGGCCCATTTCCCTCAAGAGAAGCCGGGCAATTTATTATGGAAATGGCTGGGCGATTTGAGGAGGGAGGGAGCAGGGAAGGGTAGGGCCGCCACGGTCGTGGCCGCAGTTTCCTTCTTCTCCAAACTTTTTGGGGAGGTGGACCCAACTAGATCATTTGCGGTAAGAAGAGTACTAAAAGGTTGGGCAAAATGTGAGGGACACAAGGTGGATAGAAGGGAACCCATAGATTCAGGGCGTTTGGTTAGAATTTTGAATGCATTAGGAGCGGTTTGCAAGAACAAGTATGAGGAGAGGTTGTTAGAAGTGGCTTTTGTAATGGCATTTGCGGGAGCTTTTAGGATAGGGGAATTGGTGGCAAATTCTAAACAGGGGCAGACGGGATTAAGATGGGAGGATGTTCGGGTATCGGACGATAATGTATTGTGTTGGATTGCGAAATCAAAAACAGATCAGAAGGGTACAGGTGTATGGGTGGCATTGGAAAAAATTGAGGGGCGAGTCTGCCCAATAGCGGTGGTATCAAAGTACATCAGTCTTAGGGGGGTTAGGGAGGGTGCCTTTTTAATTCATAGGGATGGCAGCGCTCTCTCTCGTTTTCAATTCTGTGCGGTTTTGAAAAAGGCAGTGAGGGCGGCTGGTCTCGATCCATCAGTATATGGGTCCCATTCATTCAGAATAGGGGCCGCATCAGATGCAGCTGCAAAAGGGATGAATGAGGACCACATAAAGAGGCTGGGGAGGTGGAAATCTAAGGTTTTTAAGACATATGTGCGCGCAATTGATCAGCAGGATTAATGTTATGAACGTTGCAGTTTGGGAATTAGTTACTGTTATGAGTCTCCTTTTGTTTTGCAGTTAAGAAGCTGGTTTGGATCGTTGGCCATTCTTTCGTGCATTGGGCAGCAAAGCGGGCGGTAAGACGGCCATACGGATTGCGGCTGGGATTGCCGGACGAGCATTGTGAAGTGAAGTGGGTCGGTAAGAGAGGTTTGCAGTGGCATCGTTTGAGGAAGTTGGTGGACGACATCTCTGCGGGGGGTGCTCCCCCTGACGTAATCGTGGTTCATGCAGGAGGAAACGATTTATGCCGCATGAAGTCAATGCAATTAATATCAGATATTCGTATGGAGGTGGCACGGTGGCTGGCCAAGTGGCCAGAAGTTACAGTGATGTGGTCGGGGATTGTGCCGAGGAGACGGTGGACGGGGGCACAGTCGGAAACGGCAATTGAGAGATCCCGGAAGAAGGTGAATAAGGCGATTGGAGGTTTTGTACGGAGTCATGGAGGAGTCTTCATCGGGCATGACCATGTGATTGACGTCAAGTGTAGAGGTTTGTACATCTGGGACGATGTACACTTGTCGGAGATCGGGTTGGACATTTTTAACAACACACTGCAGGATGCGTTGGAGGACTGGTTTGCACGATGCCATTCTTCGGCACGGTATTTATAGACAGCAGGACACGTCAAAGGTTTTGGTTTGCACTATAGTGGGGAAAAGTAGGGCAGTTCAGCGAGGGGGGCCCTACTTTTTGGTGGCGGAAATCACGATCCTTTAATCAGTGCGCTAGGGGCAATTAGGGCCCATTGACAGGGATGGGGTCCGCTGTGCGGCAGAACCCACTGTCAATGGGGAGGGACTGCCTGTGCGGGCAGACCTCGAAGAACTAGATTAGGTGCAGTGTAGGAGGGATCGTGATTTGCGTCGGGCCTCCCTCGTTTTTGTAATGTGCAATTTTGTGTTAATAAACTGCAGCGTATGCTGCAAAATATTTGCCAAAACAAGTTTGTTCGTGTTGTGTTCAAGGTATTTCGGGAATCGGTGGGAAGTGGTTTAGCAGGTGCACCCCTTATAGCTGTTTTAATAGAGTTGATTTTGCTGACAGATGCTCTCTAAAAAAACTCTCAACATTTCATGTTTATAATGCTATGAGGTGTTTAGCATTAGATTTTAAGAAGACAGAGGGGCGTTCCTTCACACTGCATGCCTGCATTAGGCTTCAGAGTGAGGAGGCGTGTCTCTCAGTAATCCAATCTGATTGGCTGGCAGAGAGCTGCTGGCTACAGCAAGTGTGTATGGGGAGTGAGGGAAAGCAGTTCTAGCCTCAGAGAACTGGCAGAGGAGCCATCTTGAGAAGATCCTCATATTGTAGAGGGTAAAACAGCCGTAACTAAGGGAAAAACTCAAGGAAAACAGTGGTATGTGAAGAAACTAAAGATTACTTTATGCATAATGCTGCACAAGCAGTAACATGCTAAAATTGATTTTTTAATGAAAACATGACAGTTACCCTTTAACATAAAAACGTGATTTAAGCATGGGTAATTCTGATGACACATTCCCTGTAAGCTGTGTGGCTGTGTCCTCATACAAAACATAATTAGAATAAGGTTAAAACAATAGTGAGATCTGTGAACAGAATATAGCCTACTTGTTGACAGTTTCCAGGTCACAACATATTTTTTACACTACCCATGGTAAACGAAAACAAATAGCAAACATTAAATGAAGGTATTTATAAAGCTAGATGTTGCAGGTTTATGCTGTAGCGAGGGTTAATCAAAGACAAAGCTTTATATGACTGTAAATTCGGATCATGTGTGGAGCATGCACTCATTTACTCTGCAGTTTATTGCCTTGTTTATAAGCTTTTATACTGGCTAATATAAGTTTTACCTGTAGTAAAATGGAAAATTGTGTATAAATGAATGGCTAGTGGTTTATTTTTGAGTTCTCAGCAGGAATATCTGAATATATTACAGAACCTAGTAGTTTGCGGTATAGTTATAGTCATGGTTTCTCCACGATATGCAGATATATATATATAAAACAGGGAAAAAAACTATTTTGTACCGGAAGAACTATAAGAAAGTTTAGTGAATTCATAAATCGTCGTTCTGCATTGTGTTTTGTGTTGCTGATTTATGGTGGCAGGTGTTATGACCTCATAATGGAATGTATTAACTTTGAGGTAATGGAGCTGGTAACAGATGAGAGGACGCAGTCATAGATCAGGTTTAGGTGTGACTGTATGTAATATGACAAAAAGGGAAGGCTGTAATATTTTTGAGCATTTACATGGGAGAACAATAATCATCAATTCTACTATATATACAGGGCTCTCCATCCATTTAGTGTGTGGAAACGGCACAGACTTTTTTCACTTTATGAAATCCCAAATCTTTCTCTAACGTTCACGCTAAAGATGTTGTTTTAAATGGGTTTCATTTGCTATAAAAATGTGGTCCCCGACTGCAAATCTCAGGAATCTAAAGGGGCCCCTACAATGGGCACCAGCCAATGATTTGAAGTGTATTGTGTTCTCTTAGCTTGCCCCAGGGACGAACTGGGAACTTAAAGTGGCCCTGAAAAAAAAAACCTAAAAGTGGCCCCATGTTGTAGGGGTGTCCAAATTGACAGAAGGTGGGGTAACACAAATAAGCAGGGCCAGCAATACCATAGTGCAAAATACTATCCTAGCAGAAACATATACCACAGAGCAGCACAATATATTGCTCCAAAAGCTGTCCTTCTGTTGTGGCCACCATTAGATAATTTTCTGTCCTCCTCCTCCAGTTGTCTCTGATTAAGATATGGAGCAGGGGTTTTAGGAGGTGAGATGTGGGCCACGGCAGATGAATTCGGGAGGCCCTGTGCGGTTGTTGGCCAGGTACATGAGTTTCTGATTCTCACAGGGTTAATTACCACTGAGAGCTCATGATGTACCTGGCCAGTGGCAGAGAGGAGGGCTTGGGTGGCTTATGGGCATCGGCCCACCAGAAAATTTCCCTGTAAAGTCTATGGCCAGTCCACCCCTGGCTTGCCCCCAATGGCAGATGTCAGGAAAAAGATTGCTTTTGCATGCTGGAATTTAACATGCCTAGTCCTTTATTCACCAAGGAGGAAACACTCCTTTGCTCCAGCTTATACCCTTCTACCATTGAAATACAAACATGCACACTCCTCCAAACCCAGTATGTACATGAG
>ONZH01010414.1:0-29317 GCA_900303285.1 Rhinella marina
GAAATTTTTGGACTACCAGATTAAAAACGTGGCCAGGCATGGTACGTGATTGAGTTCGGCAAGCTCCAGAGCTGCCACCAGGTTACGGCCGTTATCGCACACGACCATGCTGGTCCTAGCTGCAGCGGCAACAGCCACATCTCCGTCTGCTGCAATATGGCGTCCCTCACCTCTGGGGTGCTGTGCTTCCTGTCGCCCAAGCTGATGAGCTTAAGCACCGCCTACTGACGTTCCCCGCGCCAGTGCTGCAACGCTTCCAGCTAGCGGCTGAGGGCGATGTTAAGGCAGAGGAGGAGGAGGAGGAGGAGGAGAGGAGGGGGGTTTATCAGAACCCCTGCTGGCAATCTTGGGCGGGGGTGGTAGGTAGGCCGTCTCTCTTTGCGACCCCGTCCCCGCTTACACAACATTCACCCAGTGTGCCGTCAAAGAGATGTATCGTCCCTGGCCGCAAGCGCTTGTCCACGAGTCGGTGGTCAAGTGGACCTTTGCGCTGACTGCGTACCTCAGGGCCCGCCTGATGTTACGCGACACGTGCTGGTGCAGGGCAGGGACGGCACTCCGGGAAAAGTAGTGGCGGCTGGGGACGGAATAGCGAGGTGCGGCAGCCGCCATCAGGTCGCGGAAGGCCTGCGTCTCCACAAGCCTAAACGGCAACATCTCCAGGGCCAGCAGTTTGGAGATATGGCAGTTTAAGGCTTGGGCTTGGGGGTGACTCGAGGCGTACTTCTGCCTGCGTCGAACGCCTACGAGATGGACAGT
This sequence comes from Rhinella marina, assembly GCA_900303285.1. NCBI lineage: Eukaryota > Metazoa > Chordata > Amphibia > Anura > Bufonidae > Rhinella > Rhinella marina. Next base: position 760 of record ONZH01010414.1, read on the forward strand.
TGATGGGACGAGGAGTGTGAAGGTGCAGGCGAAGATGCGGGGGAAGGGGAGGCAGCAGGAGAAGGCCCCAAAGTAGTCGAGGCAGAGGCAGATGTGGAGGTGTCCTGGCTGGAGGTCTGGACCGCAGTGGCAGCACACAAAAAAGGGGAAGAGGCAGTGGCAGGAAGACCTGGCGCAGGTTGTATTGCGTTTGCTCTCTCCCACTCAGCCCAGTGCTTGACTTCCAAGTGACGCCGCATGCCTGAGGTGGTCATATTGCTCTTCTCAGAGCCCCTACTCAGTTTTGAGTGGCAGAATGTGCAAACCGCGCTCAGTTTGTCATCCGCACAAACATTAAAAAATCTCCACACCACAGAAGTACGAGGCCTCGATGGGGAGCTTCGCGCGACTGCCTGCTGCCGGGAACAGCTTCGGCCCTGCTGGCTGTGGCCTCACTTCTCTGTCTGGACTGTCCTCTGCCTCTGAACATCCCTCTGCCTCTGGACATCCCTCTGCCTCTGGACATCCCTCTGCCTCTTGCTGCCTTTTTCGGTGCTGCGCAGACCACCACCTCTCCACTGCTTTCCCCGCTGGACATCACCCCTGGCCAAGTGGGGTCGGTCATTTCATCATCCACCACCTCCTCTTCCACTTCCTCACTCTGCTCCTCCTCCTGCCCACTGGACATTCCAACAGCCTCCCTTGATGGCAACTGCGTCTCATCATCATCATCGCTCATGATAACAGATGCTGGTTCAGGGTCCACATCAGCAGGAGAAGGCCGAATACTCAAGTGGTTGGGCATCACTACAAACAAATTCCTCTGGTAGCTCCAGGGATTCTTCCGGCACATCTAAAAAAGGACCCGAAAAGAGCTCCTGGGAGGGGTCAAGGGTGGGATGACTCTGTTGGCCAGGTGTGGAGGAAGGAGGGTCAGAGTGAGACTGTGTGGATGACAGGCTGGTGGACAACTGTGTGGAAGCGCTATCGGCTATCCATTGCACCACCTGTTCACACTGCTCAGGCCTCAACAGCGGTGTAACCCGCCCCCTGCTTAACTGTCCCATAAAGGCAGGGATTCTGGATGAGCGGAATCCTGGCTGCCCCTCACCAGCACGCATTGTATCCCCACTGGCTTCAACAAGGCCCCCAACAGCATTTCCGCGCCCCCGTCCTCGTCCACGTCCGATTCCGCTAGCCCTCCGCATTTTTTTTTTGTTACAATATTTGGCATACACAGCCGTATACTACCAGGTCAGACGGTGTGTATTAAAACCACGTATATAAAAGAGTTTTGCAGGCACGCAGAACGCACAATACAGGTGCCAAATAAAAGGCCTTTTTTTTAATATTTCTAGGTACACAGCCATGTACTACAAGGTCAGACGGTGTGTATTAACACCACGTATATAAAAGTGTTTTGCAGGCACGCAGAACGCACAATACAGGTGCCAAATAAAAGGCCTTTTTTTTTAAATATTTCTAGGTACACAGCCGTGTACTACAAGGTCAGACGGTGTGTATTAACACCACGTATATAAAAGAGTTTTGCAGGCACGCAGAACGCACAATACAGGTGGCAAATAAAAGGCCTTTTTTTTTTAATATTTCTAGGTACACAGCCGTGTACTACAAGGTCAGACGGTGTGTATTAACACCACGTATATAAAAGAGTTTTGCAGGCACGCAGAACGCACAGTACAGGTGCCAAATAAAAGGACTTTTTTTTAAATATGTCTGATTACACAGCCGTGTACTAACAGGTCAGACGGTGGGTATTAACAGCACGTATATAAAAGAGTTTTGCAGGCACGCAGAACGCACAATACAGGTGCCAAATAAAAGGACTTTTTTTTAAATATTTCTAGGTACACAGCCGTGTACTACAAGGTCAGACGGTGTGTATTAACACCATGTATATAAAAGAGTTTTGCAGGCACGCAGAACGCACAATACAGGTGCCAAATAAAAGGACTTTTTTTAAAAAATATTTCTAGGTACACAGCCGTGTACTACCAGGTCAGACGGTGTGTATTAACACCACGTATATAAAAGAGTTTTGCAGGCACGCAGAACGCACAGTACAGGTGCCAAATAAAAGGACTTTTTTTTAAATATGTCTGATTACACAGCCGTGTACTAACAGGTCAGACGGTGGATATTAACAGCACGTATATAAAAGAGTTTTGCAGGCACGCAGAACGCACAGTACAGGTGCCAAATAACAGGACTTTTTTTTAAATATGTCTGATTACACAGCCGTGCACTAACAGGTCAGACGGTGGGTATTAACAGCACGTATATAAAAGAGTTTTGCAGGCACGCAGAACGCACAATACAGGTGCCAAATAAAAGGACTTTTTTTTAAATATTTCTAGGTACACAGCCGTGTACTACAAGGTCAGACGGTGTGTATTAAACACCACATATATAAAAGAGTTTTGCAGGCACTCAGAACGCACAATACAGGTGCCAAATAAAAGGACTTTTTTTTTAAATATTTCTAGGTACACAGCCGTGTACTACCAGGACAGACGGTGTGTATTAACACCACATATATAAAAGAGTTTTGCAGGCACGCAGAACGCACAGTACAGGTGCCAAATAAAAGGACTTTTTTTAAAATATGTCTGATTACACAGCCGTGTACTAACAGGTCAGACGGTGGGTATTAACAGCACGTATATAAAAGAGTTTTGCAGGCACGCAGAACGCACAGTACAGGTGCCAAATAAAAGGACTTTTTTTAAATATGTCTGATTACACAGCCGTGTACTAACAGTTCAGACGGTGGGTATTAACAGCACGTATATAAAAGAGTTTTGCAGGCACGCAGAACGCACAATACAGGTGCCAAATAAAAGGACTTTTTTTAAAAAATATTTCTAGGTACACAGCCGTGTACTACCAGGTCAGACGGTGTGTATTAACACCACGTATATAAAAGAGTTTTGCAGGCACGCAGAACGCACAGTACAGGTGCCAAATAAAAGGACTTTTTTTAAAATATGTCTGATTACACAGCCGTGTACTAACAGGTCAGACTGTGGGTATTAACAGCACGTATATAAAAGAGTTTTGCAGGCACGCAGAACGCACAGTACAGGTGCCAAATAAAAGGACTTTTTTTTAAATATGTCTGATTACACAGCCGTGTACTAACAGGTCAGACGGTGGGTATTAACAGCACGTATATAAAAGAGTTTTGCAGGCACGCACAATACAGGTGCCAAATAAAAGGACTTTTTTTTTAAATATGTCTGATTACACAGCCGTGTACTAACAGGTCAGACGGTGGGTATTAACAGCACGTATATAAAAGAGTTTTGCAGGCACGCAGAACGCACAATACAGGTGCCAAATAACAGGACTTTTTTTTAAATATGTCTGAGTACACAGCCGTGTACTAACAGGTCAGACGGTGGGTATTAACAGCACGTATATAAAAGAGTTTTGCAGGCACGCACAATACAGGTGCCAAATAAAAGGACTTTTTTTTTAAATATGTCTGATTACACAGCCGTGTACTAACAGGTCAGACGGTGGGTATTAACAGCACGTATATAAAAGAGTTTTGCAGGCACGCAGAACGCACAATACAGGTGCCAAATAACAGGACTTTTTTTTAAATATGTCTGAGTACACAGCCGTGTACTAACAGGTCAGACGGTGGGTATTTACACCTGGTATACAAAAAGGGTATTGTACACAGCCGTATACTGCCAGAAGATCAGATGGTGCATATACACACTAGGTATATAACAGGGTTTTGCAGCCAAAAAGAACGCAGAACAGTAGTGCCAAATATAGTTTGGTATGTAGCAGAGCACCTAATACACCACTAATGCCTCTCTCTGTCCCTACTCCAGCAGCTATCCCTGAATACAGCAGCCGTTCTCTGCAGAGTGTATATAGTAGTAAAGCTATCACTGTACTGCACTATAGTAGCCCTGATAAGGGCTTTTAATCACGCTCCTGCCTGTCCAACAGCTAAAACCTATCTCTCCCTTCTCCAGCCTCTGTCCCTGACTAAGTTCACGCAGCATATGCGAACGAGCAGGAAGACCTGAGTTATTAATATTCGAGGTCACGTGGTTTTTCCAGCCAATCCATGTAGACGCCGTTTTTGCGCTGCCAGCGTGCTCCCCGGGCCTGTCATACCCCCCTGCATGGTGATTGGTGGAAAAAGAGCGCCAGGGAAGGTGGGAGGGGAAACGAATTCTAAGTGCGTCGTCGCCGTTATACTCGATCGAAATCGAGTATGCCGAATAGCGTAGTATTCGATCGAATACCGGCTCGATCGAACACTACTCGCTCATCTCTATTCATAAGTAAAGGGATAGTTCGCTACTATTATGTATGTTTATACTACTATATTGAAATGTATTCTATACATAATTATTGTCCCGATGTCCCTACCAATTCCCTTCATAATATTTTATTCCTTTCCGCAACTTGTCCCACCCAAACCCCACCCCTCTCCCCACCCCTCTCCCATTCCTTCACCCCCCTTCCCCCACTCGTCACTACCATTCCCCCCCTCCTCCCCCCCTTTCCCTTATTTTGTAGTGATCTGTCTTATGCTGATTTCTTGGATATTGTAACAACTACAACGTGATATTCCTTTGTTATTGTACCTTTTTGGCTTGAAAACTAATAAAAAGAGACTTGTTAAAAAAAAGTGGACCTATAAACTATACTGATGTGTGTTTTAGGGCTCATGCACATGACCACACTGGCTCAGTGCCCATGCTGCAGACTGCAAATAGTGGTCCGCAATGCATGGGCAGCGGCCGCATGCACTCCGTATTGCGCTGCCAACCCATTGGCTTAAATGGGTCCGCAATCCTCAAAATATGGCCAAAGAACATGTTCTATCTTTTTGTAGTGCAGAGGCATGGACCCAACAGCCCATAGGAGTACTTTTTAGTACTTCTGTGGGCTTTCGCTCTGTAAAAGATAGGTGAAGTCCTATCTTGGGTCATATCTTGTGGATCACAGACCCGTTCAAGGCAAGGGATCTGCATGGAGTGCACACGGAGAGTGCCTGTATGTTGCTGACCCACCGTTTATGGGCACCAAGCCCTTATGTTCATGCGCAGGAGCCTTTAGTGACTTCTTGTATTCCCCTTGTAATAATAATTTTAGAACATCTATTCTTATGACTCTGATATTCCATTCTTATACTACTTCAGCTAGTTCATGAATTAATAGCTAGAAGTCTACAACAAAGTTCCATCAAGGTGCTACCTTTTGGGTTTGTCCCTGCATAATATAAAACTATCTAATCAATGCTGCCAGTGTCAGACTGTACTGGGACACACTCAACTGATAACAAACATCCAAGCCTTCATTGCAAACTACTAGCAATTAAGCCATAACTACTATAAAGAACTAGCAGAAAGACCCGGCTTCGCCTGGGTATATTTCATCTATTTATTTAATGTTTCTGTGTGTCGTTGCAGAGAGAAAGTTAATGCAGCTGACAGGAGGTGATTTTTACCTTCATTTTTTCAATCCCTATTGGCTGCGGAGTGGGAGGGGGTGTGGTTTAATGGGACACGGGGGGGGGGGGTTAAGTCCTTCATTTCAGGGTGGCGTGAATTATAGGTTAATGCCATGGTAATTTGAAGAAACACAATGGGTAGCAGTTGGCTGCGGAGTGGGAGGGGTCATGGCCTGACTGAGTCGGGGGCGTGACATTGAAAGACCTAGGGCAGGGTTTTAAGTCCTTCTTTTGATGGTGGCCAGAATTACAGGTCGATGCCATGGTAATTTATGAGGACACGCCATGGGTAACAGTGGAAGAAAACATTGCTTTGCACGGGTATATTTAATATATTTCATTTAATGTTTCTGTATGTTGTTGCAGAAAGAAATCCAACCTCCCTCCCGCCCCTGCAGCTGACAGAAGTTGATTTTTACCTTCATTTTTTCAATCCCCGTTGGCTGCGGAGTGGGAGGGGGCGTGGCCTGACAGAGTCGGAGCGTGGTTTCGCGAGATCTGGGGCGGGGGTCAGAGTGGCATGAATTACAGGTCGATGACATGGTAATTTATGGGGACCTGCAATGGTTAGCAGTGGAAAAAAACATCTTTTATTAGTACTGAATGGTCGTAGTCTAAAATTAGTCAATTTCATCTACGATTTTTGTGTGCCATTGCAGAGAGAAATTCACCCTCCCACCCCTGCAGCTGATTTTTTTCAATCCCCGTTGCCTACGGAGTGGGAGGGGGCATGGCCTGGCAGAGTTGGGGGTGTGGATTATCAAGATGCTTCGAATGGTTGTAGTCTGAAATTAGTCTATTTCATCTAAAATTTTGTGTGTCATTGCAGAGAGAAATTCACCCTCCCACCCCTGCAGCTGACAGAAGTTTATTTTTCCCTTCATTCTTTCAATCCCTGTTGGCTGCGGAGTGGGCGTGACCTGACACAGTTGGGGGCGTGGCTTAACAAAGCGCTTCGCATAGGTGATTTAATCTATTTCATTTAATGTTTGTGTGTGTCGTTGCAGAATGGCTGCAGAGTGAGAGGGGGCGTGGTCTGACAGAGTTGGGGGCGTGGATTAGCAAGACGCTTCACATGGGTGGATTTAATCTATTTTATTTAATGTGTGTGTGTGTTGTTGCAGAAAGAAAGTCAACCTCCCACCCATCCCTGCAGCTGACAGAAGTTGATTTTTACCTTTATTTTTTCAATCTCTGTTGGCTGCGGAGTGAAAGGGGGTGTGGCCTGACAGAGTTGGGGGTGTGGCTTAGTGAGACCTGGGGCAGGGGTTTTAAGTACTTCTTTTAGGGTGGCCTGAATTAAAGGTCAATACCATGCTTATTTATGAGCCCACGCAATAGGCAGCAGTGGAGGAAAACATCTTTTATTACTACTGAACTGTAGTAATAGAAAAAAACATAAGTTATATTTATGGTAACCGGAATACCTTTAACAGTGTCAGTAAATAGAAATGGATGAGATCCTCAGCTGCTGATAATTACCTGGTTGTTATGGAAACCTGCCCTCCCTGTGTGGCTTTGCAGAGAATGGCAGTTGGAGTTTAACCCCTTAGTGACCACCCATACGCCTTTTTACGGCGGTCACTAAGGGGCCTTAGGCTGGGCCGCCGCTTTTTCACGGCGGCCCAGTCTAAGCGCTGCACGGGTCTCCCTCTGTCTCCCATCGGCACCCTGCAAAAGCGATCGCAGGGTGCCGATGTGTGGGAAGGCTGGCAGGGGTCTGATCTAGGCCCCAGACCAGCCTTGAGTAGATACCAGCAGGCTGCGCCTCTCTGGCGCCACCTGCTGGTCAAATTCTGAATAGCATTGTCATTAAAATGCAATGCACTATAGGGATAATGCATTACATTTTAAAGGCAATCAGAATATTGATTGTTAATAGTCCCACAAAGGGACTATAAGTGGTAAAAAAAAGTAAAAAAAAACCACACATTTATTCTATTAAAAAAATCCAATAAAAAATAAAAAATATTATTTTTTTCCATTGAAAATACGCTTTTCAATGAAAAAAATTGCAAAAAAAAAAATCTCCCCATATGTTTGGTATTGCCACGTCCGTAACGACCCGGACTACATAAATATCACAAAAATGAGCCCCTACGGTAAACACAATAAAAAAAAAATTAAAAAAAACAAGACAGAATTGCTAATTTATTCTTAGTTGCCACCGAAAAAACGTAATAACAAGCGATCAAAAAGCGTCATTTACTAAAAAAGGATACCAATGAAAAATACAAGTTGTCCCGCAAAAATTAAGCCCCCACACAACTCCATAGAAAGAAAAATAAAAAAAAATAATGTTCTTGGGAATCAGCAATGCAAAAACTTTTTTTTCTTTAAAAAAAAGGATTTTATTGCAAAAAAGTAGTAAAACGCAAAAAAAACTATATGTATTTGGTATCATTGTAATTGTATTGACCCAGAGAATAAATATATGTTGTAATTTATACCGAAAAATGAACGCCGTAAAATTTATAACGTAAAAACGCAGTGGTGGTATTGCAGTTTTTCCCATTTCCCTCCCAGAAAGAGTTAATAAAAGTTAATCTGAAAGTTATGTGTACCCCAAAATGGCACCATTAAAAACTACAACTTGTCCCGTAAAAAATAAGCCCTCATACATCTGTATAGATGGAAAAATGAAAAAGTTATAGCTCTTGGAACACGACGATGAAAAAAGAAAAAAAAAACGCTTGGTCACTAAGGCCAAAAACAGGCTGGTCACTAAGGGGTTAAAACCAAAGCTCCCAGTTGTAATGTTGGCTAATGGAGATCATATTTTGGGAATATCTCGGGAACGGTACGTCCTAGAGAGATGAGACCTGGTCTAAAACCTTCCCGGACACCTGATGTACCTGTGTGCCGAATTTGGTGAAAATTGGTCCAGTTGTTTGGTCGCGCATAGAGAACAGACAGACAGACAGAAATTCATTTTTATATTATTAAGAGATAATGGTGGAATGGAACAACAAAAATAAATTCTCCAAAAATGTAATTACACAGGGAATGCACAGGGCTTTTACTCACACCTCCTTTCAACAATGGGATGCTTTTCAAATATATACTTTTCTCTCAACTAGATGATGTTTAAGCCCTTGCCTACTGGTAGGCCCTAAACCAGGCATGGCCAACCTGTGGCTCTCCAGCTGTTGTAAAACTACAACTCCCACCATGCTCTGCTGTAGGCTGATAGCTGTAGGCAGGTCTGTGGAGTCAGAGTCGTGGACTCCTAAAATATATAATAAATTGGTACATTTAGTTCAGTGCAGTATGTGCTGAATATATTTTCATAAGAATTTGGGAACATAATGAAATGTCCTATAAATGTCTGTTCTATTCCTGATCTAAGGATCTAGGCTTTTAGTTGAGATGACTGTGTGCTGCCCTTTATGTAGATGCTCAGAAGTGAAGCTCCTCTGCTACAGATCAGAGGAAAAAGGCACTGGGAAGGAATGGCTGTACTCATCTCAGATCTACTAGAGAAAACAGGATTAAAGGGGTTTTCTCACTAGATGCAAAGATTAGCTTTCTACATAAAGGGGCAGTTAAAAGAAGACATTTTCTAAATACAGTGGTTAGTAGATTTTTACTTTAGTCATGAACTATAGACAATTTAGCAGGTCTCTCACTCTACACAGGTTTCTATGGTAACCTGCAGACCAGAAAGACTGTTATCTGATTAGCTGAGAGCAGGAGTGCCCTCAGTAAGCAAAATGGGTTGAGGACTGAGAAGGATGGCTTTACCTGTAATTGTGTTAGGCCCCTTTCACACCTGTGGAGAGGGGCTCCGGCAGGCTGTTCCCATGGGTGAACAGCCCGCCGGATCCGTGCTGCCGTAGGTGCACGTGTGGGGCCAGAACGAAAATACAGCAGAAAAGGAAAGTAGCCTTAGAGATCACAACCTCCTGCTCTGTCAGAGTAAGTTAATATATGCTAATAACTGCTGGAGACCCCCCACAGCCTGAGGAGACAGAGTGAGTGCAAACTGCCTGTCAGTCAGTGAATCAATTTGCTGAGAAAACCCCTTTAAGGCAAGTACTTCTTAGTATATCTAAACTTTCTATAAACTGTGCATAAATCACTTGTCCAGTGCATGTTCTCTCTGTATGCTTTATGTTTTAGTTTGCTTTTCCTCTGAGCTGATGTTTGGAGAGGTTAGCTGATCTGATGGCTTCTATATGCGGCTGATGCAAAACACATAGGGTCTTATGTATGAAAACTGTCTAGGTGTAGAAGTTTCTTTGTTGCCCATAGAAACCAATTAGAGCTCCCCTTTCATTTCATATAGTGTTCTGAAGAAATGAAAGGGGAGTTCTGATTGGTTGCTATGGGCAACAAAGAAAGTCTTAGACCTAGACAGTGTTCATACATCAGGCCCTTAGTGAGCTGTATCCAGAGAAGCCTGATACTGAAAGTTCAGAGTAAAGATATCTAGTAACAGATATATTACAAACTCTTTTTGTCATGACATATCTGTACTATTGATTTATGCAAAGTTTGTTTAAAGTTATGACTTAAACATGCGCCATGTATGAGGGAGTCGGATTGGGAGTCAGAATCGAGAGTCAGAGTCGGAGTCAGGGGAAATTGAGGAGTCGGAGTTGAAGTCGGGGCTTTGGCTTACCGACTCTACAGCCCTGGCTATAGGCAGTCTGGGCATGCTGGGAGTTGTAGTTTTGCAACAGCTGGGGCGCCTCAGGTTGGCCATCTCTGCTCTAAACAGTAACCCAACATATAAAAGGGACAGGTTACATTGCAATCTGCCAGCACCCCTTGGTGCTACAGATCGATGTGGCTGCGCTTTCATTAGACAGCTATGGTCACTATAAGGAGTGCTAAGAGCAGCAGAAGCACCCTGTTACAACAACCATCTCAGTATAAAATGTAAATTCCAGCAGGGGAGTGCTCTTCTTGATGTGAGAGAGACCATTGCTGGCTGTAAAATTAACTGTGAGCCTGCAGGCTGCAAATTAACTGCTTCATGCCCTGACTATTGCAGGAAGAGGTTAATTTACTTTTTATAATTTAAAAAATGTATAATTAAAAGGTAAAATATAAACAACTAATTTTAAAAAATGTATTATAATTATGGCTGCAAGTGATGGTACCCGGAAATGTTTCCAAAAAATTAAGTATTTCTCCCAGTGTAATTACACGGTTTCTTATACACATGTTTATTTCCTTTGTGTGTATTGGAACAAATAAAAAAAATAAAAAACAGAGGAAAAAAAGACAGCCTGGGCATAATTTCACACAAAACTCCAAAAATGGTCCGGACAAAATTGTTGGCTCCTTTTCAACTTTGTTTCAAGCATGCGATGCTCGTTCAAACTCACCTGTGGCAATTAACAGGTGTGGGCAATATAAAATCACATCTTAAGGCTACATTCACATGACCGTGGTATTTGTGGGCTCAGAGCCGCATATTTTGCGGCTCAGATCCGGACCCATTCATTTCTATGGGGCCGCAAAAGATGCGGACAGCACACTGTGTTGAAATGTGAGAATTATCCTAGATATATCACTGGATTTAATACTCAGAGGAGACAGATACATTCCATTCTAAGGAAACATTGGAAAGTCTTGTTGAAAGAAACGGATTTGAGGGGCCAAATTTCATATGGCCCTATAGTGATGTGGGAAAGATCCAGAAATTTAAAGGATTTGATAACTAGAAGCCATTATGTGCCCCCCGAAAAAAGGTGGATTATTTGGGGATAGACGCCTAAAGTGGAGTACTGTCCCTTGTGGGAACTGTATAGCGTGTTGCGATATAATACACCTGAGACATTTGTGATTTCTAAGGGAAGCAAGGAATACAAAATAGTGCACCATATCTCATGCGGTACGGAGGGGTGGTGTACTATGCACAATGCCCGTGTGGGTTGATTTACATAGGTACGACATCCAGGGCTTTGAAGGTAAGAGTCCTAGAACATGTTAGAGATATAAAAGCAGCTGCTCATGTTTCTGATCTTGAGAAATTCAAGAAGTTAAAACCCATTGCTAAGCATTTCAATGTGATGCGTGGAAGTAACCCTCAGGGACTGTATTTTAGAGGGATTGACAGACTGAAGTTAGGAAGTAGGGGAGTGATTTAAAGAAACACCTCCTGCAGAAGGAGACAAAATGGATGGTACTGCTGGATACTGTTACTCCTTTGGAGCTCAATTAGGCTCTCAGCTTCAACCTTTTTTATGATGCGTTTTTTATATACATGTTTGTAATATATTATGGTTTTTTGTATTTAGTTTGTGGATACTAGGGATGAGCGAACCGAACCGTAACGAACCGGATTCGTTACGAACTTTCCCAAAAGTTCGGTTCGTCACCGAACCGAATTTTGATAAAGTTCGTAACGAATCTGGTTAAAATAACGGCGACGCCAAATATACGCATATTCATTGAGAATGTACGCCAATGCGTACGCTAATGCGTACGCTAATGCGTTAGAAATTCATAAAATGCGTACACATTAGCGAACATTCTCAAATATGTGTATATTTAGGGTATGGAATATGCCGTATTCCTTACCCTAAATATACGCATATTTGAGTTTACATTCTAAAATATGCGTATATTTTGCGTCGCCGTTATTTTGAGAGAACCGAACCGATCCGTAACGAGCCAGATTCTTAACGAATCTGTTAAAAAAAAAAACGGCGACGCAAAACTGTACTTTTTTCGCAGAATAGACCAGGATACAAGGGATTATTACTCCTATAATCCCTTGTATCCTGGTTTTCTGTGAAAAAAAAAGATGTGTGACGTCACCCACACAGACCAGGAAGTGCCTGATCGCGCCGACATTTTGTCAGTGCGTCTTCAGACATCAAAGAGAACGGAGCTCAGTAGATAGAGAGGAAAAAGAAATAGCTAGATAGATCGATCGATCGATAGATCGATAGATAGATAGATTAGATAGATAGTCAAACAAGTAGATAGATACAGGGAGAGATAGAGAAGAAATAGAAAGGTTTAGTGAGAAAAGCAGGAGAGAGGAAGAAAAAGCTAGATATAGAAGTTAATGTGATAGATAGGGAAAGAGGCTGAGAAAGCTAGAGATAGGGAGAGGGAGTCATATAAATAAAAAAATTGTGTCATTTAGGGAGAGATAGGGTGAGAAAAAAAATTGTGTGAGAAAAGAGTCAGGACAGGTAGCATTCCTGTTCTGTGACCGTACACGCTACACGTTGCTGCTCAGCTGGGTGCTGTCAACCCCGTTAAGCCACAACAAAAACAGTTAAAAAAAAACTTCAAAAAAAAGTTAAAAACAAATTTAAAAAAAATTTAAAAAAAGTTTAAAAAAAAAGATAAAAAAAGTTATAAAAAAAAAGTTTAAAACAGTATAAAAAAAATATATCATTACATTTTCCCCCACACAATAAAAAAATGTCCAAGCGTCCTACTTCCAGCACTTCCCAGGCAAGGAGTGCAACAGGAGGCGGTGAGGGTAGAAGAAGTGGCAGCACCAGGCCCGGTGGCAGCCGGGGTAACAGGCGTGGCAGCAGGGTGCAGCTACCCCTGACGGCCACTGGTCAAGTAAGAACCACACAGCCAGCGGTTCTAGATTGGCTTACCCAATCCTCCAGTTCCACCGCCCAAAGCTCCCAAACAAGGAGTCAAGCATCCGCTGGATCATCTGACACCACCCTTACATGGGACAGTCAGCGAGAGTCCTCTGCCCCGTCCCCTGTTATTAGAATGCCACTCACCTTTGGGGCACCTTCTGCCAGGGAACTCTTTGCAAACCTTGATCTGCCCTTGGAGTCTCTACCACTTTTTAGTGATGAGGAGGAGGAGGAAGTCCACAAAAGTCAGCGGGTGGAAGCTACTGAGACTCCAGAGGAAGTGTTGGCTGTAAGCAGTCAACAGAGCCAGGGAGGGGCATCCAGTGGCACACCTGATATCCTGTCCCAGCCACCGGAGGAAAGTAGCAGTGGTCCTGACTTTGATGATGATGTCGCTGATCGGACGTGGCGCCCTCAAGCAGCATTATCCTCAGCATCGTCGGTGGAGGAAATAGAGGTGCCACCGACACAGCAACATCCCACTATTACAAGCAACCGAGGCACAAGAGGGAGGGGTAGAAGACAAGCTACCAGGCAGAGATCACCCTCTCAAAGCCTTGGTCCTGAGAGGGCACCCTCAGGCAGTAGTGGCAGTCAACAGCCAGCAAGACCCCCCGTGGCTGTCAGCAAACCACGGTCCTCAGTCGTCTGGCAGTTCTTCCGCCTGGGGACAGATAAGCATATTGCTTTGTGCCTGCTGTGCAATGAGAGGGTCAGTCGTGGTCGAGGTGATAATCTGGGGACAACATCCATGCGAAAGCATATGGAAAGGCAACACCAACAGGCCTGGAAGAACCGTGACCCCAATACCACCTCCTGTCATGATGTACCATACACTGCAGATCCCATCATGCAGCATTCTCTCACTGGAACTCAGGGCTCGTCAGCCTCAGTTGCCAGCAGCAGCACAGTGTCACTGCCATGTACACCGCTAATGAGGCAGCAATCCCTGACTGAGTCCATGGGCAGACGTCAGGTGTATTCCAGTAGCCATCCCATGGCCCAGAAACTGACCGGACACCTGGTTAAGCTGCTGGTGCTTCAGTCCCTGCCCTTCAACCTCGTGGACTCCCAGCCTTTTAGGGATTTCATGGTGTGTGCGCACCCCAGATGGCGAGTCCCCAGCCGCCACTACATCTCTGCAAAAGCTGTCCCATCACTGCACAGTTATGTGCAGAAAAAGGTGGGCGACTCATTGGGACTCTCGGTGTCCAAGAGTGTGCAGCTGAGTGCTGATGTCTGGTCCTCAAATTATGGCCAAGGGCAGTACATGTCTGTTACTGCCCATTGGGTCAACATCCTCCCAGAAGACCATCAGGAAGTTGGCCCATTCTTGCCACTGTCACCTCCACTGTGCTTTAGGGGGCCAGCAGCGGGAAGCAGAAGTTCTGCCTCCACCACCTTGCAAACATCCGCCGCTTCTACTGCATTACAACCTGCCCCGGTGTCTTACCACCGATGTCAGGCCCGGCGCTCTCAGGCTGTCCTCCATTTGGTGAGCCTGGGTGAAAGGAGACACAGTGGGCAGGAGCTCCTCCGGACCATCAGGGAGGAGGTAGATCAATGGCTGACCCCACGTCAACTAACGGTGGGAAGTGTGGTAGCAGACAATGGGAGGAACATTGTCTCTGCATTGCAGCAGGGAGGGCTAAGTCATACACCTTGTATGGCACATGTGATAAAAACCTCATAGTGCACAGGTTTCTTCGATCATTTCCTGCACTACAAGACCTTATGAGGATGTCACGCAGAGTGTGCAAACACTTCAGCCACTCCTACACTGCAAGGAACACCCTGCTCAGGATCCAGAGACAGCGCAGTCTGCCCCAACATCGGCTAATCTGCGACGTGCCAACACGCTGGAATTCTGCCCTCCATATGCTGGACCGCCTATACGAGCAAAGGTCAGCCGTTACAGACTACCTCATGGGGCAATCAGGCAGCTTCACGCCACACTGCGACTTCCAAGTCACACACTGGCAGATGAT
Source organism: Rhinella marina (assembly GCA_900303285.1). Lineage (NCBI taxonomy): Eukaryota > Metazoa > Chordata > Amphibia > Anura > Bufonidae > Rhinella > Rhinella marina. The sequence goes on from ONZH01010414.1 coordinate 15,804, forward strand.
GCGTGAAGTCTGCCAATTGTTGATCCCTTTTGAGGACGCAACTTTGTTTGTGAGCAGGAATGACTATGGGATCAATGACATCATCCCACTCGTCCATGTTCTGGAAAGTGCGCTGAAAAGCATCATCAGCGAGGATTCCCAGGCCACCACTCCAAGGCTGAACATCGCCTTGAGCCCAGAGATGGATGAAGTGCAGATGGAGGGTGAGGAGGAGGAAGATGTCCATGCCCAGCCATTCCACACACCGCCACCTGGCTTCTCTGCCTCTCAATCACAGGAGGAGATGGAGGATGAGGTGGTAGAGGAAGCGGAGGAAGACCCCAGCAGACCCTGGAACTATACCGAGGACAGTGGAGAGGAGAGGCGCTCATTGTCCTTGGTGCAGATGGCAAGGTGCTTAAGGGAGTGTCTGAGTAGTGACAGCCGGATTGTGGACATCCGCCAGAGGGACCAATACTGGCTGGCCACCCTGGTGGACCCTCGCTTCCGCCGCAAAATGGCGGAATTTTTCCCACCATCAGAGAGGGAGGCAAAACTGGGGTACTACCGGGACCTACTCACCAGACAGCTGGTCTCTACTTACCAGCGAGACCAGCCAGGTTCCCAGACAACATCCGCTCGGGGGGAACCAGCGCGCTCCACTACCACCACCACTAGTGGAGGCGTGAGAAGTCGCTACAGCCTCCAAACGCTGATGAGCGATTTCATGCAGCCAGCTGCTGAAGAGGGGACACAACACCGGACTCATGGCGTGGACCAGCATGAGCTCACCCACCAGGTCACTGCCTACCTGGATTGTACCCTGCCCCAAAGTGTCACCAACCCCGTGCAGTACTGGGCAGAGAAACTGGACATTTGGCCTCAACTGGCAGAGTTTTCTTTGGCTCTGCTGTCCTGCCCAGCCAGTAGTGTCGCGTCAGAGAGGGTGTTCAGTGTGGCGGGTAACATTGTAACACCGCAAAGAACGAGGCTCTCTTGCCACAGTGTTGAGATGCTGACTTTTATAAAAATGAATCGTGCCTGGATTACATCGGATTATACCACCCCCCTGCCTGATGTGAATGACTAAGTCATCAGTCACCCGTCTTGCATGGCAATCCGTGTGTCCAAGAAAATGACCTTAAGATTCCCTACTTAATTCGGATACATTTAAATAAACAGAACCCCATCTCCAAATTTCATGCCCATGGTGTGTTGGCCATTTAACATCTCCACACCAGCTTAATGCCTCACACCGGTGCACCGTCCAACCCATACCCCAAGAACAGTACCATCCCTAAAATAATCCCCACGACTATGCTTCACAAAGTGGGGATTTCACCTATTGTGAACTATAGCCGTGGGGTTCTATCCCTGGCACCCGTGCCAAGGAACACTACTCACCGTTTTGTGAGCGGGTACTAACTGTTCTTGAGGTATTTTGTTGATATCATGAGAGTAGTAAAATCTCGCACCGCAAATCCCGATGGGGTTCTTCTCTGTGCGAATGATTACACGCCTCTCATGCAGTCATGCGTGGAATAAGGCTGTCTATGGGGTATATATCACCGAGGCTGCTGTCCTTCAACTGTGATATAAAAAACCTCCACACTTAGTTACAGCAACAAACAGTTGCTGAATGGCAGGTTTACTTGCCTTATTTACGGGTGCCTTTACAATGGGATGCTTTTTTGTGGTTCTCTGCTGCCTAAAATCCACAGCGCATCGTTGGCTGATTTTATGCCACCTCCGTACTATGGGGCTGGACGCAAATACCCAGTTCAGCGCAGAACTGCGTATGTCCGGACGGCACCATAGTACTGAACGCCGTTTGGTGAACGGTATAAAAATGCCCTGTGGATTTTACTCAGCATACCCGCAGCCCCATGTGAAGGTACCTATAGGGTGAGGTTTTTTGGGAGTGACCAAAGAGAGGGTGGGAAGGTCACTCCCATACCCCATCAGGGGTTTTTCCCCTACCCATTTTAAAAGATAAGTCCAGGCAATTAATTACTTTCTGTGCCCTTATTTGACCCAGAAACTAAGGCCCCATTCACACGACTGTAAGTGAATGGGGCCGTATCTATCCGCGATTTTGCGGATAGATACGGCACCATTCACTTACAGTCGTGTGAATGGGGCCTTATAAATTGCACGGACTTATTCTTTAAGCCAGCTGGTGACAGCACTAAAAAAAAACAAAAGCATACATCCATTGGTTTGGGCGCTGAACTCGGTTAGGACATCAAACTGGTGTAACAAAGATATATATATATATGTCTTGCCAACAGCCATAGGCCCAGATTCAACTGGTCTTACACCAGAGTAGTTGCGTCAATTTGTAAAGCGAGTGGCAGTGAGGTGTCCATTTCATGAAAATTGGACACGTATTTTTGGATAATGGAACTGGCATAAAGCATTCTTGAATTTGTGCCTTTTTAAAAGTCCTTTCTTCACCTCATGGATTCTGTGGGTGAGGTTGTCTGTCTATTTCACCGTATCCGTATCCTACTAGACTAGCTGTAATGTTAGAGGGTTTTTTTTAACGTTGACTGTCCTGTGCTGAACTCAACATCAACTTTTTGTCATGTATAAAAACTGATTTTTACAAGCGTGCATATTCTTAGCTTCCAACTTCATTTCTCTGTACTAGGCCCTTCTGGGTCCAAAAGAATACTGCTCTTACTAATGCCCCCACCATCAATTGTCTATTTGGAAACATACTGGGTGCAATCAAGTGCTGCCGCCTCCTCCTCCTCCTCCTCAACTTGTCTCTTCTCAACCCTACTGGTTCACCACCAGTCCCTCAAAAATAATGTTTTAGGGTCTGTTCACCACCAGGCCTTCTACCATAATGTTTTCAGGGGTCTGTTCACCACCAGTCCCTCAAAAATAATGTTTTAGGGTCTGTTCACCACCAGGCCTTCTACCATAATGTTTTCAAGGGTCTGTTCACCACAAGTCCCTCAAAAATAATGTTTTATGGTCTGTTCACCACCAGGCCTTCTACCATAATGTTTTCAAGGGTCTGTTCCCCACCAGGCCTTCTACCATAATGTTTTCAAGGGTCTGTTCACCACCAGGCCATCAATCTTAATTTTTCACGGGTGTGACTGATGCCCTCCTTTATGTGTAATAAAAGGTGTATCGGAGTGCCTGTTCCTTGAAATTTTTGGCTGGACTTGAGCTTTACGTACAAGTCATCATATATTTCATAACAATTTTTCTTCAAAGTATGTCAGGAAGGGGTTAAAGGTTTTAAAAAAACACAAAACACAGGTTTAAAGAAAAATATTTTAACAATTACAAATTATTAATAAAAAAACAAAATAAAATAAATATTAAACTGGAGGTTGACGACACCTCGCCAACATGGCTTGCATCACCGACACCTCTAATTGAAGGCTGCGTTGGATGCGGGAGGCAGCATAGAGCCGCTCATTTACCCTTCTGAGGGCTGCCTCCAATTCGAAGTCTGTGGGGATAGCTGTAGGGGTGGAAACATTAATACAATTAGTATTATCTAGTTAAAGGGGTTGTTGCACAAAAAATATTCTACACTTTCAAAGCAGCACCTGGATTTGAATACTTTAGCAGTTACATGTCATTAAATATTTTGTATATCTACTCGAACTGACTCAGTTATTCAGTGAAATGTATTTTTATTGAGCCTTTTTTTCTTATGTCTTTGAACAGCTCACTGACAAGGTCGCACATGCTCAGTTTAAATCTTCTCTGCCTCCTCAATCTTAAACTGCCTCCTGTCCTGAGCTGTGATAGGGAGAGATGGACACGAGTCCTGACATGCAGCAGAATAGACACTAGTCACACTACCCTTCAGTAACCAGCTTGATGTAGCAGAGTAATTGGGGCAGATCTCTGGATCTATGTGAGGTGCAGGGCTGTTTCTCGCTTTGTTAAAAAGAGATTGCCAATGTACTATAATATTATGTGATGTATGTCACCTTTTTCTTAAATATTTTTGGTGTAACTCAAGTTTCTACTTCTTTCACTACGTTGATTTTAAAATTATTGTGATATGTCTGCTTCACTAACCACTTGGAGAACATAATGTGTACACAGTCTAGTTATCATAACATGTTGGGTGACATGATCCTAGTGCTTGAGAATATTTCACTTATGTGAATTATGGCTTTGTACTTACTAGACACCCATACGGCATGGTCCTCCCAGGGTCCTGGGGAAAACTCTGCCTCCCTGACGTTTGGAGCTACAAAAGATAAAGCATAAATTTAGATTCTATTTTGAAGACAGAAGTTCCACCAATTACACTTTTGATTTTAGCGGATGCCGAGGTGACTAAGTGAAGGCGTCTATGACTGACGAGCGGTGGTGCATTAAATGGTTAATGAACTCAGCCTGCAGTAAGGGGAAAAAATGGTTCTGCCCACGGGGGTGTTTCTCTTATGGACACTGTTTCTAATTACCAGCAAGAGGGTGTTTCTTTTAACCCACACCCCTGCGTCCTGGTTGGCTGAGGTGGTGGTAGCGGCTAAGGGGTTAAAAGGATGGCCCTGATAGGGGGATGGCCTCTTTCTCCAGCATCTTCACTGAAAGCTTCCCACCCTCCCTTCCCCATTATTTCATCCTTTTCTTTAATTTTTCTGATTCATTTCTGGTTTGTTTCAGTGTTTTACATTGCAAGTCACAACAGAGGTCGGTTGACGATTTCAGACGGAGAAGAAGGCAGACTTGCCCACAGAACGCTGTGGGGCATAGCACTTCAATACTCCGGATTATGGTGTTTATGGTCAACAAGTTGAAGTTTTGGATAAGATAAGAAAATAAAGCTGTGACCGACCATTACCCAACTTAAGGTGTTGTGTGTTTTATTGGCCGGCTGCGAGGGTGGTTTGGCGGGGGGTTTAGAGAGGTCAGTCTCGGCAGTCTACCTACCTTCTACCTCGGGAGCTGTTGGAGTGGCAGGTGGGCTCCTCTGTGGCTGGGGTTGAGGCGGGGTAGAGGGCCCCTGTGGTGCAGCAGCTGTAAAAAATCATTAAATAATGGCATTTCATTCAACTTAAATGAACAGTTGTAATTGCTGATGTTGATACATGTGAATAGTTTGGGGCTGGATCCCATTCCTAGCCACTAGTGCTCTTATATCACTGCTGCTGCACTCCCACATAGCCTGGATTAAAAAATAATTAAATATGTTTACACTTACTAGAAGTTGATGGTACTGTGGGGGCCGTCAGGCCTCGACGGTGACGTCGCTGACGTCGCTCTGCAACATAAATCCGTACACAATTGTTATGATGACCGTTTTTAATACTAACACTGTATACTACTATGAAGATATTATGGGTGAGAGGAGGGCGATATGATGTGGAGTGGGCATTTAAAGTTGAGGGATCATAGAATATCTGGGATGCATATTTGATGGAGGGGGCATTTCTTGGGAGGGTTGAATGAATGAATCAAAGATGTCTGTGTGTCACATTCTGCAGGTACAAATATAACAAATATAAATACAGCACATTCAATGCACTAGTATACCATAGCTCCAGTCCCAAGCGTTCCGGATTAGGCTGGACTGTCAGGATTTTAGCGGCTGAGTCCGGGAATGGGTGGCTATGTCCCGTGGTCAGCTGTCTTTGCATCCATAAGAAGCAGAGACGGGTGACGGTAAGCAGGGAGCAGTCCCTTCACCTTCCCCGACGTCCAGTGTAATGTCTCCTTGTGGCTGCCCACATACAGTATAATGTCTTCTCCTTGTGGCCCCAAGTTTTTTTTTCTTCTAAATGGGTATTATTTATTGCAATACATTTCTTAATATCTTTATTGTGGGAATATTTTTGATATCGCCCACTCCAGACACATTAGATGCAGCATGAGCACGTCTTTGAGTCTGTGTGTAGGAGGACGAAGCACTAACTATGAAGGGGCATATATCTAAGGGTACTTTCATACTAGCGCGAGAGATCCGGTGGGCTGCTACGGCCGGGAACAGCCCAACGGATCTCTCCGGATCCAGCATTTGCCTGACACAAAAAGGAGAACGGCCAACCCCATCAACAATAATGGGTGACGGTGCTGAACCGGCCGCTATCCAGCAAGAACGCCGGGAATTTGCAGGGCAAATACCGCGGATCAGTCTGCCTGATCACCACCACATATGTGAAAGTAGCCTAAGGCAAATTACTGTGAAGGGGCACGTATCTGAGAATATCTTCACTTGTTTGAGTGGAGTTAGAGGCGTGGCCTAGCATGAAAGAAAATTTCTGCAGCGCACCACGCACGCCCACGTTGTCCTTCTATACGGTTTTCATTATTGGCACTGGTATCAGGGTTGCCAACCAAAATTTTTTTTTTTCTGGACAACTTTGGACAACTTATCCCAAAATCACGGACGGTCAACATTTTTAAAGGAAAAATTTGAAAACCATAATGAAGGATAAATATAAAGTAATAAAGGTCTATAGCTCAATATACTGATCAGAACTCATTACCACCATTTACTGTGAGCTGAAAAATGATGATAATTACCACCAAAATAATCTAGTATCACCAGCCTCTAAAAAATCACGGACCCCTATATTTTTTCATGGACATAGGAAAAAAGTTGCCTATTTTTACGGACTGTCCAGAAATTTGTGGACAGTTGGCAACCCGGACTGGTATATATACAGTACACTAATTTATTAACATGATTTTACTTTTTAAATATTTTGTTACTTACCCCTTCTTATCTCCTCCCGTATCTCCTTTAGCCACTCTGGGGTTTTTATTTTTAGATCCGACCGGGGGTCCGCACAGTCCTACACCTATGTAGGAGGCCTCGGATCACCACCTCTATTACCTCCTTTTTGTGCACATGTTGATGGCGGTGTGGTCATAGTTCTCCCGGTCCATGACACGGACCATGTATTTGAGCTCCCCTGAGCTAAAAGCAGCTGCTCTTCTTGCCATCGCTATGCCTCTACGTCGTGCGTGCGTACGTACGTACGAATAGTACGCTAAAGATTTGTACGCTAATGCGTACGTATTCCGTCAAGTAGCGTACTTTTAACAACGCTACACTGTATGTTCGTTACTGGAGTAGGAATGTTCGCAGACGCAGTGTATTTGTACGCTAATGCGTACATATTCAGTTAAGTAGCGTACCTTTGACAACGCTACACTGTATGTTCGTTACTTTATTATGAATGTTCGCATTAGCGTACGCATTAGTTTAAATTCTCAAATATGCGTATATTTTGCGTCGCCGTTGTTGAAGTCACTTTGATTTTTTCTACTTTTTTCATTGTAATAGCAACTGCAAGTAAACGAAACTATACCCTACCAGACTCCCATTATTGTTGCAGCAATTATTCAGCCGTTATAGCAAGGTTCGTTTTAGGTTCGGTTCGTACGAATCCGAACTTCAAGAAAATTCGCCGAACCGAACCGAACTTTTCAAAAGTTCGCTCATCCCTAGTGCATACCAATACCTGGATGTCCGTTTTTTTGTATGAGATCAGCCTGAATAGCGAACGCTGTTCTCAAATGTAAAATATAGCTGGGATCTTATACCTCAACATGGATGGAGATTAGCATCTTTGAACTGGATGCTGGACCATATATTACATATATTAGTTTTATTTTCACATTTTTTATTAATATTTTTATCACATATCACATATTTATCACACTTCTATGTTTGTTTGTGATGGGCCCATCATGAATTTTTGTCCTTTTTTACAGTATTGATTGTGATTTTTTGCACTTTTTTGTGTTTTTTCTTTATTTGCACTGTTCACAAGGTGAATCATGAAGGATAATTGTATTATGGTTGTGTATGCACTGTCACTTTATTATACTATGGACAATATTGTTTATATTGTCCTCTTTGTGGTTTCGCTTCTATAGGTTCATATACATATATATGCTGTGTGATTATATCTACATTGGTAGTTTGTGGGTTGGATTCCATTTTAGTGAGGATTATGTGTGAATTGCGCCATAGATTATATTAACTAATTGATCATGTTATGTTTACCAGTTTCTATGGTGATATGATCATGTGTGGATGGCTGAGCGCATCACTGGAGTGTGTGGTGTGCCGGGTCATGTGATGGCGCCGCGCTTTGACCTTGGAGGGCGGACTGGATCACTGTTGGTAGGGAGGTTGCGATCCATTCCCCCCTCTGACGTTGGCAGCACCGCCACGATGACGCGATGCGCATCATCTATTAAGGATGCGCTGGATATAGGCCACCTGCACGAGTTAGTTTGGGCACAAAAAAATCCAATATATATGGACACCAGGTTAGTTTATTTATGACCTGATGAAGCCTGTTGAGGCGAAACGCACATCGAGGCAGCCATCTGGTTACCCCATAACCCGTTAATCCTGATCATGTCTATAGGTGAGCCTAGTGGTGATTAATGATTTCTGATCTTTTGTACCTGATCCTTGACCATTATCCATGGTGGGATGTTCATTGACTATACTATTATGATTTTTGGATATAGTCTGGTGACTGCTATCATTGAATTATATGTGGTCTCACCTATACATGTAGAACATCTTTTTCGGGGGTAGCGGTGAGTGGAGGACTTGTGGTTTTCACGCAGCATTGAGGGTCATTGAAACCTATGGATGGCTATCCCCTAAATATTGTTTGTATATTTTTTTACTTCATGAAATAAATTTAATATTTTTATATATCTATTGTATGGGCATGTTTTGTTTCCCTTTTGGGGCAACAGTTTTGTAGGTGATTTATTGGATGTATACGTGCACCTTTAAAATATTGTTTGAGGCATTTTTTGTGTTATGCAGTTCTGTCTTGTGCCTTGCTGGGTGTAGCCCCTTGCTGCTGACCCAGGAGGTTTTGTCATCTGCCCTTCTGTGCGGTGTCGCCTGGTAAAGCGTTGTTGTTGTATCCTTGTCCATGCCTTGCCTGATCTTCTGTACCTGTTCTGTGTCTTGATCCAGTCTGTTTCATGTAAAGCCTGGCAGTTCTCCACTGCTTCTGATCCTGTCTGTTTCATGTATAGCCTGGCAGTTCTCCACTGCTTCTGATCCTGTCTGTTTCATGTATAGCCTGGCAGTGCTCCACTACTTCTGTTCCTGTCTGTTTTATGTATAGCCTGGTTGTGCTTTCTGCTTGTGTTCCTGTCCCGTGTATGTCATGCCTTTGTCAGAGGGCTTCTGGGTTCTACTAAGGGAGGACATTTAGTCTATGTATGCAGCTGTGCCTTTGCCCGCCATGCTTCCGTTCCGCTTGAGGTCCAGGTATCTGCTTGTGTGCTGGTTCCCATTTGTCTTGTCTGATCCATGTCCTGAGTTTGTTTGGGTTCCAGTCCTTTTGTTGTCTGTGTTTACTGCTGGTGCTTTCACCAACTTGGTTCTCTGCAGGTAGCAGCCAAGTGTAATGGAACCATCCTGGAGGTGAAAACAATGAGCCCTCAGCCAAGTTCCTCCCTACCACCAGGGGCTCTGTGAAGAATGGGACTTACTGGCTTTTGTCCTGTTTTGATATTTAAATTGGATACCTGGTTGAGTGTGTAATATCACTTTGCCATGTGGTTCCATAGTCTTGACCCCGTCCCTTCCTGTGCTTACATCACAGGTACAATGAATTAGGGGAGGCAGGTGTCAATATATAGTCAATATACCTAGCCACGGGGGATTCCTCACCGAGACCATCTTCCTATGAGGTCTTAGGCTACTTTCACACTAGCGGCAGGCCTGATCCGGCAGGTGAAGGGTGCTGCCGGATCAGGCCTGCCGCAGTGACATGTGTGGAGCCGGAACCGCGCTCCGGCCCCACACATGTCACACAGTACATACATACACATAAACATACACACACATATACACAGACAAATACACATACATACTTACATGCTCCCGGCAGGTCTTCAGAGCGTCGGAGGGACAGGACGGCTCGCACAGGTGACGATTCCCCACAGCGCCCTCTGCTGGGCGCCTGGTGGAATCGTCACCTGTGCGCGCCGTCCTGTCCCTCCGACGCTCTGAAGACCTGCTGGGGTGCATGTAAGTATGTATGTGTATATGTCTGTGTATGTTTATGTGTATATCTATGTCTGTATGTGTCTATGTGTAGCCGGATCCGTCATGAACTCCACTGAAAGTCAATGGAGGGCGGATCCGGTTACCATTGTGGTCACACCAGACGGATCCGTCCCCATTGACTTGCATTGGGGGTCATTCCGGATCCGTCTTGGTGCGGATGCCTGGACCGGAGAGCAAACCGCAGCATGCTGCGGTTTGTTCTCCGGTCTGAAGACGGAACGGAATGCTTTCAGGAGCATTCCGTTGTCTTCAGTTCAGTTTTGTCCCCATTGACAATGAATGGGGACAAAACTGAAGCGTTTTATTCCGGTATTGAGCCCCTATGACGGAACTCAATACCGGAATTTTAAAACGCTAGTGTGAAATAGCCTTAGATGGAGGAAGTGGGACCACCTTACATTCTAAGACTAAGTATCTTTTGTCTATATTGTTAGACTATAGGCCAGTTACATAGTGCATGTATACTGATATGACCATGATATTGAAAGTATTTATATATGTTGTAGTACATTTTAGTTAAGTAAAGGTGTCTTTTACATTATATATGCAAGAGTTGTGTGTTATTCCCGGTGATACCAAGGCAACATACTGTAGCTGTGGTATAAACTGAGAAAAATCCCACAAACTAGGAGGAAACGGGGAATATTGACCATTGTCATCTGATATTCTGCCCTTTTTATACCAGTAACTTGAAATATTGCTATTGATAACAGTTATTGATATTAATAAGTAATATCTATCCAAAAAATGATAAAGGAAAAATAATAATTTTCACGTTTTTTCCTTAAATATTTCTAAAAATTTATATCTGTCATCTAATAGTACAAAATAAAAGTCTAAGATATCCTGTAAAAATAATATCAAATATATGTAGGTTGGATAAGAAACTATTTTGTAGTTATTTGCAGTTAGATGGGCCCATTGCTATAACAATTGGCTGGGTAAGGAAGAGGGGTAAACACTGATAATGAAGGGGTTAAGCTTTCTGTGCGAGCTAGTTTTCCTCAGGGGTTTATTCTGCTGCTTCAGCACACACTACACTGCACAGACTTCCACTTTCTCTACACTGAATGCTCTAACCACTCCCTATAGGGAGAGTGACAACAGCCACACCTAGCAACTGGTTACTATAGCCTGTTAACTATTAATATTTTTGATCTTTTAACCCTTCCCTTCCCCACATTTACGGTGGACATTGGGTTTGCAATATCTGCAATCAACTTTAATAATTAATAGAGATGAGCGAGTAGTGAAATATTCGAAAGTTCGAAATTCGATTCGAATAGACTGCGAAATTCGACTATTCGACCGGATATCGAATCCCATTAAAGTCTATGGGAAAAAAATGCTCGCCACTTGGAAATCTCAATTCGACCACTTGGAGGTCACCAAGTCCACCCTGGAACCTCAGAAAAGGATGCCAACACTGCTGGAATGCAACTGGGACAGCAGGGGAAGCATGTCTGGGTGCATATAACGTGCCCAAGTCGCACTATTACGCCACTATCACAGCCTCTCAACAATACACTCCAAACACAATATAACCTCTCTGTAAAGTGAGACCATACAAGGAAACCTTCTTTCCTCTACATTGCCATGGACCCCAAGCCAAACTAGACAAAAAAGAAGATAAAATTCTGCACCCCTTAAAATCACGTTGCCTATGACAACCACAGATGGCATAGGCAAGGGGGAAAGCAAATAGACCCCACCCCTAATTGTCATTGTGTGTGTGTGTGTGTGTGAGATGTGGTCAGACATGTCTTCTTTAAAATGTAAAAACAACTCAAACACATGCAGAAGCCTTAAAATGCCCAAATTGTTGGCGCTTGAGATGTCAGTGACCCGACCTGGCCCAGTGTCATGTCTAGCAGGTAAAGCAGTGGGGATGTTGAGGGATGCGTAGGACCGCAAAAGGCAGGAAGAGGCCGTGGGCTGGCCAGAGGCTCATGGAAAATTTTGTGGAGGCCCAAGAGGTGAGACGTCTTAAAAATTGTGTGGAGGCTAAAGAGGTGAGACGTGTTAAAAATTATGTGGAGGCCCAAGAGGTGACACCTCTTAAAAATTATGTGGAGGCCCAAGAGGTGAGACCTCTTAAAGATTTTGTGGAGGCCCAAGAGGTGAGACCTCTTAAAGATTTTGTGGAGATTTTGTGGAGCCCAAGAGGTGAGACCTCTTAAAGATTTTGTGGAGGCCCAAGATTTTGGTGAGACCTCTAAAAATTTTTGTCAGGCCCAAGAGGTGAGACCTCTTAAAGATTTTGTGGAGGCCCAAGAGGTGAGACCTCTTAAAGATTTGTGCAGGCCCCAAGAGGTGAGACCTCTTAAAGATTTTGTGGAGGCCCAAGAGGTGAGACCTCTTAAAGATTTTGTGGAGGCCCAGAGGTGAGACCTTAAAGGTGCAGAAGAGGTGAGCCTCTTAAAGATTTTGTGGAGGCCCAAGAGGTGAGACCTCTTAAAGATTTTGTGGAGGCCCAAGAGGTGAGACCTCTTAAAGATTTTGTGGAGGCCCAAGAGGTGAGACCTCTTAAAGATTTTTGTGGAGGCCCAGAGGTGGAGCCCTAAAGATTTTTGCAGTGAGACTCTTTAAAGATTAGTGGAGGCCCAAGAGGTGAGACCTCTTTAAAGATTATGTGGAGGCCCAAAGAGGTTAGACCTCTTAAACATTTTGTGGAGGCCCAAGAGGTGACACCTCTTAAAGATTTGTGGAGGCCCAAGAGGTGAGACCTCTTAAAGATTTTGTGGGCCCAAGAGGTGAGACCTCTTAAAGATTTTGTGGAGGCCCAAGAGGTGAGACCTCTTAAAGATTTTGTGGAGGCCCAAGAGGTGAGACCTCTTAAAGATTTTGTGGAGGCCCAAGGGTGAGACCCAAAGATTTTGTGCCCCAAGAGGTGAGAACCTCTTAAAGATTTTGTGGAGGCCCAAGAGGTGAGACCTCTTTAAAGATTTTTAAACATTTTGGAGGCCCCAAGAGGTGACACCTCTTAAATTTGTGGAGGCCCAAGAGGTGAGACCTCTTAAAGATTTTGGAGGCCCAAGAGGTGACCTCTTTAGGCCCAAATCTTGTGGAGGCCAAAAAGAGGTGAGACCTCTTAAAGATTTTGTGGGCCCAAGAGGTGGCCCAAGAGGTGAGACCTCTTAAAGATTTTGTGGCCCAGAGGTGAGACCTCAAAGAGGTGAGACCTCTTAAAGATTTTTGTGTGAGAGCCTGACCTTAAAGATTTTGTGGAGGCCCAAAGAGGTGAGACCTCTTAAAGATTTTGTGCAGGCCCAAGAGGTGAGACCTCTTAAAGATTTTGTGGAGGCCCAAGAGGTGAGACCTCTTAAAAATTTGATGTGGGCCAAGAGGTGGACACCCAGAGTGAGACCTCTTAAAATTCTTGTTTTGGAGCCCAAGAGGTGAGACCTCTTAAAAATTATGTGGAGGCCCAAGAGGTGGAGACCTCTTAAAGATTTGTGTGGAGGCAGGCCCAAAGAGGTGAGACCTC